>CM076583.1:654753383-655173294 GCA_034641835.2 Pinus albicaulis | reverse complement strand
TTCATGATGTAAATTTATGGTTGACATGTAACTTTGGCTCATTTTTACCTATTCTAGAAGATTCACTCTCAAAAAAGTGAAAATCATGTAAACGAATCAGTTTCCACTCTTTTAGAGGCAAGTTGTTAGCTACCTAGATTTTAGCTCCTTGATTAGAATTTGTTGGAACTGCTCCTAGAAGGAGGATTTCGACCTCTAGAGGTGTGGGAAGAGGTTAGGATGCTCTATATGATGTAATTTCTCAATCATTTTCAGAGGTTGGAGAGGTTGGACTCTTGGGAAACTCTTGGCACCATTGTACATATTTTTTTTTCATATTTTGGCTAAGGAAAGATCAGAGGTTTTGCGGCACCTGTTGGGATTCTTGTGGTGTTCTGTTCTTGATGGTGTTTCTTCTCTGTTTATTGTAAGTTCTTCATGTTTAATGTATGCCATTCCTTTCATATGCTTCTGAAACTAAAATGAATGAGTAGATGAGGTTGAAACCATTGTTTATAGTGCTCTGCCTTTGAATTCATTTAGTTTTACATGTTTTCGACTGTTTGGAGAGGATCCAAGTTCTTCTTTGCCCTCTTCAACTCCTTATCATTCTAATCCGTCCATATATCCAATAAAAAGCATCAAGACAATTGCCTACCTCACCCCAACTCGAAATCTGCAGAGATCTTACCTTATCCCCGAACCAAAATTTGTTTTTCCCATTTCTCCAATGAAAACTCAAAAAAATCAAAATCAAACATACCTATCTCTTTACTAGCCTAAAATCAGTATCAATTTTGAGTCATCGCAGCCCCTTTGAAGATCCTTTGCTGAGATAGACCCGGAGAGAGCCCTCTCCTAGTCTCGTAGGGCTAGCTACGAGGCTGAGCTTGGTTTGATGTAGCCTTGAGTTTTACCTTAATTCAGCCTAAGGTAGATTTGAGCGCTAACAGATTTCAAATAAAACTTTCCTCCAGACACTCCTGCATGTATTTATGTCATAATCTCTTGTGACTCAGCTTCATTTACACATGTTAATAAGACTCCCACAAGGTATTTTCAGTAAAAATGGCCTTCCAAAATGAAATACTTAACAAATTTTAATTTAAAAGCTCCCCTTTTTGAATTATCCATTTCGAGGGGACATTTGAAATTTAAAAAAAAGTATACTATATCCTTATACCAATCTGAATGAAATATTTCAGGGTAATCAAAAATACCTTCTCCATCTTTTCCTTCAGTTTCCTCCATATTCAGATTTAGAGCTTTGCAGTTAGATTCAGCCATCAAGTGAGCCAAGCCTTGTCCTTTTATCAATTTAGTATGTCTGATCTCAATATTGAATTATAGAATTTTGGTCAGCCATCTCCCCCTCCTTCCATCTATGTCTGGCTGCAACAGTACATTTTTGACAGTGATATTTGGTACAAAAGCAACAATTTTTGAATGTAACACATAAACTCGAAAAGACTTTAAAGCCTTAACTAGTGCATATGCTTGTTTTTTAGTCAAGTTGTACTTTAATTCAACATCTCTTAAAGCATGAATGTAAAATGAAATATCCTGTTCTAAACCTTATTTGTTCTTTTGTAATAATACAACTGAAATTTTTTCTTCTAAAGCATATGAAAAAATCAGAAAATCTTTTTCAAAATCAGGACTAATCAAAACTAGAGCTTTAGTCAAAGAAGAGTTCATTACTGAAAAGGATTTTTTTTCTTCATCTCACCACTTAAATTTTGCATCTTTTTTCATCAAGACATTTATGTGTTTGATCAGCTCTGCAAAGTTAAGAACAAAACGCCTCATAAAATTGATTTTCCTCAAAAATGACTGCAATTATTTTTTATTCCTTGGCAAACCAACCTTCTAAATATCTTCTACTCTCCCTGGATCAATATAGATACCACTTTCAGTGACAATATGTCCAAATAATTTCCCTTCTTGAATAGCAAATAATGACTTCTTTGGGTTCATGGACAGAAAAAAAATTCTGCATTTGTCAAAAACTTGTTTCAAATGTTTCAAGTGGTCTTCATCAGATCTTGAAGAAACTGTAATTTCATCCAAGTATATGACTAAAAAAATTTCTTTTTCTCCCACAAAGGCAATATCGATTTCCCTCTAAAATGTTGTGCATGCATTCATTAGAACAAAAGGCATTTTTTTGTACATGAAGGCACCCCAGGGTGTGGTAAATGATGTCTTTTCTCTGTCTTGCCTATCAACTGAAATATTATTATAGCCTAAAAAGCCATATATCATTGAAAATATTTTGGAGCCTACAACATTCTGTAAAATATAATCCATCTTGGGTAATGGATAGTTATATTTCAATGAACATCGGTTCACATTGTGAAAATCGACACAAATTATTATTTCGCCATTCTTTTTCTGAACCGGGACTATATTGGCTACCCAATTAGAAAATCTCAAAGGCAGAATTATTTTTGCTTCCCATAATTTTATGATTTCTTTCTCAATGATTGGGAGTAGCATGGGATTGATATGCCTAATTTTTTGTGCTACAGGCTTTGCATCTACTTTCAAAGCAATTTTTTTCTCCATTATGCCTCTATCATAAGTTTTCAGCTCACTATAGGACCACGCAAAAATATCTACATATTGTTTCAACATCTTGATATATTTTGTTCTAGTTTCAAGAGAAATAAATTTAGAAACTTTGACTAATTTTTGGCTGATCTTTTGTACCAATATTACAGTAAATTGTACTCTCTCCATCAACTTTATTTTTAGGCTTCAGAAAGAATCATTATTTTCAAACAATATTTCTAAAGGAACTAGGCCTTTAGGAATATAATTAGTTTTTAGATCTATAATGTCTTTCCCAGCCATGGTTTTCTTGAAAGACTTACTGTTTTGATTTTCAATAATGTCCTACTCATCATCAATTTGTATGTCTGCAAACTCTTCAACACACTCCAATTTTTTTTGAATTTCTTTGTCATACTTAAATACTTGCTTGTATTTGATGTTATCAGGAATAGAATGCCTGTTTTTAATTTGAACATCATATGCTACCTTGACATCTAGAGGAACTTAAAAATTACTAGCAGCAATAGCTAGTGAGTCATCCATTTGATTTTCCTCTCTAGAGAAAAAATTTACATTAAATGTTGAAAAAAATGCTCAATTAAGTCCTAGACTACATTCCTATAATTCTTCAATTCAGAATTTTTCACTTGGTAGTTGTTTCTCATCTTCCTTATCACCAATTCTAAATCACCAAAAGCAACTAGCTACTCAGCTCCCAAGTCTTTCGCTGCCTTCATACCCAACGCAAGCACCTCATATTCAGCAGTGTTATTAGTGGTGGAAAATTGCAGTTTATATGATTTAGTTACCCTTTGCTGAGTGGGATAAATAAGGACTACACCAGCTCCCAATCCTTCCCTTGATGAGGCTCCATTGAGTACAATTTCCATATCTGTCCTCCCTCTAAATGTTGCTCATTTGTACCTTGAAAGTGTTGTTTTTCACTAATTTCAGGCTGAAAATTGTTATCATCAGCACTAGGGTGTAATATTGATGACCCAAATTCCTTTTCTGTAGAATATATATGATGATTTGAAGGATTATGTTGATCATTGATGATGTGGGCCATTCAGGTTTCCCTATACAACCTTCTGAATTCCCCTCCAAACACTAGGATTGTGGCATATGAAATGTCCATCTGAAGAGTGCCTCCCAATTTTTTAGAACAAGATTTGGAAAGCAGCATCCCAAATCTAGAAGGTATGTCTGCAACTACAATTTCCATCACTAAGATTTTCATAGGAAGTTGGGTAAGAGAAACAACGAAGTCCTTAATCACTGCTAAACACTTGACTTTTTTGGAATCAAAAGTGTATAGGTCATGGTATTTCTTGGTGATTACTAATCCTAATTCATCCATCACTATCTTTGGCATTGGATTGTGAGAAGCCTCGAAATCTAATAGAAAATTATGCAACAATTTGTCATGTATATGGAGTGAGAGGTAGAAAGATGGTGAATTATCACCATTTTGGTCTTGGACATGGAAACCTAGATAAATAGTGGGATGTTCATCCTCAAGGTTGACTGAATCAGGAGCAAGAGGTGGCTATAAAATACTTTTGAAAGACTCTTTGTATGCTCGATTTTTCAACAATTCCAGAAGTGGGACAAGAATTTTAATTTTATTTAGTTCTTATTTGAAATTGAAATAAATTGGAGCTAATACTTTATTTTATGTAGTGATTTTGATAATTGGGGCAGAATTTTGATGTGGAGGAACTTAATTGACTTTGGCCTTCTGTTTAGAAGCTTCTTTATCTGAATCTGATTTTTGTTGAGGTTTTTGGACATGACCTTTAGACCTCAAAGGATAATTTATATTTTGAGCTTCTTGTTGCTTTTATCATTTTGTGCATAAATTTGGGCATTCTCATCATCTGAAAAAAAATAAATCCTTGACTAGTCTTCATATTCTTGCAAAGTCAAACAAATTAACTGTGATGTTTCTCTTACAAGGTTTATTTCTTCATTTTCTTCTTCATGTTATTTCTTCTCTTCTTCCACAAAATTATTCAAAGGAGTTTGAACATTTTTATCGCCGTCATTCCTCCTTGGGTGTTGTAGGATTTGATGAGGTTGAAAATGCCTTCTGAAGGGAGCCTAATTTCTATTGGTTTCATTTTGATTGGCTCTAGCAGCTGGTTTGTTTTCTAACTCTAATTTTTTCATATTAGAGGCAAGTTCCTTGAAAAAATTGGAAATTTGATCAATCTTCTCTTTTGCTATAAGAGATTTAGAGGAAGAAGGTTTTTATTCTTTCATTTTTTAATTTTTTTTGCTGCTTTCTCTTCTTCCATTTTTTATTTATTTGAATCCATAAGATTATACTGCACTCCAATCACAAACTTTTGCATGTCCATCAATGTCTGTGCTTTCTCAACTTTCAACCATAAAGCAAACAAATAATCTAGAGAATTTGTAAAAGTTATCATAGATGTAGTCTCAGGAGGCTTAATTTCTTCAAGAACTTTCTGATAAATTTTATTAAACCTCATTGTAAAATCAACCAATGACTCATCTGTCTTATTTTTTAGACTTCCAAAATCTGTAAAGTAGTACACATAGTCTTTCCTATCACCTCATTGCTGCACAAATACTTCCTCCAATTCATCTATTCCTATTATTGATTTTGGTGGTAGGCTTCTAAACCATTTATGAGCTTCTCCATCCAAGCTCTGAACAAAGAGTCTTGACCAAACATCTTCATGTCCAATGTTCTGGTTATTAGCATAACTATAGAAGACAACCAAATTTTCCTGAGTAGAAGCTCCTTCTCCCTCCCTGGTGTATTTTGGAAGATATTTCAGGTAATCCCCTTGAGGAAAAGGATGTATAGGTTGAGGAAGAGAAAGTGGTGCATATATTGTAGCCACTATCTCTTGCATCTTTGTAAGGGAAGGTTGAGCCATGGTTTGTTGATGTAAATTTGATTGATGAATGGTTGATGTAGATATTTGGAAATTAGGAATTACAATTTATGGATTTTGAAAGTGATTTGGGACAGCAGAAATTTAGAAATCTTGGGAAGATTCTTCAACTTTTGGGACAAAAAACAATGGATTTTCAAAGAGATAAACATGAGAGGTCTTGACTTCACCTTATATAGAATAATTAGATTTAAATGTTGTATCTTGAGGGGACGAGGTAAATTCAACTTTATTTTACTGAGCTAGAAAGCCAAATAAGTTGAAAGTGAGGCCTTCAGTAACACTACCTTCTAGTGGATGAGAAGAGGATGACCCAATAGCTGGATTTCAAGACAAAGGAAAACACTCTTACTGAGGGGTAATAAAATACTAATATTCAGAATGACTTTGAATAAAATTTAAAATGGTTTTAAAATCTTCTTCAATCAAAACATCCCTATCAAGAAAAGGTGCAATTACCAATACTTGTTCTAACTCCCCTTCAGTCAACACAAACTCTTCTGATTATTTATTGACACTTAAAAACTCTATTTTTTCCTCTTTAACTGGAATAGTAATTATCTCAGATTTACTAAATGATGAGTGAGAAAAAATTTTAGCTGAGCCTAAGTTAACACCATCTACTTTATTTTCTAGGGAAGCAGTTCAACTTGAGAATTTTCAGCAGAATCTTTTGAAACTAAATATTATTCTGATTCTAAAGTAGATGAAGGTAAATTTTTCTTTGGAATTTAATTTTTGTGTACCTTCTTCACTAACTGAGATGTGGCTTCAACTGATCTCTTCTTTCCTTTTACATCTTTAATGATTTTCTTTGGGTCATCAAATGGAGTCACAGTAGGTGATATCTGATTTGTCCTTGTAGTAAGAGGTCTTGAAACCCCTCTTCCTCTTTATGGAGTCGCCAGGTGAACCAATTTTCATTATCCTTCAAGTTACTAATTATTTTTCACAATCAAGAATTGATTTTCAACAATTCAAAACAAGAGACTCAGGTAATACTTTGTTTCAAGGCCTTTGTCTCCTATTAGACGCACCAAAACATGTTAGTGCTAGAATCAACACTTGGAATCCATAAAGCGCCTGACCAGAAACATCATAATATCTAAGGAAATTTAATTATTTGGATTATAATATTTGTAGGTGGTTTCAACCCTCAATCACTCAAAAGGGATTTCAGTCAAGTTCATTGTCACACTAATGAGGGTATTGAGTCCTGATGTGGTAGCAGAAAAATAAGTTTGTAGCCTATGGAGAGAAGAGAGCATGAAAGTAGAAGAAGAGACAACAGGTCTGCTAGGTAGAATTCCACTACTTTTGGTAGAAAATAACACAAGGAGAAATTTGACAATATTTCAACAAGAGAAGGCTATGTCTAGACATACAATATTCTTACTGAAATACCATAGAAGGTAACTATCATAAGTGATGCTATTTACACTGTCATTATGTATATTTCATCAAGAAAGCTCATTGCGTGAGACTAATAAAAATTGATAAAACACATGAACATATCAAGATACTGATAAAAATATAGAACGTTATTTAGAATTACAAACTACACTGAAGAAGATGAGATATGGAAACACATGTGAAAATTGACAATACACACATCAAGTAAGTAATAAGTCTTCAAAATTTTCTTCCAATTTTGTCCACTGAAAAGTGCACTGATCATATGAGCAAAAGATTCTAAAACCATGAACCTTTTCTTCATATATTTTTGTCACATATATACAAAAACATAATACTGACATCTCCACAAGAGTGAATCTGTTTCAACAAGTTATTACAATCTCATACAAAAGATGAGGCTTATCCTTAAACTTTAATACAAAGTGCTATAACATAAATAAAGTAAATATCATGATGGCTAGCAATTCGAGGTGGTTGAATGATGTGGAAATCTGTTGGAAGACTGCCCCTATGTTCTGGTTCAACCACCTCCACAAAAAGTGTAAACAAATATGAAAGTGACATGTGGTTGCTATCCCAGAAAAATGCAAAACAAAACCCTGAAATTTAGGAGGAGGCTTCATCAATGACACTTGGAAACATCTATCATAACTGAAATATCCTCCACTTAACCTATTTTAATGTCACCATTAATATAATAAACCAGAAAGCAAATCCTTTTCATCATATACTAATATTCGGAAATAATAGCTACCTCTGCAGAAAAAGTAGCTATATCTGAAATAATAGGAAATTAACCCAAAATGAAAAGCTTCTTCAAAGGTAGCCCTGTTCCTTCATTCTTCAGAGGTCCAAAATAGAGGAAAACATCCTGATGGCCTTAGCTTTAGTCACTCTCTTGTCTGACCTCTTCCTCTATGTTTGAATCTTTGGCTGAGAATTTTTCTTCTTGGTTTTATCTTCTAGACTCTGATCAATAATAATAATCTCATCTCTCAATGCAATATTATCAATCAAATAGCTGGTTAGTCTGAGTTTATTTTTGGGAATGGTCTGAGATCTCTGGATGTATGGATTTGGAATGAACTTAGACCTTTTTCCTCCATGCATGAATCTACTAGATTTTCCTTCCTCATAATCTCATTATGTATATTTAGGGTCATTGTTGTCTTCATAAGAGGAGTATGAATGTATCAGAGTCTTCTTCCTCTTCTTGTCTAAAGAGCCAATATAAGATTCTAGTTGAGCTAAAGTAGGCTCTTCCTCTTTGAAAACCTTTGATATTTTATTTTTTCCTTTCTTAAGAGATAGAAAAACTTGTGAGAGAGTGGATTCTATGAGTGAAGTACCACTTCTTGGTTGAGTTTGCTGAGTTTTTTTAGAAACATGGCTTGATCTCTTTTCTCCAGGGTTGACTTCCTCTGGAGGAAAAGCAGACTTAGAAGTTATAACTCTAGGGTTGACTTCATCTAGAATTTCTTCTACCATAATGAAATTTTTCGTTGGTTTTCCTCTTGAAGAGGAATTTATATGCTCCCTATATTTTGGCACAAAATTTTTAGGAGGAATAACATTTTTATGCTTCAATTTATTGTTATATTCCTCCATGAATGAACTTAAGGTGTGAGGTTACCCAGGTGAACTGATCACTGGTGAACTACTGATATGGGCTTCATTGATTGGTGGTGCTGTTGTCATAGGCATAAGGTCTCCATATTTCTTAGTTGAGCTTCTTGTTTTCCTTTTGGTTGACATAGAGGGAGGGTCAACTTGGCAGAAAGTTGGTGAATGGATAGGGTTTGGATGTGAAATGTTTGAGATAGGGGTGGACTAGTTTGTTCCTGAGTATCACGTTTCTTGGGCCTCCCTACCCTTCTCCTAGAGTTTATGCCACCAAACCCTTCCTCTTTCAAGAACTTATCCCAGGTGGTCCTCTTATTTTTAAGGTGGTAGACAATTATAATTTTAATTAGACCCCTATGATATATATTGTGGAAAGGGTAGTTAGGGATCTTCTCCAGTTTTATGGAAATATTGAGCAAGGATTTGTATAGAAAATAGGGCAAGTTCGTAGGTTTATCACCTGAAATATGAGAAAAAAATCTCATTTGATAATGGCAGCAACAGGAGAACCTACCCTCACATGTAATGTATCGTTGAACTGTGGTGATCACATGTTTCCATTCAACCTTAAAGAAGTAAATATGTGCAGTCGGATTCCATTTAACATTGACATGTTCAGGTTTAAGGTAGAGACTTACTTCTATGGGTAGTGTTTTGTTCTTGAACCACCATTCACCAGTGGCAGAGGTTTGAGTAGCATGGGATATTATAGCTTCAGATATGTTGAAAGTCTTGCTCCCCAACTTGACCTTTTCACCATCTAATCTCTCGGCAAAGGCCTGAGCTAAAGCCACATTTTCTCCAGAATTTTTTTGTAAAATCTTATACCATCCAGCAGACTCAAATTGAGGTTTGGCCCTAACATCAATGGACCTTTCATTTTCTGGCTCGGACCTGTTGACATTACCAACCTTTCCAATAATTTTCAAGAGCTAGGCTTCTTGTAAACACAATTGTTCAACCTGGATGCAAAAACCCTATATGGAGCCTCTTTTTCCTGCCTTGAAATACTAAATTGTTTGTTGGAAGGAGTGACTTTTGTTACTTGTAGTTTGCATAGAGAACCTCGGTCAAGTGAACACTAAACTAAACCCTCTGATTTCGTGCCTTTAATCATGGTATGGAGTAATGGCACGATTTGAAATAATTTGAATACAAGCACCAACTCACCCCATAACACATAACACTCCACATAATCATTAATAATTGATACCTTGTACTATGAACTCTGGTACAGTTTAGTAGGGTAGATATAGGTCAACTGCATAGATAATATAGCCATTCATCTAAAATAATTCAGATTCTACTAAGTCAAAAGATAATTAGTCTTGTTTAAAATAATAGTCATGTTTATAACATAGGAGGTCTTTGCAACTCTTTATACTCATCTTCGAACAGGAATGATCCTTTTTCTCAAAATATTCTTTGCAGATCTTTATACCTGAGAAATAGCTGCCTTTACCTCTGAATTGAAATATAACCAAATTTCAGCGAAATAATTGCAATTTTCACTGAGTTACCAATATGAACAAGTCCTTGAATAAATAGCGGCTCTTTTCAGTGTGTAAGTAATGTGACCTTCAATTTGGTGAAATAGTTTCCCTTCATTCTATCATTGTGTTAACAATGAAACTTGAACAGAGGTATCTATTATCTCAGATAGAGCAGCTGTAATTTTATTACCAAAACAGCCAATAGCCTTCGACACTAACCTAAGTTAAAACAATAGTTT
The DNA here is from genome assembly GCA_034641835.2 of Pinus albicaulis. Lineage (NCBI taxonomy): Eukaryota > Viridiplantae > Streptophyta > Pinopsida > Pinales > Pinaceae > Pinus > Pinus albicaulis. Next base: position 655,163,058 of record CM076583.1, on the reverse strand, counting down.
TAACTTCTTTTATGAACCTAAGACACTAATACCACCTATAAAATTAAAATTATTTTGGTTTTGAGACTATTTTTTGAATTTTATTGAAAATGACACAAACTTCGACATAGGCTAGGACATAGGAAAAAAATGAAAACAATGATACAATGGCGATCACACTATTAAAATTTACAGTGCTAATAGATATTATGGTGAACCATGGTTAATATACCTTTAATTAATTAATTAATTTTAGACACCCTTATAGCCAACTAGTCTCATACAAAACATCATGGAATAAAATACTGAAGAGATTCAACATCGAAACCATATAAAAAGGAACCTCCTGAAAAAAAATATGCTTGAGGTGATGAAATCACCAAGGACCTTGGACTAACGAAGGACTAGAGAAGCAATTTCCCCAACTTCCATATATTATATTTCATTCATGCAAGTGACCTTGATAGGGTAAAGTTTCATCCTTCAAGAGCACTAATATAGTGATTGATGTCTACCTCATGTACCATGGGGACTTCCCACTCACATTCAAGTAGGTAAGATCCCTCGAAGATAGGGCACTATAGTCACCACCTCACAACAAAAATACCAACGAAACATGTGTGATTAAAACCATATGGATAGACAAGGTAACTAAACGTGAAAATCCTTGAAGGATTACTCAAAGTGATTTTCATTCCTCTCAAAGAGATCCGCATGTAATGTCCACAATCCAGTGAACACAAGTAGCCTAAGAGCGGTGATGTCACACTAAAGGTTTTTGATGCAACCACATGTTTAACTCTTATGTAAGAGGAACTTTGCAACAAGCATCTAATGTGAAAATAGATTTATACCCACTAGTGAAGCTAGTTTTACTTTTGTAGCCTTGAAGGGTGTCTTCTCTAATCCTACTCCAAGGATCAACAATAATAGGCTAATGTTGGTCATCTATAACCAAAAACATCAATTATTTTTATTAACTCTTTATATTTATCCTATTGATCGCTCAGGGGTTATAGAGTGCTAATGATATGGTGTGTAGTATCAATTCAAAATGCAACGTAAATGACAAGTGCAATTTTTTTTCCAAGTCGGAGAAAAGTAGCTAACGAAGGGTAAAGAATTTCTTTCTTTTCCAAGTGACAAATAGGAACCTCACAAATATACTGTCAATAATGTTTTGATACTCTGCAAAGTGAGATAACTAATTGGTACACTAAACAACTTACAAACAAAAAACAAGCACTCATAAAATGCTAAAGAAAAAGCACCAACAAACACTCAAAAACTCAAAACTAAGGGCTTACGGAAAAAAATGTGAACTATGGCTTATTACTCTCTACTCTCAGGTAAACAACAAACTTACACTTACAAAAAAATTCAATATGCAATTCAATGCTGGAAACCAACCAACATAATCCTACAATGACTTATTCGTGAAAACAATCAAAACCCTTAATAAAGGAAAACATTAAATTTGATCCTCACCACATAAACTAAAACTAACTCTAGTTATTCAGAATAATGGAAGTTTACCCTAAGAAAGCCATGTTGTCTAGTAGACTCCTTTTCTTTCCTCTATCCAATAAATTTGTCTTAACGGTTTAGATTCTTTTTTCTTAAAGGCGTTTTAGACTCCTTTTCTTTCCTCCATCCAATACATTTGTCTTAAGGGCTTAAGGGCTTAGATTCTTTTTGCTTAAAGGCGTTGTGGAGAGTTTTGATGCTTTAGTGAAAATGTCGAGAAACTTGCTTTTAACAGTTTAGATCTCTCATCGATTTCCTATGATGAAAAAAGAGAAAATGGAGAAACTTGTCTTAGGAATTTAGATTTTTCAAGAGTTTGTTTAGATTCCTTTGCGAGGAAGAGTCCATATTATTTAGAGAGAACAGAATGGGTTTAAGTATGAAGGGAAAATTTTAAAAACTAGTTTAAGAGTATGCATAAAAAAATGTAATATATGTTTTTTAGTTAATTAAATATAATTAATTTAAAGGTTAAAATTTTTTTTTTTAAATATATTAATTTATTTTTTAATGGTAATATGTGTATTTTTATTTATTTTAAAAAATAATTACAATTAAATTCTAAATATTTTTAAAAATATCATATATTTTTGTTCGTATTCAATTTGGAATTCAAATGTGTTTCTTAAAAAAATAGATTAAACTAAAAAATATTATTCAATATGATAAAAACATAAATGATTATAGATATATAGTTAGTTTTAATTAAGAGTATTATAAAATATTAATAATTATATTTTCATCATGCTATTTGGTTCATTGCTACTTTACTTGTATTCTTGGAATAATAAATAAAATATTTTAAATATTTCAATATAGAACTTAAATACAGTATTTGAATATGCATATGAACTAATATATTTCAATATGATATATATGTGTGTGTGTTAGTGTTTACTTTAGTAAAATATAAGATAATTTAGTTACATTTTAATAAGAGGCAAATGTATAACTCAATCAATTTTTAATATAAAATATTAGTAATAATAAATTATTGAAAAATACAATTTAAATAATGAAAAATTACACAGACGAAAACCATTATAGATCTATCTTAATTATGGATTTATCGAGCACTAAAAGAGATTAAATCTCTTGGCATGCAAATCTTTTTTCAAGTTTTCCATTCTAAAAATGGGTTTGCATATAATGAGAATCTATCCCTCTAGGCTCTTGGTAGATGTGTGGTTAGAATGGATTTATAAACCTAAGCTATCACATACAAAAAAATGGCCAATCTTTCATATCCTTGTTTTTTGAAAAAAGATAAAGCTACCTTGTTTTTTGGAAAAGGGAGCAAGATCTCACTTTTCCTTAGTAGTTTAACATTGAATTTATGAGCTTTTGATTAATTACACAATGAATGAACAAATTTATAATATGGAATTATTTAAAAAGGAAGAAAAGTAAAATTGATGTTTTGGATTTTTTTGGATCAATGGAATATGGTGATACAATTTCATTTGAAAATATGCATTGAATGTAGAAATTGATTTAGTGCTTTCAAATATTTTGGGGACATTTAAATTATGCATATTATATCTTAAACTTAAGTATTCCAACAATTCTTTATTGAATTTAGAGAAATCAACCAGAAAATATCCTTGAAAATAATAAAAACATTAACTAATAAATTATATAATTATTATTATTTGAAGTGTAATGCAACTATTAAACATTTTATCTATAAACATATGTTTATCAAATTTACAAAAATAATTAAAAAATAAATTAAAATGTTTACGAGGATGTGATTACTTTTTAATGTGAAGTTATTGATTCAATTGTTTAATTCTCAATCCCTATCAAAATAATATATTAGACATGATAAAGATATAATCCTACCAAACTTATAAAAAAAAAAACTAAACCTGAATTTGAATTTAAATTATGCAAATTGCATAATTGTAATCGTAATCTTTCCCATATGAATAGCCCAAATACACGTATTTTTTTTTCCCATATCCTAAATACATTTAAAATTCATGTGTGAAAAAAATGTGATAGTCGTGGGGACAACGGCAACATTGTGTCCACATTCCGCCCTTAATAAGCGTTGTTGACTGAGTGCTACGTTGCGTATGTGTCTGCGTTATGAGGCCTATTTGACAAAAATGATCAGTGGGGCCTCGAAGGTTACATCATGAGTTCACCATAGCCATAATTTGCTCCTCGGCATTTCCCTCTCACACGGAAAATATCTTTCCATCAGCTATTTAATAGCCGACTTAATTGAATAATATCTACTAAATCAAAATAATGTTGGTGGAGGAGAAACGTTCTACATTTGTGTAGTAAGTCCATTCTATTTTTTTTAAATATAAAATCTATACAATGACATATTATCTTTGACAAATGGGTTGGTTAAGTACATAAACATACTCTCATATTTTCTCCTTCACACCATGTAATTGCAATTTAACCATGTTGGCTGATTTCTATAAGAATTGTATTAAAAGATGTTATGCAAGATAAAATTATGAAGTTAATAAAGGAAAGTGTGTATTTTAACATTTTGTGTTTTGTTTTTATATATTTATATTAAAATTTTGTTTAAAATTTACTAAAGATTTGTTGGAATTATAAGTTTGAGCTAAGGTAAGGTGATGTCGTATACTCATTGAGTTGATCGATTTGGGATTCATGATGGAAATCCATTGTTGATTATAAGGAAGAATACTAGTGAGGATTGCAAGGTCCAAGGTATTACTAGTTTCTAGATCTCTCTACTTGATAATGAGTTGACATCGATATGAAGAGATCCATTTAGGGATGATCTTGATGTATACCTCATCATTCGGCATGGAACAAACCAAGAGATGTTGTGAATATATGAAATCACCACGTACAACTAACATAGGGATGGTTGATGCAAGAGGTAAACAAGGCTACATATGGTTGAATGAGGTTTAAACATCGCTTGAACATACTTGGCATGACATAAGAGTACCCTCGCAATATTCACTGATGAGAATTGCATGATATCATGCAAAAAAACATGAGGCATTAAAGCTTAGTCTATGATGACTAGAAGAGTAACCAAGCAAAAGAGTATATGACTCATATGTATGGTATGACTCGTGGGCACACAATAACCCAAGTACAATTTAATGACACAAACATGTGACATGTTCAAAGATGACAGAAATGAGATTGTCACTCCTTCATATGAACTCCAATAAATTGATTGTCTCTTTGTTTTTAATATCTCTTTCATAGACTAGCAAGTATGAAATAGAAGACAAGTAAGCTCAATATTTTTTTTTCATTCAATTTTAATGAGTTCAAAAAAGAGTTAAAAATGAACTTGATAGATTGTTTTTTTGTGATGTTTTAGTGAGCCCTAAAAAAGAGCTAAAAGTATGCTTAGTCACTTATTCTCATTGTTTTTACGAGAGAGAGAAATGGAGAAGACTAATCTAGTCAAATTCAATATTTTTAAAGAGCATGAAAAGATCACAAAGGAATATTTTCCTAAAGAAATGAGTAATAAAAATGGGTAGCATCTAATTCCATGTTGGTGGAACTATCTTGAGTAGGATGAAGAAAATAATATGAAAATGTATATCCACTCATTGTAGTGGTCTCTCCAAGAAAAGAAAGTCACCAAAATTAATTCAAATCATGATGCAAATTGAAGGAGGTCAAATGTGACTGTAATGAAGGTAAGCGAGGTGAGGGAAAACAATATAGTGGTAAGAAATAGGCAGAGAAAATTTTAAGGATGGAAAATTATTTTGAAGTTTAAAAAACTGATGAATCTCACTAGTCCCTAATATGAAAACTATAAAATGTTTATTGATGTATTTCTAAAATTATTCAAATTTATAATGATATTATATATATTATCTATATAAATTTGGCGATTTTTAAGGTAAAATAATTCTATATTGTAAAATTTGGGCGAATTAATTTTATAAAAAAATGGAAATTGGAAAATCTTATTTTTGGAAAAACCATGGAAAATTAGCCCACCTGCCAATATTAGCCCCTAAAATTTTCCATGGAAATAGGAGATTACGATACGCATAAACAACTATAAGGAAATTATAAAAATGATCAAGATCCTCCTTGGCATATGATCAAATATACAAGAAGAGAGGAATGATGCTTAATCTCATGCCATGGTGAGTGTATAGGAGGAATCTCAGGCCTACGAAATTTCACAACATTGACACGAAAATGGTAAATAAAGGATATCTTACGGAATCCATGAATGGTAGGTTATACTGCTCAAGTTGGAAGGTTCAAACCTAAGCCATGATTATGAGAGAACAAAAAATGAATAATATAGAGGATATATAAGGAAATACCTATCCTTGTATGTTTAGATCATAAATATGCACCTATGATCTAGTAGATGTCACAATAAAAATGCCACTAGGTCCTATAAAAACCATTCAGGAAAACCATACCCATAGCTAAATAACATAATTAAAGAAATAAACATGTCTTATGTAAGAAAAAGATCACTTTTTTTTTTTAGTTTTATAATTTTTTTTTTTTTAATTTTGGATGTGATGTACTATTTATGTTTAGTTCAACTTGTACTTATGACTTCAAATATGATTCCAAATCCACGTTTTGTGTACATGCATGCTTGTAGGAATGCTCAATTATTATGAAAAATGTCAATGAAGCTAAAGGAATAACATATGTAACCTCTTGGTCTCACCATGGGTGTATGTGTGATAAGTAAAGGGAATCTTACTGACATATTCAAATTGATTTTCAAACATGATAAGCATTGAATCATAACAACCCACACCCAAAAATAAAAATTTCTCACATAATACAAGAAACCAAAAGTAAAATACATATTGTATAACGAACAATGCAATTTGATCTAGGTTAGGTTGTGTAATTCTCATTGTATGGCGTAAGTCACATATTCCTATTGATGTGTATCAATTTATGGGTGACTATTGGAAATATATGGCACAACACTCTAGTTCCAACCCACATATAGTAAAATTGTGATATTCCTAAAGGTTGATGACTATACTGAGAACCTAGAATCATATCATTATTAGGAACTACTAGAGGACTTAAAGGATGAGTCCCCTTTTGCACCAATATAGTTCCTTGACAATGGCAATCAAAACACAGTGAAGGTACAAGACACCCATCGAAGGGGAGGGGGTTGTTGGAGTGAACAATATAGGGGAAAGTTCAATATAAGAAATATAAGACTCAACTCAGTCCAGAGGTGGCACTTCGTTGCAAGACCTAAGAAATTACAATTGGCCCGATTCAAGATTTTGTTGTCCAAGCTCAACCATTTCCAAATATACGAGAATAGAGGTATCATGAGACATATCCTCCCTTGGCTTATCAATTTAAACCATTAATTCCAAGATTCCTTTATCTAAATGAAGCTCCACATCAAGTGAGTCATGTGAAATAGGTGAAGTGACAACCCTTGTGGCAGAGTAGCCTAATTATATTCCATATTAGGATGGAGTTTCTAATTAGAATTAATAGGTTCTAATGGGACTATTGAAGAGGAACATCTTCTGCTAGAAGTGGAATTTTCGCACCAAAATATTCTACTTCCAAAGGATATGGAACCACTTAAGGCTCAATGGGTTAATGGGATTCACTGGTGATGGTAGAGACCATGTGCATGGGAGAAATAGTAGTATAACTACTGAGGTGGGGCATTAGAAAGATTCCAAAAACTGTTGAGATTTTGAATAAACCTACAATAAAATTCAAATAGCTTCATTATGTATCACTAATAATGACATTGCAGTTCCAATAGTGATCATCTTGGTCATTATGTAAAACAAAAACTGATCAATTGTAACTATCTTGCATTCATAAGTTAAAAATGTGAAAGACTAATGAAATGAAAATTTTCATAGCATAGAACTGACATGATAGCTTTCATAGCATAGAACTAACTATGTTCAAACATAAAATTGTAATCCAATGGGGCAAAAACTACTTCAACATCATTAGTGAGAGCTCTTCCTTCATGCTTAATGGACAATGTGGGGATAACTCACTTCAGTACAAATCTATGACCAAAAAGGCTTGGAGTGTGGTGCTTGACTACATGAGTGTTGAAGAACCTAAATATTTCCAATGTGACATAGCCATAATGCAAGCAGAGGATCCTTCATCCATAAGTGTGAGGAATATGTTCTTGCCAAGTACACGAACTTGGATCTTGAAAGAAATCTAATGGGATTAACTATACTAACTCACATATACATAAAATATAATAATAATTAACTATATAATAAGAATAAAATCTAAGGGATTGTGATCACACCTTCCCACTGACAGGCTTTTGGACCCACAAAAGCTAATAATTATCTTCTTGAGCTTCAACACTCTTTTGCTTTCAAGTTATATCAACTGATTTTACTTGACAAGTCTTACTGAAAATTATCTTGACATGCCTTGCATCACAACTAGCTATGTCTCTCGACCATGCTCTCTCCAATTTATGTTTGCTAACTTGATCTGAAATAGGTGGCTGACTTGTTTTTCTATGCAAGCACCTTCTACTCCATTAAAACATTCTAAGGATCATGCTCATACATCCTTTTTGGCAATTGAATCCTTGTATCAAGTTTATGTGTTTTTTTACATGTTTTAAATAAGATTAAACAAATGTTTGAGTGCTCACACATAAAGCCTTAAACTAGTTAAAACATATACACCTAAATCAAGAATTAAATTTTGCACATGCATGTATAATCAAGATCCTTAATTTGTTTTAATTGAGTGGGAGGTTCTTGCATAGCAAAACAAGTCAGCCACCCATATCAGATCAAGTTGGTATCAAAGCTTAGATTAGCTCATTGTAGCCAAGGATAGATAGGGTTAGCTATTGGTTGTTGAATTGTGCAAGGAGAATTTAACAATTCGAAAGTTTATGTGTAAAGGAGAAGTTAGATTGAGAGCTTGGTTCTCAAATCACAATAACGAAGATTGTGAAGCTTTGTGAATTGTTGTGAAGCTTTTAATCATTACAGTTGTGATGGAAACTTCATTGAGTGGTGACTCTAAACCATCCTCCTTTGCAAGACTCTTTGATAAAGAGATGAAGCAGGATTTATACATCATGAAAGATATGGTGCAAAATATGTATGAAGATATGTGGGAGAACACTAAACTTCAAGATCAGTTGGTTTCTATGAATAAAGAGAAACAATAACTTCTTCAAAAGATGCATGAGATGGAGATTAAGCTCCATGATTCCAAGGAAGCCTTAGCCAAGAATGTCCTTGAAAAAGAGGTAAATAATTCAAATTTGTATTCAATTTCCTCTCACGATAAATGTGTAGGTTCATTTGAAAACCACACTAGAGGAATAAGGTCCAAATTGATGATCAAAATGGGCTATGAAGGTAAGGGATTGGGAAAACATGCACAAAGAATAGTTAAGCCAATTATGGTTGAGGAAAGGCCTAAGTATTTGGGTCTTAGCTGTGGAAAACTTTATGGAAAAAGTTCTAAAGCCATGAAGGCACTTGAAATAGTTCCAAGAAGAACTTTTGTTGCGGGTTCAAATCCTAAAACATTTAAAGTTTGCATTCAAGATGAATGGAATTGTTTGAAACCCATGTTGCAGTAAGATGCTTGTAGACATGTAGCTTATCACGAGCAAGAGAGTTGTGACAACTCTAAGGACATGAACATCATTGTTGGTCTTCAAAAGAGAGCTGGAAGATCGTCAAGTTCATCTCCTTGAGAAGGTGATAAAGATGAGCATTCAAAGAATCATTAAAGCTATAATTATTCATATAATCACATTGTTCATGATTATGTTAAGCATGAAAAATTTGCATGCATGAATGGGAGAATTTTTTTTTGTTCATATGTGGTTTGTATAACGATCAAGTTTCAATATGCTGAAAGAGAATGATAGCATACAGGAAACAATCAAAGCAAAGGCAACTTGAATAGAAGATGCAAAATATTTTCATGTATTGTCAGAAGAAGGAACATCTCATTACCCAATGTTGGACACTGCATCCAACCACTCATCCTAAGAATTTGAAGAAAGTGGATAAAAAGGCTGATGAGAATGGAACAAGAGGTTACATCATCGATGTGAGTCAAGATGATTCACAAGAAGAGGATGTTCAGCAGGAAAAATTGCCATTGAAGTGGTTTGGTAAGAAATGGCTTGATTTATTGACCAAGTAAGGCATGCATTTCCTTTGTACATAGATGCAAATTTCAACCTTATCTGTGCATGAATTTTTGTTGAAAGTATGACAAGTTGTAGCAGATTATTACAACTTGTATGGTGCAAGATTGCATGTGAATGTTGTTCAGTTGAAGGAATTTATTTTTGTTGAAAAATTTTCGCCAAGATGGTGTAAAAGATGGGTATGTCACTCATTTGTGTTGCAACAATTTATCATTCAGTTCAGCTCTTATGATCACTCATATGTTTTGGGTTTTTGTACTTATTTTTATTTGAAAGAGAGAATTGAAGAGTGTACATATGCATGAGATTTTGTATGTGTAAAAAGAGGGACTTGTGTCGATTGCACTGCACATATGTTTATCGACTTGTATCAATTGTACTACACATATATTTATCAACTTGTGTTGACTATGTTGAACACATTTGATATGGATTTATGTCAATTTTGTTGCATATTTCATGTCAACTTGTGTTGTTGATGTCACATGCTTTTTGTGGACTATGTTTGTTGATTGTGTTGATCGACTTATGTTTTAGTCGATGGTGTTTGTCGATTGTGGGTCGATATTGGATACACCAATGTGCAAGAATATCGCCATTTACTTCATGTTACAGGAGGTGACAGTCATTAATTTGAAGAAGCAAAGAAAAAAAAAAAGTGGTCATCATTTCAATTCTTAAATAATGATTTCTTTTCAAGATGGATTGTGTGTTCTTGTGACAAGATGTCATAGGAAGTTTGATGTCCATTTAGTGAGAAATGGATGAGATGCAAAGTGATTTGGAGCCATTGCAGAACAATTTGGTTTCTTATGCTAACACCAAGAGTTCACTCATATTGCAATTTTAATTTGGAAAAGAGGATTTCCAAGAAGAAGCTTGCATGCCTTTGTTGCAAGACGGAATTCATTCTTAGTTGGAAGGCTAAGAATTTTCCAAGCACATAGAGATCGATGTGGTACAGTTGGATATGTATTAGTCAACAATAGTCATCCATATTGAAGTGGTTTGGAAATAGCTAGAGAGCATGGTTGAGATACATAGCTAGTTGTGATGCAAGTCACGTAAAGATAATTGTCAGTAGACTTGTCAAGTCAAATAGGTTGATATAACTTGAAAGAAAAAGAGTGTTGAAGCTCAAGAAGATAATTATTAGATTTTGTCGGTCCAAAATCCCGTCAATGGGAAGGTGTGATCAGAATTTGTATCAGGGCCTAAAATTAGATAAAAATTAAAAGTTATCAAATTTTTTTCAGACCCGAGCCGTTGAATATAGTTCGTCTCTAGGATAATGGTGCAACTTGTTTCATCAAATTCCGAGTTCATATGAGTGAGTTATAGCCTGTTGTTCGCTTTCCAAAACAGGTAAAAAAATGGGTAGAGAAGGTACAGGGATGATGTGGCAGCCCAGTCAGCTCAGAGAAATTCCTCCAGCAAAATTCAATGACATTGCGCCAAGTGGCACCTTCAAATTCACCAAATTGGTCTATGTGGGGTAAATCTCCCTAATATTTCTAACGTGGAATTGTATTTTTTTTATTTTATTTTATTATGATTTAATATTAAATATATATATTTATATATTATAAAATATAATATACTATATGTTTCTAAAACATATTATATATATATATATATATATATATATATATATTATATAATATAATATGTATTATATGTATAATATTACATTATATCAAATAGTAAATAAATTACATTTCAAATAGTGCCCAGGTTTACAATGTATAAGGTTTGAAATCCATTGAAAATACATGGCAATGAATTTAATTAAGTTCAATTATAAATATGTCATGCCAAGAGTTCAACGTTAAACTAAATACCAAATCCGCAAAGGTTCGCGGATATATTAACTGCCAAAAGGTCCATATTGGGGGCGGGGGTCGGGTTTGAACCCAACACCTCTACCCCCATAAACCAATGCTTTGAATGTTATGCCAAGGAAGGACATTCAAAAACTATGGCCAAAAAATTGATATTTAAAATGCTTGCGGTGGGGCCAATGTGGAGTTAAGCCATTAAGCGTTCTTAGCATGGCTTTAATTAACTAAATTGCAGTTTAGTGTTAATTAAGCTCCAGTTAAGTTGAGATTAAAATGGTGGAATTTATGGGGGCACCCCAAATTTAGGCAGACTTCCACTTTTAGTGGAGTTAACTGGTAGTCTCCCCAAATTTAGTGGAGGAAATTGGGGAAAAATTAAATGTGCTCTATCTGGAGCATCTTTCAGACAAATTTCAAAAATGAATAGTTAATTTTGACTCTTGATCATTCTAGAGCCATTTGTGAGGTTTGCAGAGATATCTAAGGACTTATGAGTGTGATTTTTCTTCAGAAAATTTCCAAGGGCCACTAGGACCACTAGGAGCCACTAGGAGAATGAGGCCTAACCAGGGCAGCCAAAGGCCATTCTCAGGAAACCAATAGTCATTTATGAATATATTGAACCTTATGAATCCAATCATGGGGTTTTTACAAGAATTTGGAGACTTATGAAGGCCTATATGATACAGGGAAGTTTTCAGTGAGCCTAGAGCCACAGGGTGCCACCAGGTGTTGGAGGCATAGCCAGAGCAGCCAAAGGCCATTTTGAGCAAATGAATATTCATTACTGAATATTTTTGACATTATGAATCCGATGGAGGGATTTTTAGAGCCATTTGGATACTTTTAGAGCTAAAAAATCTCAAGGAAGTTTCAGGGAGCTCAGTGCCACCAGGTTTTGGAGGCATAGAATGGGGAGCATGAGGTCATTCTAAGCGAATGAACAACCTATTTTGGATGATTGATATGTTTTGGAGATAATAGAATAGGTTTCAAGAGCATAAGAGGACTTCTGGGGGATTTTGTGCCACAGAGAAGCTCAGGGAAGCCCAAGGACACCGATAGAAGAGGTCAAGCCCAAGGGAGCCTAGGTCCATTTACAAATATTGAGAAGCCAATACAAGGGTATTTTGGTATTCTAAACCCATTGGTACAATCCAAAAAACCATTGGAGTTGAGCATCAAATTTTAAAATAAATTTACCATCTTAATCGCAAAGAGCCAAGTCCATTAACAAAGGCTCAAGGAGACATAGCCCAAGTGTTGAGGGTGAAATCATTTATTATGTTTGTTGTTATGTGTTGTTGGTTAATTTTCTACAATTTATGGTTGATATACATGATTTTAATCAACTTAAAAAAATGATTAATTTCTCACACATAAAGCCTTAAACCAGTTAAAACATATACAGGAATCAAGAATTCAATTCCGCACATGCATGTATATGCAAGATCCTTAATTTTTTTAAATTGAGTGGGAGGTGCTTGCATATCAAAACAAGTCGGCCACCCATATTAGATCAGATTGACCCCTTTCATCATGGTCAACAAGTTTTTACATTGTGCAGGGTAGCTTTGTGCAACCATGGCACATGGTTTCGGTATGAGATCGTCTCTAACATTTTACTTTTAGGAAACCTATACAATTAGGAATGAAGAACATCATTTGTAGGGTGTATCATAATTTCCAAAGGCTCACAAAGTAAGAGAGGTCGATTGAATAGTGTTTGGATCACAAGTTTCTTCGAATAAGAACCACCCTTAGGAGTCTCATAGTTTTTCACTTCCATATTCAAATTCAGCATATCATCAGACGTGAGAATTCTCACATACAATGGGCTTCCTTGTTCGAGTTTTCTTGTGATGCTCAAGGTGGAGTAATACAATAAATAAAAACCAGTTTTTGTTGTTGTCATTGGGAAGGGAATGAATTTTTCAAGATCATAGGTTGCTATGAAAATTAGTAATGTGTTGGGAAAAATACTAAGAGAGCAGGGGGGGAAGGGGAGGGGGAGGGGCTGAATTAGTATTTACAAGAATCAAAGTATTTTACTTTTATTTTACTAATTTCTATATGTGACTTTGATAAGCCCAACTAGCATATGATGCAGGGGTTCTGGGTTAAATCAGAATCCTAGCATATAAACACAAGTATTTCACCTAGCATGAAAACTCTCAATTATTTTTCATTAAAATCATAAAAATATTCAGTTTAAAATATACCAGAAGGAAAGAGAGCCATACAAAAAACATACTGATATTAAAACAAAAACTATTTGGTCAAATATTACATTGGGTGGCCTCTTGGCTCTCAGCCCTTCAAACCATTTCTCACATTCTCTGCACTCCTCACTTCTGTCAGCTGTCTCTCATGCTCACAAAATACTCCTATATATACATAAATAATGAATTTATTTCCCTCCATAAATTCCTCCACAAAAATCCCAACTGAAATCTAATTTAAATTTATTCTAGTTTTGGACTCAACAAAGTCCTGAATATGGAATTCTTACTCCCTATATTATCTACCTAATTCCACTCTACTCATATCCTTTAATTATTAAAGAATATTTACAAAAAATACTCACATTTATAATTTTCTCTTACTTTATTAAAAATAAATAATTTAATTAATAAAATAATTAAAATATCTCACCCCCCTTATTACATAATTGAATAATGAAAATTTGGCTTGGATGCTTCTACATCAGACTCCCCATGTAGAGAAGTTTCCATAGACTCCTGTCTATGAGGTCCGTCGCTTTTCTGTAACAATGCGATAGCTGCAAATCCTGATGACTTGCTCCCTCAAGGATTCCATATTCTGTTCTACCGTTGGTCCTTCGAAGTATCAACTCAATTTGATAACTCATTGTCCACTCTGTCGATCAGATTCCATCGACTTCTCCAACACTTTCTTTTGTCAATTCTTCGGAGTAATACTTCTTTGTCGAACTCTTTCATCTCCAACTAAGTTGAATAGTCAAATTCCTACAATAGAAAATAATCAAGAACTCCTTCTTGATTATGGAAGCAACCCTCTCGTCTGGTACTATACCTGCATTCACCAACAAACTATTAGTTTTAAAAAGATAAGACATGTCGATCTCTTTTGATGCTTCAGGCATCAATCTCTCATCATCGACTTTCTAGAATTCAATAGATTCTATTCTGAACTGCTGGTTGCTTCCATCTTCAACTTGTTGATTCACTGTTTCCTTTATGTCCCTACACACATAACTCCCTCGCTGCTTCTGATCTTCCATATCAATGCTAAATAACTTCTACTCGATTTCTCTGATTTTGACATCATATCTGTTAATATCGTTTTATATACCTACAGTTACATCACTATAACATTCATTCAACTCCATAAATGTTAAAAATATTTCATCTCTATCATGCATAGTAACTGTAATTTCTTATGGATCATGTTCTGCAAGTTTTTTTCCTCCATCAGGTTCCTTTAGCCACCATTCCAAGAATTCGATTTCCATGTGAAATATTTTCAGCACTTCATTACAACCTTCACTCTTCCTCTAGCAATCTTCCTGAGTTGTCCTGGTTTCAGCATCATTACATTGTAAACTTTTTTCAACAATTTCATTAAACAAATACATTTGTTTACCTCCTTGGAATTTTTATTTGGCATTTCCACTTTGTTCCTATTCCATAACAGCTTCAACTTGTTGTCTTACCCCAAATAAGAATTCATTAATGATTTCTTCCTGTTGTAACCAATCAACACTTTCCTTCTCTGAAAGGAATTCTCTACCAGACTTTACCTCAAAAGTTTCATTCTCCTTTGTGACAGTTCCACCAAAATGCTCACTATCTCTTGCACATCCTGCCAACATACATAAACTGTGAGAAAAAATGTAAGGCTTCATGGCCTCATCTTCTTCTCTCACCAACACATATTCAGATGCTTCTTAACTATCCCAATATTTCATGAGATCTTCCTCACTGATTTTTTCACCCAGAATTGCTCCATGTTCTGGGCCACAAATGGAAACATCCATTTTTAACTCAACCTCTCTGAGTTCTTCACAACTCAACATCTGCTTGAGCTTCCTCAACTCTTCCATCAATTGTATGTTCACCTGATTTTCCCTCTTTGTGTGTAGCTTCTGCCACTTCACCTTCTTTCTCACGGTCCAACCATGTGTCTCATTTTTCACATTTTCCCACAACAACTCCATTAACAATTCAAGGTGAATTGATATCTCAACCTTCTCCCACTAGTAATCTGCATCCGTCAACTGTTCACATATGACACTTACCTTCGCACTTTCCCTCTTCTTCCTTCTGTTGAGGTCTTTTTTAGAACCTCCGAAATGACTATCAATAATCATTTTATCCTCCTTAAATATCATCATATGATGGTAAAAACAAATGTTTTACCACATCAAGTAATTGTGGTGTGTTTTCAACCAAAACACAAATCAAAAAGTCCTCTCATTTCCAACTACAAATTTTGATCCAAAGTGATGCAACCAAAATTGCGAAGACCCACACTATGCATAATAAGTCATCACACTATGCATAATACACCTCCTCATATAAACATGCATGTTTTCTTCATATCACCCGGGGTTAGCACATTCTCCATTCATTTAAGAAAAACTTAAATTTCTTTAAAGCTATTGTGGTGATAAAACCTTATACCTATGCATTTTCACTTTAATGTTGAACAACATTTTGACCTATCATTTGTACAAAATACTTGTCTATAAGTTTAATTTTGGTTAGGAAAACCCAAAAATGTCAACATAGGATATGTTCACCCCATAATTTTACTTAACATACCTTTCCAAATTTCTTCACCCTTCTAATTTGTCTGAGTGAATCCACTCTTAGCCCATTGAATGGTCTCTTCACAAGCAAGATCTCCAAATGTACTTCCAACATTTATGTCCATGCGAATTGTAAATTTGAAATTTCAATTTTTACTACCCCACATTACGAACACCAGCTCGAGAGGGATGCCTCTCAATTCTATCTACTCATCAACAATGTTGCAGGCTCCCATAATGATGTAGATCTACAACAGTTCTTTGCACAAAATTGTTTGCTTCTATTAAGCCCAGACTTACCCTTCATCCAAATGTAATTGATCAATTATTTGGACTTAGCATGCAATACCCATAAAATATTCCATTGTATATGAAATCTTCATTTTTTTTTCATTTGTGTGTGCAAATGACCATCATATAGCAAGTTAAAGCTGCAATTAAAACCCAATTCATTTGTTAACCTGAAGTTTCAGGCCATCCCAATTCAAGACAACAACAACTTTACCATATTTGATACCATTACCTTTCAATGGTCTCAGCAAACCAGTCATACCAACTCCGCGTTATGCTTTGTGGATTGGTGTGATATATTACAATAATTACTTCATAATTTCAACACTGTGAAAAACTCAACTCACTGTTATATACCTCAATTACATAGCAGCATCCCTCGAAACACATTGCTTCAAGTCATCGCTAGCAGCATCCTTCATTTACAATGCTTAGTTATGGTGCTTCAACCCACCGTTTGCAACGTCCTTCGACTGCTTATCCATGGTGATTTGAGCCTTTGTCTACAGCGTCCTTCAACTACGCTCTCAAACATCACAACAATTCATCTTATTTTCTATCACCATTAGAATTTGCAATTTAAAACCACATCATGATTGGCAATTGAAAGTTTTAGATTATGCAAGGCAAACCAACTCTTAACCTGTCACCATTGACAACAATTACCATTTAACATTTATGCACGCAAACACTTCAATAATTGATGCGTAATTATTTGGGCACGGGTATTGCAACCAATGCAATGGTGCTTAAACCCTATGGTTTGACCCACGTCCGAATGCAGATCACTTTTAATTCACTGCAATGAGCACTTTAACTCATGCAAAAACTTTGACAGTTCATGTTTTCGTTCTAGGTACCGACATGTTACGTTAAAATCAATGCAAGGGTGCTTCAGTGCTATGTGGTTCGACCACGTTTCATGAATGTACATACACTTCAATATCACTGCAATGCAACTTTAAACTACTGTTGTAACCCTCGACTGTCCACAAGAATGTCGAGTCACCTGTTAGCAGCTTCCGTGCGTGCAATACTTGGTCATGTGCTTCGAGCCACAGCTCCACTCACCACATGCAACTTATCACTTCTAGTCTTGGCACTGCTTTCTGTGGGCTATTCGATCACTAAAGGCATGAAGATATATGTACATAGAATATGCACATAGGCCCCTCCAACCTCTAGAATTTACCACTGCTGCCCTCACACAGTTCCAAACTCCTTGTCGACTCCCGTGGCTTGAGTGATAGCCATTCACAAACTCTGCAAGGTTTGGATCATGACCACACCCATGGTATCATCGAAATACGTAGATTTCATTTGTCGTGGAGTCACAGCCTCCCAACCATGCAAAGACTGTTTTATCTACTGAGTGCGATCTCTTTAATATCGATTTCGCTACCTTTTCCTTGGATACATATCATTCCTACATCCACATACATATAGCATATACATATATAGTTGCAGACTCAAAGTGCTATAATCTCTTACACAATTCAATCAACTCGCTCCAAGAATTTGATACCAAATGATGCAGGGGTTCTGGGTTAAATCAGAATCCTAGCATATAAACACAAATATTTCACCCACCATGAGAAATCTCAATTATTTTTCATTAAAATCATAAAAATATTCAATTTAAAATATACCAGAAGGAAAGAGAGCCATACAACAAACATACCGATATTAAAACAAAAACTCTTTGGCCAAATATTACATTGGGTGGCCTCTTGGCTCTTGGCCCTTCAAACCATTTCTCACATTCTCTACACTCCTCACTTCTCTTAGTTGTTTCTCATCCTCACAAAACCCTCCTATATATATATATAAATAATGAATTTATTTCCCTCCATAAATTCCTCCACACAAATCTCAACTTAAATCTAATTTAAATTTATTCTAGTTTTGGACTCAACAAAGTCTCGTATATGGCATTCCTACTCCCTATATTATCTACCTAATTCCACTCCACTCATATCCTTTAATTATTAAAGAATATTTACAAAAAATACTCACATTTATAATTTTCTCTTAATTTATTAAAAATAAACAATTTAATTAATAAAATAATTAAAATATCTCATCCCCCTTATTACATAATTGAATAAAAAAATTTGGCATGGATGCTCTTGCAGCAGCATATGTATGCGACTATCCTAAAAGAAAATTGCGTATACTCAAATAACTTAATGTTCGTATAAATATTCAAAAACATTGCTTAGCCCAGTTCATCAGTTATGCATCAGATATTTAAGCAGTAAACATGTGTAGTAATAATATAATAAATTATCACACAAGGGCATCACACATCAACACCAAGATTTAAGGTGGAAACCCAAGTCGGGAGAAAACCATTGATCCTGCCATATTTGTCTTCAATATTCATTATATATAAATTTGCTTACTATGTTGTATTGATGCAGACTCATGTCAGTACATAGGCACCCACCTGTAGAAGGCTGCTACCTTCTTTCATTCTCCAACTGCTATTAGATAGGAGCTCCAACCCCTTGATATCATTTACTAGTCACTACTAGAAGGGAGCTACAACCCCTTGAACTGATCACCAACTTTTACTGGCATGAAGCTTCAACTTCCACACTAAAGGCTTCAAGTCTTAGAACCACTATAAACCATGTTTCATAAATTTTCACACTAGAAATTTGTAGATAAACACCAATAGACAGAAACCAATGTTTAAATAGAACAGTGAGATCACTGTAACCAGATCACATCAATAAACCCAGACTTCTGAATTAACATGCAAAATCAACTTCAACCATGATCATTCATAAAATCAAATGTATACGCTACTTCACTCACTACAACCTGCTTATATATACGCTTTCCTGTTGAGGAACATGCATATATATATTTATATACTGACTTTAGGAATCTTATTAGAATCAGAACAAATAAGAGACATTCAGGCATACTTTTTCATATTTATGGAACCCTTATTGAGTCAAAAGCATCCATCATATTCAATCTTCCAGTCACTGATCATATTTATAAAAAATCAACTAGCAACATATACAATATTCAAACAATCTAGATCTACATGAAGACTTCATTGATAGAAAACATAAATATAGTAGAAATGATCAGACATTTTCTTCAGCCATCTTCAGAAAAACCCTAACTTCCATATGCAATTTTTCTGAAACGAACCAGCGAGTATACGTGCTTTCACCAAGATGAACTAGCATATATATCTGTAAATATTCAGGACTGTGTAGAATTTCAGATCAATAGATTTACTCAGATCATACCCTTCACTTCAACAAACATGCACCATGTCACAGATCTAAACATCTCACAAGAAAATCAAGAAAATATATAGTTATTTCAAGTCTAGATATCTCGATCCATCATTTTATTTATAGGTGCATCATTATTTCAGATCTATCAATAGACTATAACCCAATTCATGTAGATATAATTCAGTGTGAAGTATTCAATTAATATTGATACACTTTCACACCCTTTTTCACTATGATCTTCTTATCCTTATATAATTTGATCCTTAGCCAATACCATGAGCCAAAATCACACAATTTTCGATGGTATTCTTGGAAAAAATCAAATAGACGACACAAGACTCAATAATGTAGGCTAAAACCATGGTAAGGACCCCTGGTATCATAAAATGAGTGTGCAATTACATACGTGACTTGGCTTCTTCGTACCCACGTGTATACATGACTTCTCTTCACGAAAACTGTGTATACACTGATTCTGGATGTATACATGGGTTTCCTTCATCAAACTTGTGAGTATACACAAGTTGCCTTCATCAAACTTGCATATAAATTGTGAAATATTAGCTTTATCATTTCTCTGTCACTGGCTGGAATTATTTTCTCTCTCACATATGAACTGACCTGTAGATACATCATTTTACATATTTAAGAAAAATGCTGCTATCAAAAAGGAAAATCATTGAGTAGTTTTCCATCAAGGACAACATAAAAATATATTAGATCATAATGCCAACAATATCCCCCTTTGAACTTGACGGAAACCATGATGGTGTTTGATCACCACAACTTGTAGATACCTGATAGACACATCATTATTCAAACACAAAGATAATAATCTCCCCCTTTGACATCAAGAGAAAAGGGAGAACCGATACAATAATGTCGAGATATGCACTGCACTATATAGACCATAGTCCCCCTGAACACATGATGGAGATTCAAAACGTATTTTCCAAACTATATAACCTTTCCTATCACCAAGGATGCATACATACATCAATTACCCAACCAAGTGGGGTTAGATACTTGACTCAAATACCCAACCAAGTGGGTTTACATTATTGACTCAAGCACCCAACCAAGTGGATTTACAATTTTGATAAATTCCATATATGACTGAATATGAAAATTTATACATCAAAGGTCTCAACATGACCCTTACATAAATTTTAGATATGACTCTTCTAACCAAGACCAAAGGACCTCATGAGAGATATTATAATTTAGAAACCAAAATAATGCCAACAATGCATTATTATTATCATGGATAATTCTCCCACTAAACCTGTGAATCCTAAACATTTTCAACAACCAATTCATCAAATCATATTCATCAAGAATATAAATGTCAAAGATGGGAAATGTAAGTTGAAAAATCAGAACTGCGGACTCTACCCATCAACACCTGAGCAACAGTGCCAAAAATGCGACATAGATTGCTCTGAAGTCTAACCCATAGATTTTATGACAAAAAGATCCATACATGAATGTATAGAGAGAAAATCACGTATATACGCTGCTAGGCTTCATGCAACATATGTACTGAGTTTAATCTTCTGAAGTCAAACAAAATTGATCAGTGAGGTAGAGACAACTCTTAGCTTCTATCTAAGATATTCAAATGCTTCCCTGGGAAGAGGTTTAGTAAATATGTCAGCAAATTGTTCTTTGGAGAGAACATACTCCAATTTAACCTTTTTCTCAAGAACTTGTTCTCATAAGAAAATAATACTTGATAGGAATGTGTTTGGTTTTGGAATCATAACTTGATTTTTTGAGATATTGATGGCACTTGTATTATCACATAGGATGGAGATGGGAGGAGAAGATTTAATTTGAATATCTTGCAATGTTTGCATCATCCAAAGAAGTTGTGTGCAACATGATGCAACAACGACATATTATTCTTCTTATGTAGACTAATCAATGGAACTTTGTTTCTTGCTAAACCAGGATACTAATCCGAGCCCCATATAAAATGCACCACCAATAGTGCTTTTCTGATTATCAACATTTCCAGCCCAATCCGCATCTATGTAAGAATGAAGAGTAAGATCAACATTCTTGGGATAAAATAGACTAAATTCCTGAGTTCCTTGTAGATATTTCAATATTATTTTTACAACCTGAAGATGTCACTCCTTTGGATTTTCTTGGAATCATCCAAAAATCCCAACTGCATGCATGGTATCTGGTCTAGTCCATGTTAGATACAATAGAATTCCAATAATAGATCTATACTTTGGTTGGTTTACCATGGGAGAATCATCATGAGGACTGTGGTTACATCTAGTCACCATTGGAGTGCTCACAGGTTTTCAATCTTCCATCCCATACTTCTTTAGGATCTGTTTGAAATATTTTTCTTGTGAGAGAAAGATGCCATCTTTTTCTTGTTGTAATTGTAAGCAAATAAAATATGTTATTTCCCCAAGTAAATACATTTCAAATTCTTGCTACATAACAATAGCAAATTTATGACTAATGGATTCTTCATTACTCCCAAAAATGATGTCATCAACATAAACAACAATAATCATCAATGTATCATCCTCAATTTTTGTGTATAAGTTACTGTCTACAAATCCTTTTGTGAAACCTTGTTGTTGAAGATATTTGTCAAGACAATAGTACCATGCCTGAGGGGCTTGTTTTAGAAAATATGGGGCCTTTTTAAGTTTTCAAACAATTTTTTCATCATTTCCCAGAATGAATCCTTTTGGTTGTTCTATATAAACTTCTTCTTCCAGATCACCATTAAGGAAAGCAGATTTTACATCCATTTGATAAACCTTGAATTATTGAAAACTCAAAAATGCAAGAAACATTCTTATGGCTTCAAGTCTGGATACTGGTGCAAATGTTTCTTCAAAGTATATTTCTTCCTATTGAACATATCCTTTACAAAAATTATAGCTTTGTTTCTAATGACATCTCCATTTTCATTTAACTGGTTTTTGAATATCCACTTTGTTCCAATTATGTTTTTATCATGAGGTCTTGGAACAATTTCCCAAGTATTATTCTTTTCAATTTGATCAAGTTATTCATTCATGTCATGAATCGAACATTCATCTTTACTAGCTTGATTTATATTTTGTGGTTCAATGGTGGATAAAAATGTTAGATAACTAGGGGATCCTACAATATTTCTTCTTGTTTGTACCCCTAATTCCTTTTCTCCCAAAATTTGAGATTATGGATGATTATTTTGAACATACTTGGATGGAGCCTTTTCTATTTCTGATGAATCTACTTCTGGTGCTTCATAGGGTTCTCCTTCTATAATATTGTTATTTTATGAGGGAAAAAATTCGTCATCATCATCCACATTTGTTGTTATCTCCCTTTTGGGAGCTGTGAGAGATTCATCAATCACAACATCAATACATTCAACAATCTTCTGAAGTCTCTTATTGTAGCATTTTTATTCTTTACTTCTAGAAGAGTAACCAAGAAATATTCCTTCATCTGCTCTAGGTTCAAACTTACCAAGTTTTCATCATTATTTTTGATATGACATTTTCTTCCAAAAACTTTAAAGTGCTTCACAGTGGGAATATTACTTGTAATGTTCCAAAAATTAGCATGAAGCTAATTGGAACATTGATTTTGTTTATATCATCTAGGAGGTGAATAAAATGGGTGAGGAGACCCATGAGAAGGAATAAAATCCCTCATAGTGTGAATGGGATCAATAGAGTAGATTTATTTTGCACCTCCCAGTGTGAAAAGGGGCAAATGCATGAGGATAGGGTAAAGTTTGACCAAGTTAACAGCGTTGCCAAAGAGGGTGTGGATTACCTGGGAAGACAACGCAATTTGAATGGGAGGAAGATCACTTGGTGGAGGGACCCTAATGTGTGGGGTCCAAGGAAAGAAGGCTTTCATTTGCATAAAAGGAGGAAGAGGCAGCCATAGATGATTGTGTTTGAGCATTTGATTTTGGTCTATGTAGACTCTTGCATTCTCGGGTTGTTTAGCAGAGTTGCAGTGGAATTCTTGTTTAGGATTCCTTCTCCTTATTGAAAGGCCTCTTGAAGGATTGCACTTCATTTCTCCACAACTAGGCTCAAGGCCAAGCCACCTCCTTTAGCTACAACGTTATTTCTGCTGAAGTATAATGTTGTGTTGCAGGGTGTTGTAGTGGAGGGTTCCACAACACCATTTCCTTGGCTCATATTTCAGAGGAGGGAGCTCCTATTCCTATGGGAGTTTAGTGAGGAAGGTTTCAAAGCTGATTTTCATATCTTGGCATCAGGCCAAGCATCTTCCATCTACTACATCACAGTCCCTCTCCTTGACTGCATTATTTCAGTGTGTATCTACAGTGGGAGTTTGCACCACTATTTTGGAGGGTGAGATCTTCAGTGTTAGGATTAGCCTATCACTTGAGAGATCTATTGGATGAGGTATATTTCAGATTGTGAATCATCTTCAGCCATCTCCATCCATTTTCTGAGTTGCAACTGCTACCTTGCAACTCTGGCATTTCTGCAGTTTTTCCATTTTGTATATATTTCAGCCAATCCTTGTAAGGGTTGTTGTATTATTGTTTTTAGGGGTTGAGAGCTTTCTC
Source organism: Pinus albicaulis (assembly GCA_034641835.2). Classification (NCBI taxonomy): domain Eukaryota; kingdom Viridiplantae; phylum Streptophyta; class Pinopsida; order Pinales; family Pinaceae; genus Pinus; species Pinus albicaulis. Next base: position 655,138,610 of record CM076583.1, on the reverse strand, counting down.
CCCCACATTTATTGAGCTATATATTGTTATATATTTTTATTATCATGTTGCAGTGTCTTCTATAAACTACACAGTCATAGCCTAGGGAATTCTCAGTGTAGCAGTGTATTTCACATTTCATGTACATGATCTATTGAGGCCTTTATTGCCTATCTTGAGTGACTCTTTCCTCAAGATCTTGTATACATTTTTGTTGCTATGATCTAATATGATGGCTATTGATAACTTCTGACATTTTATGCATTCATATAACGCTGCTGCTCCACATGAGTTCTCACATTGCTACATCTCCAACTTTGGAATACCTTAAGGTATTATTATTGTTGTAGAAAATCCCTATTTTGGGATATTACAGTGGTATTGGAGTTAAAATCTTGGCTCAGCCTATGAGTCTTAGCCAAAGGAGATCAGAATAGGATGTGATTTATCTCATCATATTTTAGATCCATGAAGAACCTCCCCAAGGAGGATAAGCAAATAGAAGAGGAAGAACTCTGCACTTCCTATTCTCATCAAGAAGGAGACAAAGAGATGAGCAGGAAAAAGACTCCATCTTCTGGAGAAGACAAAGGGGATAGGCTTACAAAGCTTCTTCCTAAATCTGTACAAAACATTCATGAAGATCTCAGGAAGATAAGGAGGGAGATGTATGGAGAATATCCAAAAGAGTTTGAATCTAAAGAAAACTCTAGATTTTCATATGAGTCTGAGCAAGCAACCAGACACCATAATACACAGCGTAGTGACATGCCCAGGATTTCCAAGGAAGAGATCGAAAGAGGAGATGAGGTTTCTAGGAGGGAAAATCTTAGTGATTTCCTGAAAGAATATGAGTCCCAAACTCTAGAATTCCAAGATCATCTCAAATTTTCAGAGTTTTGCAAGATCAAGGTGAAGGGAAGAGAGTAGCAGGATAGATTTCTTCTATCTACTTTTGAAGGGTCACATATATTTTCAGCCAAATCTTGGGTGGAGGAGTTAGATACCTTCTTGCAGCAGCACCAAATTCTTGGAGATGAAGCCATCAAAGTTGCAGCACTGCATTTGAGAGGTAAGGCAATGCCTGGTCGATCTTTGAATCCTATTCTTTAAAAAATGTAAACGCTACATATTATGCAAGTTTCACTAAGGCCTTAGTGAAAATATTTGATATAAGGATTCATGAGACACATATGGTGGAGCTAAACAAGGATAATCAAACAAAAGCCTTGCATGGAAACTCAAAACCACTTCAGGAAGCCATGGGGGAGGCTGAGAACTTGCACCATACCTTGCCGGAAGAAAGACTTTCATCTCACATCTTTGAGCAAGGGAGCATGTGGATCTCCTTTTCAAAGAAGGATCCATTCATTGGGAGGTTGCACATTCATGTTGCAGAGATTGAAGGCAACATCGCATTCATATATATATATTATCCAGTGCCTCATGCAGAGGAAGGAGGAGCTCTTGCTCCAACTAGAGGGATTCTTGCATCTTTGCAAGGAAGTCCCCAGGATATCATGTGTGGAGATCAAGGCACAACTCATGTTCTACATGTGCCATTAATGAGGAGGTGTGGAACCATGGAGACACAAGGAGGAGGTAGGGAGGAGAAATAGCATCATAGGATGAGGAGTACACACCCCTATCCACTTCACAAGGTTGATGCACCTAAGAGGAAGACTAGATTGCGCAGTAAGATCATGGAGATATTTTTCCATTCATATATGCAGTCATCTCTTGATGATGATGTCTCATTCATGGAGACATTTCACTGTGGAGACCACTGCATCAACAGAGGAGGATGGATGCTTCACTAGTTGAGGCACCACTCATTGATTTAAGAGGAGTGGGGACCTTGGGAGAGCTTGATACAATGCTGGGAGTCTTGGGTAGGCTCAAGGAGGAGAGACATGACTCTTTGGAAAAGTTAGCACCACCATCTCTTCTCTCTTTGAGGATGAGAGGAGGCTCATATACGACCTACTCCCTTTGCATGAGAAAAACATATGGTAAGCATGTTGATTGTTTACATGATGATTTATATAATGTATGTATCTATCCCTTAACCATATATGTGAAGGATGTTGCTCCAAGGAGGAGCATTCTTTCTTTCAGGCTTCATGGTCTACTTGAGGAGATAAGCATGATTGATGTCCATTCCCTTGGAGGACTTGGGGAGGAGGTGTATTATGGAGGACATGCTCACTTTACACCATGCATCAGTCACTTCCTCCATACTTATGAGGAGATTGGGGCAGCAAGAAAGTGGTTGAAAAGCCACACACTTTATCAGTCTCTATTGCAGTTAAGATTCAAGCTGCGTTGGTTACATTTGAGGGACCATTTTCCTTCTCACTTATTACATATGGCAGCAAGCATGATTCTCATTTTGGCTCCCTATGTTCCTATTATTTCTGTCTTTGTAAGGATCATGTTTGGGAGAGAGACACATTGGATGGATGTGTCCTTTGGGAGAGAAGATCTCCATATTTTTTGTAGTACATGTTTTAAGGGGAGCATGGGAGATAATATGGCCACCACAACAACACATTTTTCTCTTTATAAGGGGGGCAATAGGATTGAATGGACTCCATATTATGGTCATTTCCACCTCATCATATATGGAATGATTTGGGTCAGCCTAATTTGTAGCGTTGGAGGAGAGATATTTGGAGATCTAGTCCACATCTTGCCACTAGAGGGAAACATTATTGCAGCCCAACATCAGCCAAAACTCTACACTTATCATAAGTGGGGAGATGGACGGCATGGGGTAGGCTACCTTGTCTACCATATGCAAAATTTTAGCCCACCTACTTTGCATGAGCCAAAGGTGGAGGACAGTTTCCAGGAGTTGCCTAGTTGGGAGATGACTCATTTTGTTTATATCATCTAGGAGGTGAATAAAATGGGTGAGGAGACCCATGAGTAGGAATAAAATCCCTCATAGTGTGAAGGCGATCAATAGAGTAGCTTTATTTTGCACCTTCCAGTTGTTAGCTCCCCATAATTTTCTAGATTGATTGAGATACAAATTGACAAGGGTAACATCAAACCAAGCTTTAGAGCTCTAGGATCTAGCCCTCCTAGTCTCAGAGAGGGATCTCTAAATATGTTTGTAAGGATATAGCTTTATGCTTTTAAGAGGTTGATTTTATGCTAGTTATTAAGTGCAAGTTTGTTTGTTTGGGTTTGGTTGGGCATGATACTTCGATAGATTTTAGATACGAAACATGGAAGATTGTTAAGTCATTGGGCAATGGAGTCTAATAAGGTAAAGATGAGTTCATCAATGGGGTTTAAGAACATTTGCAGGGAAATTTTACTTGGTTGGTGGATATTTTAAGGTTATGATGGATTTATGAAATGGACATAAATATTGAGAACAACAAACTAATAAAAGGCTGAAGCCGGATCCTTTATATATTTGTAAACTGAGGGAGTTAGAAAATTGATAAGAAGAACAACAGAATCAAAGGCATAAGTAGAACCTAATCCACTTGATTTAAAAATGAAAACAGATAATTAACCAAGACAAACATTCAAATAAAAAAACATAAAGGTAAGAAACTTATGCAACTTTCAGATATTTTATCATCTAGAGCAGAAAAAAAAATAAGATATACAAGTAACTATAACCATTGAAGGAGAAAAAACTCTAACATCCAAGATTACAGCTATAAGGTTTCCTTGAAACAATTTTAGCTAAGTAAAGGCAAAGAGCATGATTTTAAATAGACTTCTTTGACAAACCTAGACAAAGATGCTTTAAAGAGATGATTCCAAAAAAAAAATATTTCAGTGGCAACACTATGCAGGGCTAACCATAAATCACAATTTATGCTAACTGATCTAATTTATTCAAGAAATGGACGAGCTAAGAAATGGCTAGAGAGAAATAATTGATTTCTCTAATGTATCTTAGCAGAAGAGAACATTAAGGCAGTGAAGGAAAAACAAATTTAAGGTGCCATTGGAAGACATTTCTTAATCTAAATTCTTTGTCTTACTGCAACATAGCAAGATGGAAAACATAATGGAAAACTAGAAAACATAAACAAAAGAAAACTTCTCCATCAACCAAAGCCTATGGATCCTGCAAACAATCCTTCTCCATCAACAAGAAAATCAGATCATGCATGAGTTTCAAGACATCAATTTCTCTTCAAGAGCTTCAAAGGACTATGTATTATTCTAGCATCAGTCATCAAAATCCAACATTTACAATGAGTTCCAGTGCAGTATTTATACTACAAATGAGGAGATGGAACTATTTTTTAGGGTTCAAATGTCATTTATGACAGAGTAAATACGTTCCTAACCTTGATATCCATGCAAGGCATAAGGTAAGAACATCTTTATATACCTCTCTGTTTTAATAACCCTATCTTTACTTTCTAAGGATAAAACAGGTGAAAACATTGACTTTAAGGCTTTATCATTATCTTTTACAATAACTGTCCTAACAGTTTAAAATATCTTCTTTACTATAATAACTGCCAATTTTCCCTTTGGGATAGAAAGTAGGCCAAAGGTGTTAGTTTGATATATTAAGGGAATAACTGCTCCTTTTTGATGTATCTGAGGCTGCTTTAGCCTAAGTCTTCTTGATTTAATTATGAAACTTGTCCTTAGGCCCTTTAGCCTTGATTTGTTCTTTAATTAATCTTCCTTGCTATCTTTTCTTTTTCACTGTTTAAACAATTTGTTATATTTCTTTATCTTTTGACCTTATCCTTGGCTTTTGTCCTTAATATTTGTTTTAAGCCTTTATCTCTGTTTCCATTTAACAAATATTTTATTCATTAATCCTTTATGCCTTTAAAACCTTGATGAGGCTTTAATCCTCTGTTTTAAGTCTTTTATTTCACCTTAAGCCTTTATAATCATCTTTTGCTAACTTTTTCCACTTTCGAACTTCTTCAAACCTTTGATTCATCTATCTTTAACTATGTTTTCTTCTTCAATCTTCCAATTAAGCTTTTAATCTTCTGTCTACCTCCTTTGGTCTTCGAATTTACTGATTCTTTTCTGTTTCTTTATGTAGGGTTTCCCTTTGGTGCGCTAGAGGGTTTTGTGTTTCAATCAGTGTTTATGAAACACTGATTAAAACCTTTGAATTAAAAACCCCATCCATTTTTTTTCAGGCTCTTGGATAGTCATCCTGAGGCCTCAATATTTACCTCGAATGTGGGATGGCCCCTTGGGCTTGGGGCGCCATCAAACCTGCATATAAAACATAAAACATTATAAAATCCTGTGAATTTAGGGTATAAATGCTTTTTAGAGGTTTAAAGGAGGCAGAAGGAGCAGTGAGGTAGAAGGAGAATGCGTGGAAATGTTTCATGGTGGAACAGTGAAGAAACCGGTTTTGAAAATGGATTTATGGCGCGAAATGGGGATAGGTGGTTTTGGGAATACCACTAACAATTTTCATGCAATGTTTAGGTGGTTAGTGGTATTTTCCCGAACGAACGTGATACCATACATTTATTGCCACGTGTCCCTCATGAAACCACCATTTTTGCGTTGATTTGGGTTGTTAAACCCTAACACCAAAGTTCGTGCGAAAATGAACTTGAGCCGTCAGATCTAGGGGTGGTAGATCTATGGCTACAGGGGAGCACGATGGTGGAAAGGTGCTTGGCGGAAGGAAAAGGTGGAGGATAGGTGGTAGGAATGGATTAGATGATGGGAAGAAAGTGGAATGTGGGCCAGTGGGGGTGTTATCAGTGGGATTCACATGGATCATTGGATCTGAGGTGATCCATGGTTAAGATTTGTTTGGAGGGTGAATGAATGGATTATGGTCAGGTGGATGGAGGATGAGGGGGGACAAATGACTGCCATTCGATGTAGGCCTAGGGCCTTTGATCAATGGTGAATATTGTTCGAGGAAAAGGTGAAGCAGGGTAAGGGAAAAAAGGGAAGGGGGCTACGAAAATAGGTGGGGTGATGCGGTCCTGTAGGGGGGAAAGGACCAAGGCTGGGATGAGAGGATCTTAGGGACAGCAGATGGTTGGGGAGAAGAAAGGGAAGGCGGAGATGGAAGATGGCCATTGGATCTCGAAGATCCACGTTGGGGAATGCCCCAATAAAAACAACGAAGCAGGGAAAAGAAAAAGGAAAAGGGGGCTAGAAACGTAGGCCTGGGAAAGGGTCCTGTGGGGAAAAGGAGGACTGGGGGTGAATGTCGAAAAAAGGGGCCGAGGGATTTAGCGGGTGGTTATAACGTTGGGTCATGTGGAGAAGAGGGGTTGCGGCTTAAACCAAACAAAGGGGCTTAAAGCCTTATGTGTTTAATATGAGTGAAAAAAGGCCTAAAGAAGGCTTTTTAAGATTTTTTTTTTTTTTTAAGGGCTTCCAATAGGTAAAAATAGGGATATTTTAAACCAAAAAGGAGTTTTTATGGTCTAAAAGGGGTTTTTAGAAGGTTTTTTAGGGAAATGAAGGGTAAATGAGAAGGGGAAAGAGGGGATTTTCAGAGGAAATGGAGTTTTTTATAAAAGGAAAGAGGTCCTTTTGAAGGGGAAAATGACTATTGGGATACGAGTAAATGAGTGAAAATTGGCAGAGGAGATGGAGATAAAAAAAGGGGAATATAGCCTAAAATAAGCTTCTTTTTGAGACAGAAGGGTGATCTTTTTGGGAGGCATAGATGAAGATTTTTGGTGAACTGATAGACTTAGGATAGTGATGGTTGTGAGATTTCTAGAACTCATAATTTCTCTCCAAATATTGTTTCTAGAAATCCGAGTTTTTCAATTTAGTCATCTCTGGATAAAGTCAAAATTATGGATGACTAACAGTCGCTCCACTTGGGGAGGAAAATTGTCCTTTTAGGTGTCCAGAACCTCAAAAAATAAACCTTTTAGTTTCAGCAGACCAGTGCCTTATCCATTGGGCAGATTTCCTCTTTTCACTTGCTGATATTTCTCTAAAAATACAACTTTTTGATAATCTGTAATATATAATTTTTTTCACACAGTCCTTATACCTACCCATTCCTACTTTTACTAGCATTTTTTCTTCCTTTGAGTGCATTTGAACTAGCAAACTCTTTGACATTTTATTTTTGAAAACAGAAATAAACTATCTAATCCTATCCTTATTTCTTCCAAGAGTCCAGATTAAACCGTTGAACTCTTTATTTCTCTACCTAACTATCTACCTTTCAATATTAGGTTGTTTGACATATTTTTTTCTCTATATTCTAAAAAATAAATTTAAAACATAGCTAAATCATGATTAAGTAGTCTGATTTTCTATGGTGTCTATGGCTTTATGTACAAGCTGCACATAGACTTTATTTGAAGAAATTTAAAACAAATTTGTGAAGGCTTGAGATCTAAAAAATAAAAGAAATTCTTCTTTATTTCTTGGCATAAGTTTTGATCTATTTAGAGCCATATTTTTCTTTCTTTTCTTTGGTTCATATTTTGAGCATGTTTGAACCATTCTTTCCGATCCTAATCTATTCTACTAATAAATCAAGTCTGAAATAATCTTATCAATCAGTGCTTCTACTAACTTATCAACATAAATTTAAAGTATGTTCACCCATGTTTAGGCTAGATGACTGAACAATATATCATTTTAATAAGCAGTGGCACTTAGATTTGCTCACTTTCAAAAAATTCTCTTTTTTGGGTATGGGGTTGTACCTTGTTTTTGAATCTACCCTCTTTTTCCTTTTCTATTGTTTTTGTGTTTTCATCTCTTCTTGGCCAAAACAACCTAAAACTAAAGGTAAAAGGATGCTCATAGTGCCGAGCTTATTGACATTCCTACCTAACCTAATCTAACTTGGAAATCTCTGCTATTTTATATGATACAATAGTACCAGTGCAGCGAGTTAAGTAGTAACAAAAAAGGGTAGAAAATCTGACTGCTTTTTAGAGATAACCACAGGGTACTTTGAATGTGGGTCTTCAAAACCAAGGCCACCACCAGTGGTGACCACTCCTGATGTATCTGGCTCTTGCAAAGGATCAATTCTTGGGAACTTGAGCCAATCAGGGCCTTCATATACTCTGCCACAAGATCAACAAAAACTTGATGGAAACTTTGTTCTTTTATGCCTTCCATGACTGGTAGGCTATCTAAATCCTTGACAGCTTTAATCACTGCATCTTTAGTGTAGATATTGAAAGCACAATAATAATTTTCCTGCACATCAAAAGGCAGTGAAATTTCTTCTTGCTTTGGGGGAGGGAGACTCTCCAAAAATGCTCTGGGGTCCCTGAATTGGTATGTTTGTTCTTGTGATTTCAACATTTCAATCTCGGTTTCATACCTTTCAACCACCTAGTCTAGGAAAATTTTCCTAAGCTCAAGTTTAGCATTGAGTTTTGAGCTGAGAAGGATAACCGTTGGAAGGTCCTCACATTCAAGTTCTACCAATTCACTTATTCCACAATGCAAATTTGCTATGAAACTTGACTGCATTTTTGCAGATTGTTCAGAGTCTTATATTAGTGAAGTGATTTGGTTTCTACTATTTTGGGATGTGGAGTGGCCATTGTTTTGATTTTAGACTGAAAGAAAAGAAAAGTTAGCCAGATATGATAATATTTAGAGGCAAACTGGTATTCAACAAAGAAAACTTAATCTTCAAAGTTTCCTTGACTGAGTATGAGTGATGTCATGAAAGAATGGGTTTCCCAGTGGATTCTTTAGGTCTATTAAGAGATTTGGAGTTGCCATGTGGAGGATTTTGAACTTTTCTGTCCACAAATAGTATGATTGGGTTTTCTCAATGCATTCCCAAGGGAGTCTATAAGGACTAGTGAAGTAACAGGCCTACTGGAGGCCAGTGGAGTCACCAAGTGGAAATTTTTAGCTCTTTTGGAGGTAAAATATTCTATGGTCCACCACCAATGTTTATTATGAAACCAATCTGAATTTTTTTTGGGGTTTTCTGAGTTTCTTTAGCCAGCCTTAAGGTTAACAAGTATCCCCTAACTAAGTCATTATCTTTCTAGGATGATGTAGTAATTAGTTTCTGTTGTATGGATTAATCCGTCTTGCGGACAAGATCGATCTCCCTAGTACTAAAAGTATCTAGTGACAAACAGCCAAACATACTAATCTTTCTCTAAGCATATAAGGTTTACAAAAGGCTGTATAGAGGTGTAAAAGACTTACCATTCGTCTAGTGCTTGTTTGAAGTCGTTGTAGTCCCTCGCGTGCCTGAAGGAGTTTTCCTTATAAACCTGTAGTCACAAACAAGCAAAATATTATATAGCACCTGTATAGAAATCATCATAAACCATGCCTATCATAGTGATCAAGGAATTTATGAAATAAACCATTGATTGAAAGCTTATTGAGAAAAATGAGTATATTTGTATTAATTTCGAAAGAAGAAAATCCTTACAACCTGAGCCTTGATGTTGCACAGGAATTTCCGGGGTCCAAAGCAGGAGTCTCCTTTACTTTGACAAGTTTTGCACTCCTCCAACCAAGACAAAGAGAGGTATGTAATCTCTCCTCACAAAAGCATTAGTTAACTGAGTCTAAATATCACCAACACTTAACTTCAAATATTCTAAAAGCTTGAACTCCCTTTGAGGCTACCCAATGTCTCTTTTTATAGTGGACAAGAGGAGGTTTTTCAGTTCCAAGCATGAAGGGATAGAATCATCCTTCAAAGGGATAAGCTCCTCACATCAAGGGGTTAGCTCCATAAGGTAAGGGATTCATGCACCTTACAAGAGCGGTTCTGCCACTGCAAAATCCATTCTAGAAGCTTCCAGAATTTACTTTAATTGAGCTTTTTGGGATTTTACTTGCGAATTTTTAATCTTACAGGGGTCCACACCTATAACAAAGATAAAGTGTGTTTAGGAACGCAGGAAAGCTGAACATTGGGTGCGGGACCGCAGGCAATATAGCCAGAAAGTGCGATACCAAAGTTTAGGAGACTTTTAGGAACTTTTTCTGATTTTCAAGGCTTGACATGAGGAACTGATATGTTTAGAATTGTAGAGGGGAAAGTATGAGTAATAATGAGCTCATACACATGGCAGAATGTCAAGATGACAATTTTTAGTGTAACAGATTGCCCCCTAAAGTGCAAAGTCTGGAATAGATGATGTTGAAGTCTATCATATATGAAGAGTGCAGTACTTTATCATTTCAAGGATCATCCTATGGACACCCCAGTCAGCACCTGTAAAAACATTCAATGCAAAATATATATGTATATGTATCATTACCGAGGTAGGCATTCCCATACTCAGATTAAACTAACTAAAACTGATTCAACTGTTCTGATATAGGAATGATTTTGAGTACATCGCAGTATAGACATGTGTAGACACAGTATGGACACAACCATCTGTTTATAAATAGTCTACTGTATAAATGATAAAAAAATTCCTTGTAGCCTGGATGGTAGAAACTAGATCCAGGGTCTTGATTTCCGCATCTCGAACTAGTACGATTCTATCCATGCGAATGAATGTGTCGAAGTCGAACATGGGAGAAACCACTTGATTACGAGTCAATGATGTAAAATGTTAACAAGTGTGAGAGTAACCACCAGTAATGTCAATGGCTCTCAAAGCACCGAGTACAATCCATGAAATGTGAATGAATGAGCTGAAGTCAAACATTTCACGGAATCATTCGATCGAAGGTCGATGACGTAACCTGTCATCGAAAGCGAGAAACCTGCCATTAAGGCATGCAGATTTCAAGGTACTGACGATTTCTGGATCAACTTTCCAGATAATGAGTTGTCGTCGATAGAAATCGATCCGTCGTAGGCAAGCCCACAACACGAAATCATAGATCAAGTTTTGAAAATATATTAGCAAGGACCGACTCAGGGATGGTCAAAATGGATGAAAGATATTTTGCAGATGAATGGTTTATTTAAACTGTCCTCTTGAACACATAACAACACTGCAGATGGTTTGGTAACAATTGAACCAAAGCTAATACCCAGAAACCGGACGAATACTTTCAAATGAGGTTCGATTAACTACTAGGCAAAGGATTTCCCAACCCAGGTGAATGAAAGTGTCGTGTTCAAGAGTGGTCGACTGAATTTTCGAAGAATCAAAATACAACAAACATGCCCATTTTTCTCTCTTTTCCCCCACCATTTCTGGCAAGTACCTTTTTATTTTTGACAAGCTTGAGGAGGATAACATTTGCTTGTTTATAAGCTCATCCTTCGGATGAGTCCAACTTATTTTAAGATTCGAACTCTAAGAAGGAGTGGTTCGTTCTTGTTTAAAATTGAATAGGTCCTTTACTGTTAAATTTTAACGAGTCTAGTATAGGAGAAACTCAGTGTTTTTCATTTTTAGGGAGTCGGAAGAAAAAACTTAAGAAAAATCCATGGGTGTACCTTTTCGTAAATTTTAGTCTCTCAGGCCCAAAAAAGGATAAAATAATGCGAGAGAGAACTCTATTGACCGTAATTAGTCAACATATACCTTTTTCATAAATATTCCATTTCAGTCCGTAAAAGGGGTAAACTTATACTGAAGGGAATATTATTCATTTACTTTAGCGAGTTCGAACAATCAAGTACTCGACGATCTTTTCATATTTAGAGAGTCTGAAAAGGGCTTAAAAGAGGACTCCAATGTTTCTCTATTTCCTGAATTTTTGAAAGAGTCCAAAAAGTGATAAAAGTATGCTCTTTGTCGAAAAATGATCAATTCTCCTGAAAAATCCAATTTCCGAACAAAAACTTGAAACATTACACATACCTGTTTAAGATGAGTAAAAATACTTCAAAAATACCCTTTTTAAAGTGAAAATAAATAAATTAAAAATTCATCTATTCAAAAAAACTTATAAAAATGACTTTTTCAACTTCATTTTTACCGTTCAAGTTCAGAGTGAAAAGTAGAAGCTTTTGGATAAAAACGTTCCTGTGAAGATTCTGGAAAATCTACCCGTCGAAATCGAAAACTGTCAGTCCCAGGTAATCCATGACCTCTTAATCTTGCATTTCATCCATTTACAATTCGTTTTTGGGTTTAAATTTAATTTTTAAGGGAAAAATATGGTTCAAAAATCGCCCGCGAGGGTCCGCAGGTGACACACATGGTACCTGCGGACCCCTACTTTTTTCTACAAGGAAAAAATTCATGCGCCCGCACATTATTTGAAGAACGTGTGCATTCCTATGCACTGTTTACAAAGTTTAAGTGCGGTCCCTGCCCATTTTAAATTTAAACTTCAAATTTCTCTTTTGCCGCCCAAAATTTTTCAAATTAGATTGTACTAATCTATATTTTTGCGCATTGTAGGATTAACAAGATGTTGATTTGGAGAGAATGTGAACATGAGGACGTGGATGACGCTGCAATGCTCCATTTTCCCACAATGCAAGCATTAATAGCATGTGGTATATATAAATTTTGGGCCATCCAAGGCATGAGAGCACAGGTAGAGCTCCTGACATGGCTGGTAAACAGGTGGAACGTGCAAGACCAGTGTTTCATTATCGGCAGCCACCGGCTCAAAATCGAGCTGGAGGACATTTATTTTCTGACTGGTTTGTCCAAAAGGGGCAAACAACTCTCCTTGTTTGAGACTAGGCCAGGTGGCCAGACTGTTGCTAGTCTTCGACAAGAATTCTGTAATAATGAAGCAGGCCCTAGGGACAAATGGATTGATATAAAAACTATCATCCATCCTGAGCTGAAAGTTATTTCATTTGCTGTTACTAGGTTGTGTGGGAGTGCAGCATTGCATGTAGCTATCGGTTCTCAGATGCACATTATTGTGGACTGTTTTCGCGGCACTATCTTCAACTGGTGTGACACTGTGTTGGCTAACGTAAAAGGCCAACTAACTAGAGCAAAAAATGGGAAACTGAATAACTTTTGATATGGATCCATCGTCGTCTCCTTTGCTCTAAAGAGGATTCCTATGCTAGCTCCACAGAGTATCCCTGTTGACCTAGAGAACCAAGGATGGTTCGTTGGTCCGCACTGATGGCCCGTCACGGTATTGAGGGCGCTGATATTTTTCGATTTCATTCATCATATTTCCGTTGGTTGGATCGCCAACTTTTTTTTATTGAGGAATTTCCGTATGCCGGGATAGATTTCTGCGGCGACTGGGAGATGACTCTCCTAGCAGGTGAACAGTGGGATGACTCAGGTAAAATCATTTTCAACGAATTCTTATTTCTAATTTTTTATTTTGGATCGTCTTGTTAAATAAATTTTTTGTTGAATACAGATGTGGGCCCACGGTGACCAGCCCATCTCCAACTCTATGAAAGAAAATAACCAGTTGCAGCCGCACCAGCTTCAGCAAGCCAATCAGCAGAAATCTTGACTGATTTAGAGCATCATCTAGAGCATTTGACTCTAGATATTCTGGAGACAAACATAGATGACATTCCACTCAGATTGCAGAGATACGTGATTGGTGTTCTAGGACCTTTTAGGAGGTTCCTGTGTAGAGTGGCTCGGGCAGTGGTTTCCTATCGTGATCACCATCAGTGATGGGATGATCATGTTGTAGACTCATATTTTTTACTTTTGTGTTATCATTTTGCCGATCATAAGGTGTTTCTAATCTATGATCGAAGACGATGTACATTTTTGAAAAAACTTTTATCTATGATATATCACTATTTACCGGCTATCTGTATACATGTTATGAATGCTATTTGTTTTACTGTTTTGATCACTACAAATGTCGATTTATCATACTAGAAGCAATTGCGTCTGCTAATGTATTTAAATGTCTTGGAATATGTTGATATTCAATGTAGTCAAATTCACGTTCCAAGAGACGAACTCTTAAAAACAACTGTAACAACACTGGATTTCTAATGGCATACACTCTATTGAGTTGTAATACAACAAGTTCAGAATCCAACCTCACAATCAAACTCTGAATCCCAAATGATATGGATTCATATAGTAACTCAATCACTGCACTATATTCAGCAATGTTATTCATTGTTTGACCAAGGCTTACCCCATGCATGGAAACTAACTTGTCAGAGGGTGCGTGGATAACCCAAGATGCGGAAGAAATGTTCCATGTACTACGACAAGCACCATCAGCAGAACCAATGTAGGTTTGAAGAGACATCGACATCTGAAATATCAAGAGTAAAACTCAGATAAGCAGGAAAAGTGATAAAAACACACTTCTAAACTAGGCACACCTTTCTAATCTAAGACACACCAGCAGTAAAGAAATCTAACCTAAAACATAAAAGATCTCCACACCAAGTTCAAGCATAATATCGCTTCATATATAGCCCATTTCTTGGTTTATCTAAAGGGATACCATCAAAATCTATCAGCTCATAGGCCCCTTTTTCCAGCTTTCGCTTGACAATAAAAGGACCATGCCACATGGGCACGAATTTTCCAGCTCCTAGCTTATCGTTGGCTTGATCATAAACTAAGACTAGGTATCCTTCTGAAAAATTTCGAGGGGTAACACTTCTATCATACTGAGCTTTTACTCTTTTGACATGAGCCTCGTTTGCTATTGCAGCGTTTCTCCGATTTTCATCCAATTGAACCAAGTACAAAAAACGTTTCTCCTCTTCAGACATAGCTGGGAGTAATTCTATGGCTAATTTCAAAGATGGAATTTCGCATTCAATTAGAAACACAGCTTCCAAACCGTAAACGAGTTGAAAGGGAGTGAAACCAGTTGATGTTTTGACTGAAGTTTGATATGCCCAAAGTGCTGAAAATAACATGGAATGCCAATTTTTTTTGTGAATACCAATAATTCGTTTGATCATGGTGACTAAAACTTTATTTATGGCTTTGACCAGACCATTGGCTTGCGGATAATATGGAGTGGAACTATCGTGGTGCAGGCCAAGCTGTTCTGTCAATTCAGTCATCATGACATTCCGAAAATGGCTTCCATGATCAGTAATAATCGCTTGAGGAACACCGAACCTAGCAATTATGTGATTACATATGAAAGTTGTAGCAGTCTTTTCATCAGCCAAAAATGTAGGCATCGCCTCGGCCCACTTAGTAAAATAATCTACTGCTAAGATAATATAGGCATGCCCCCCGGCCAAGTGAGGGTTACATGTAATAAAATCGATACCCCATTTTCCGAAAGGACCAACAAAAATTATGGGATGAAGAGGAGCGGGCGGCACGCGCATCTTACGATTGAAAAGTTGACAATTGTGGCATTTCCGGACTGCATAAATACAATCTTTGAATAACGACAGCCAGAAATAACCAGCGCGCAATATCTTTTGGGCTGTGGCATACCCAGACATATGACCACCACATGCTCCAGAATGGCAGTCATTTAAAACCTTTTCAGCTTCTTCATGAATAAGATAGCGTCGGAAAACATAATCCACTCCCCGACGATAAAGTGTATCACCAATAATATTATACTGTTGGGATTGGAAACGTATTTTCCGTTGCTGAGATCGTGAAATTTCAGGCCGAAAATATTGGGTTTGGAGATAAAAAATAATATCTTCGTACCATGGATCTAGAGTACTAATAAGAAACAGAGATTCATCCGTAATGGGTTGCTCTACCACAGTTTCAGTATCAGTAGAGGGAAAATCACACATTAGTTCCGCAAAAACCAAGGATTTCTTCACCTTGGATTTTTCAAATTCCAAGTGGAATTCCTGCAGGATGACTATCCATTTGGAATATTTGCCCCCTAGCAACTGTTTGGTCAAAATGTACATCATAGGGTTGCAATAAAAAATTACTGTAGTTTTGCGTAACAATATGTAATGTCTAAATCGTTGAATAGCTTTAACGGCTACCAAAGCCAATTTCTCCACATGCGTATACTTAATCTCAGTCGGATGTAGATTCCGAATAAGATAATAAATCACATGTTCAGCGTTATATTCATCTTCCTGAACTAGCACCATTCCAATGGTGGAATGAGAAGCAGCGAGATACAAAATGTAATCCTGGTTGTAGTTGCGAGGATGCAATAACGGTGCATGGGTTAACGCGTGTTTAAGTGCATCAAAATATCGATCAGCGATCTCATCCCAAAAGAATGGAATGTTCTGTTTGAGCAACCAGGTAAAAAATTTTGTAAGCTCGGCGTAGTTAGGAATAAATCGACGTAAAAATTTTGCTTTCCCCTGCAAACTTTGGAGTTGGCATAAAGTCGAAGGAGGAGGTAATTTAACAATAGCCTTGACCTTTGATGGATCGACGCGAATACCTGCTTTCGAGACAACAAATCCCAGTAAATGACTCGACTCTACACAAAAAACACATTTGTGTGGATTTAGCTGAATTCGATAATGTCGACATCTCATAAAGATAGCACGTAAATGTGTAAGATGGTCACCCCTACGTGATGAATGAGCAGGAAAATCATTGAGATACGGTTGCACAATGTCCTTAATGTCATGAAACGCATAAGACATTGCCCGTTGAAAAGTTTCTCCGGCGTTATTTAATCCAAAGGGTAGTTTGCAGTAAGCAAATGTCCCCCACGGACAAATAAAAGTTGTTTTTGGCTGATCGGCAGGGAGTATGTTTATTTGATTATACCCCAAAAAGCTGTCCATAAAGGAAAACATTTCACTGCCGTCACAATCATCGATTATTTGATCGATATAGGGAGTTGGATAATTGTCTTTAGGAGAAGCTCGATTAATATCCCTATAATCGATACATACTCGTATGGTTCCTTGTTTTTTAGTCACAGGAACAATATTAGATACCTAATCCGTTAAAGGAATCGGATAAATAAAACCTGCACGAAGTAATTTTTTAACCTCTTCTTTCATAGTAGCAGCTTTTCTAGGATGAATTTGACGTAGACGTTGATGAACAAGCTTGGCATCCGGGTAAGTCTTAATTTCATGTACGAAAATTGACGGATCAATGCCTGCCATTTCTTCGTAGGACCAGGAAAACACATCATGGAACTCTTGAAATAGGGCTTTATAAGTTTAAATTTCTTCTTCAGTACAGGAAGCACCTATATGAATGTTTTCAATTATTCCAAGTTTTACTGAAATGTCAATTGGAATCGTTCGAGAAATATTTTCCAAATTTAACTCAGAATCAGGATTTTTCAATGGATTATGTGGTTCCTTGACATAATCAGCGGTAAATATTGAAGTGAAATCATCTTCAAAATGATCTAGTTCAGGTAAAAATGAAGATCGATGATGTACATCTTCCCATGGTAAATCATCAACATATAATAATTCACGAATCTGCTCATCGGAATGAACAAGTTCAAGAAATGATGTTGTGGTTGAGCTAGATATTGAGAGTGATTCCTCGTGGATCCCATTCACTGGATCAATCTCGGTTTAAGAGGGGTCGGAAAATGACTTTACGGCCTGATATGCAAGTTCAAATGGACTAAAAGGCATCATGCCATCAATTGAATCTAACTCAGATTCAGAAGGTACGATCCAAGGATCATCAAACATAACAGAGTCTGATGAAATTATAAGAATAGTTGCAAAAAAAGGCGATACGTTAGGAGGAGAAATGGAAAAAGTTCCTAGCAAACCAGAATATTTAATCAAACATACTCCAACATCCTTATAAGGGATAGTCGTTTTACCAACATGCTGGATTGTTTCTGTAGAGGCTGGGTCGGAAGTAAAATAAGTTAACTAATCTATTGTAACGATCCTTCCTTGATATGGAAATTTTATGAGTCAGAAGACCGAAGAGACAACAGCAGTCATAGCATAAGATCAACTACGACCCAGAAGAAGGTTGTAATCTAGAGGGGCATCAACCACTTCCACATCCAGATTTACAACTTTACCTTCAACCCCTATGGGTAAATCTTGCAAAATACCAAAAGGGTGGAAACCTCGACCATCAAAATCCTTAAGAATCGTCGGAGATTGGTTCAGTGTAGGAGAACCCATCGATTTCCAACACTGAATCGACATAATACATTTCAAAGCTCCCTCATCAATCACAGTTTGATAGATCGGTCTGTTTCTGACATACACTGGTATCTGGAAAGCCATCTGATGAGGTAGACGAGGTGTATTATTTTCTAGATCGAAGATTATAAGATTAGAATCCTGAATATCAACAGCTCCTATAGAAGACAAAAGCAGTTTACGCTGTGCTGGGCATGATTGCAGCACTTCCAAAGCCGACATTGTTGAAGGAGAAATAGCTAAGTCTTCAAAAATGTTGTAATTATGAGCAGCTCTCGCATGTGGATTGAAAGCTGATTTATGAAGAAAACCTTTAGCAGGCGGTTTGATTATTAAGTATGGATTTGGTTTCTCGATCTGTAGTGGACCAGAAACAGGAGGAGGTGTAGTTGATGTATTTGCATTAGAAGATTCTGCTTCTTTATCATCAACAGGATTCTTAGTACCATAATCTTTCAATCGCGTTGCAATCCTTACATGAGACGTCTTCAAAATTGGCTCTTCTGAAGCAGTCGAAGTAGAACCAACCATCTTACTATCTTGAGTTGGAAAAGGATCCTTCAAGACAACATGTTGTGAACCTTTGACGAATTTCGCAACCTCGACCCGATGCGAGCATTCCTTAGTAAAATGATCTTCGTCACAAATGTAACAAGGATAACATGGTTTAAGTTTTTCGTCATTGGATTCATTTTTATCAGTTTTTTCTTTCGAATTATTTTTTTTTTACTCTTCCCTTTCTTTTTATTACCGGATTTAGATTTAGCTGTGGATGTCTCCACAACATGAATATCGGCAGAAACTTCGGGGGAAGATTCTCCTTTCGGGGAATCAGGTAAATTTATAATTGGAGAAGAATTCTTTGAAGACTTCTTCTTACTTTTAGTATTGACTTTACCAATCATACCATCAGCGGCACGAGACCCTGAAGGAGCAGCAGCTATTTGACCTTGTTTTGGAAGGTCTGGGATTTTTTCATGTAAAGTACCTGACTGCGTGTAAACGAGGTCAAGGTACTGAGCTTGAGAAATTACTTGCTCTTCAGTAACAACACCAGCCTTAGAAACATCTTTAGTAATCTTGGGTAACAATGATTTAACAAACCATTCCACCAAAATTTGATCCGAAATGTAAACTTTCACCAAACGTCTCCTACGTCGCCATTCGTGAATATGATCAGAAATATATGTAGACGTGGATTGTTTCAGCAAAGTTAATAATTCTGTGCCATTGTCGTATCTGACCGACAACTAAAAATGAGTCAAAAAGGTAGTTGCTAACTGACTGAAATTATGAAACGAGCCTCATGGTAACTCAATGTACCATTTGGCTGCAAGACCAATAAGCGTTCTTTGGAAAAGACGTAAGTGAATCGAATCATCAATAATTGAATTAGATGCACACCAAAGGTGATAAGTCATGACATGATTTGATGGATCCTCTCCTAGCTTACCTTCGAATTTTGGTATATCACTGGGCAACTTATGCGGCATTGGCGGCCAGTACTGATAATAGAAAATTGGATCATTTGTAAGGCGCGTCAAATCAGGTAAATCTAAAGTTGTGATAAAGGGTAACTGACGGTTAGGGTCATGAAAACCCTAAGTAGCCAAAGCAGTTCCAGGAGGTGGATACCCAGGGTAGCTGGGAATCAGATTACCATTAGGAATTGTATAACCTCCTGGAAAACCAGGATTAATCGTACCGAACTGGGGTTGTTGAGGTTGTTGATAAGTATAGCCAGGGTATGGTTAATACTGATAGTTTGGATTTTTTGTATAGGGACCGAATTGCGGCTGTCCCTAGTACGACTGATACGTGAATTGTGGTTGACTTGTGACAACTTTACTTGTACCGGCTTGTCCCATAGGCATTTGAACTGAATTCTGAATCGAAGATCCAGGCTGGGGTACAGAGACTTGAGGGATTTGCACGGAGACAGGGATAGACGAACTCGGGGTTACAGATACTCCAGAAGCAGGTGTTATAGGTTGAACAGACGTAGCAGCTGTTGCAGCAGTTTGAGCCGGAGTCTTAGGTGAACTAGGATTGGCTTGCTAAACAGGACCAGGTGCAAGAGTTTGAATAGCAGGCTGGACAGGTTGCTGAGTTGGACCAGTAATTAAAGGCTTTCCAGGTTGATAAGGCAACTGCACATTAGGCTGCATAGGCTATTGATATTGGGACGGATCCCACACCATATTCATTTCGGGGTCTTGCCCCGCAGAAGGCTGAACGTAAGGACCATAACCTGGTTGAACGTAGGATTGATAAGCGAGTGGTACATTTCCGGCTCCTTGAATAGATGACTGACTAGAAGGCCGTTGGAAACCTTGAATTGGGTACTGACCTTGAGGTTGATAACCCTGAGGTGTGTACTGAAGCTGGGGTTGATAAGGACCCTGAGGAGCATATTGAGTTTGGGGTTGACCTTGGGGCATGTACTATTCTAAAGGTTGATACCCTTGAGGTGTGTACTGTCCTTGGGGTTGTCCCCCAAAATAATATGATTCCATAGTTTGTGCTGGGAAAAAGTTACCTTGAGGTTGCCCTCCAGGCGGTAACTGACTTCCTGAAGGTTGCCCCCCAGGTGGTAATTAACTACCTGAAGGTTGCCCCCTAGGCGGAAACTGACTACCTAAAGGTTGCCCCCCAAGCGGTAACGGATTTCCCTGTGTTGGCCCCCTAGGCGGTAACTGACTGCCTTGAGGTTGAGGATTCGAAACATTACCAGACATCATATAAATTTGTGCTACGTTCAACGTTTCAGTTTTAACACCACTATTACCAGATGACAACACTTGTTCAATTGGTTGAGGAGCTGCTCCCGAGAAAGTACCAGACAAAGCCTGATATCCTGAAGGAACAGAAGGACCACCATGTAAAAATGATTCCGGTGTCTGGGAAAACACGAATGACTCTCCAGCCATAATGGATGGCGGATAGTAACCTCTGGGTGTAGGATGAAATGGAACTCGAGGTGGAGAAAAAGCAAGACCGAGATTCTCTAAAATTTTTCTTAAAGATAGATACCAAGAACTAGTTCGAATAGGGCTGTAGAAAATAGATTCACGCTCCCTAAGATTCAATGATTGAGGGGAGTCGGGAATAGATATGTCTTCGTCTGGATTAGTAAGTTCTTCAATAGAAATAAGACCAATCGGAAGATCGTCAGTGACAATATTTCTTACCCTAGGTGAATCAAGATCACTAGAAGCTGGTGAAATAAATCCTAAGGATGTTTCTAAAACAGAAGGTTCAGTTTCAGGTTCAGAGATTTCAAGTTTGTCAGCCAGTTCACTGGAAGCAGGAATACTACCAGTAACTTCAGAAACTGAAATCGGTTCTTGAATGTATTATGTTTTAGGTATTTGATGATCAGGATGGACAACTATGGATGAACTTCCAATTTCTGTTGATCTAATCCTACCACTACTGGATGATACCAGAGCACGAAGCCCTTCAAGCTGACTTGGTGAGTATTCAGGGGGTTTCCCTTGTAGTGTCCGGGATTGTCTCGGAAATTCCTCCACGATTAAATATTAACTAATCACATGTAAACAAAGAAAATTTCAATGAAAACACCTAAGGTCTCTAAAGAAACAAATAGTTGAATCACACGCTTAAAAAATCTATGAGTTCAAACCACACACAAACAGTAACTCTTCGTACTAAAAACACTAGTTGGTGATGAAATCCAACTTAGTAGAAATTTAACACAGAAAGGGCAGTTGGAACAGTTACCCCGACAACCTACTTAATGAAACAAACTGGCACAACTTTCCTCACAAAACCATATCGTGTGAAGAGAACCCCCCAGAGAGTCCAAGTGAGTCTAGTCGACGTCTGCTCCAAGTACAGTGAGATCTTTCCTTCACCGTCACCTTAGGAAATAATCTTAAGATAATGGACACTAAGGTTACCAACAGTAACAAATATAACTGGGGGAACAGTCTATGATCCGATTTCACGCGCAAGGGCAGAGTAGCAAGCTCAATCCCGTTGAAGGCTCCTCGACATGGTTAATCCAAGGTTTACCGACAAGTGACCCCAGGCTCCTCGACAATGGTTAATCCGAGGTTTACCGTTTGTAATACGCGAAAAATCTTCTATCTTCCCCAATGAAATAGAATTGATTGTCTCAAAGGTTCAGATATGATCTCGTGATTGACTTCTTTAAGATAAGCTTCCCAGATTATACAAATTACAATTGGATTTATCTCCTACCACAAGATTTGTCTACTTGTTCATTTTTACTACCTTGGAGAGTTAATTACTCCCTACTCCAATATACTAGCCTAAGCTATGTTGGTGATAAGAGCCCTAGAAAATAAAAAGATTGCTAGATGAATTTTAATTAAGCGTTACTTTTAAGAGTTGTTTCTTACGTCAATGGGTGCGGAAATGAAACTCTGATGGTGTGAAATGACTAGATTTCCAAAAGACACTAAAAATGCATCTAAAAATGATGATCAAAATGTTTTCTTTCAATGAAATTCTAATTAAGGAAAAGTTAGAGAATGCAATTCTTTTAATAAACATTTCCTTCTTTAAACATAAAGACCAATTGAAAGAAACTATTTTTTGTCTTTTCCAACAATCTATCAAAGCTCACAATGAAAATCCTTTTACTTTCCAAAAACTTGAAGCTACAACACAATTTTCCTTCAAAAGAAATCTAAAAATTTTAAAAGCACTCAAGACTACAAACTAATTTCAAGATCTACAAAGCTTAATAGCACTCAAAACTACAAACTTTAATAATCTAAATGAATAAAAGCTTTAAGATTTTTTGAAGAATGTTTTATCTTAGTTGTTAAGCGAACTAAGGATCTATTCATTCAAAATAACAAACAGATCGAAAAACACTCAATTATGTTTTTATTAAAAATTAAATTCAAAAACCAATAACAAAGTTTCTTTTCGAAGATTTGCAAAGAAACATGTAACTCTATTTCTCAATAAAGAATGATTTCACAATCAGGTCAGATTCAGCAAAAGACAAAAAATACCAAGGTAATCTGAGGTACTTCAAAATGTCAAATGCTTAAAATCGTTACAAAGACCAAATGAAATGAAATCCAAGATGCAAAACTTCTAGAAAATCATCCAAACACCAATACTGCTGAGATTTATTAACTAGCTTTTGACAGAAATAATCATCAATCTGGGAAGAAAACAAAAACCGAAAATCAAAATCAAGATAAACTAAAGACAAAAATCTGAAGTTTTTTAAAACTTTAACAGGGTCCGCAAGCTCCAAGATATCACAGGTGCGGTCCCGCACTGTTTACACAGAAAAAGTACGAAACTGCCTGCAATGTGAAAACAAGGCAAAGTGCGGTCCCAGGAAAAACTAGAGAAAAACTCAAAGGATTTCAAATTTTTTAAAAACAGAGAAAACCTAAGCTACCCAGGCAGATTTCAATCAATCAAAAACCAAGAAAACGTTTCCTTAAATCAAAATAAAAGAGAACCAAAAACAACAAGTTCTTTCCCCAGCGGAGTCGCCAATTTGTTGTATGGATTAATCCGTCTTGCAGACAAGACCGATATCCCTAGTACTAAAAGTATCTAGCAACAAACAGCCAAACATACTAATCTTTCTCTAAGCATATAAGGTTTACAAAAGGCTCTATAGAGGTGTAAAAGAGTTACGGTTTGTCCAGTGCTTGTTTGAAGTCGTTGTAGTCCCTCTCGCGCCTGAAGGAGTTTTCCTTATAAACCTGCAGTCACAAACAAGAAAAATATTACATAGCACCTGTATAGAAATCATCATAAACCATGCCTATCATAGTGATCAAGGAATCTATGAAATAAACCATTGATTGAAAGCTTATTGAGAAAAATGAGTATATTTGTATTAATTTCGAAAGAAGAAAATCCTTACAACCTAAGCCTTGATGTTGCACAGGACTTTCCGAGGTCCGAAGCAGGAGTCTCCTTTACTTTGACAAGTTCTGCACTCCTCCAACCAAGACAAAGAGAGGTATTTAATCTCTCCTCACAAAAGCCTTAGTTAACTGAATCTAAATCTCACCAGCAATTAACTTCAAATATTCTAAAATCTTGAACTCCCTTTGAGGCTACCCAATGCCTCTTTTTATAGTGGACAAGAGGAGGTTTTTTAGTTCCAAGCATGAAGGGATAGAATCCTCCTTCAAAGGGATAAACTCCTCACATCAAGGGGTTAGCTCCATAAGGTAAGGGATTCATGCACCTTACAAGAGCGGTTCTGCCACCGTAAAATCCATTCTAGAAGCTTCCAGAATTTACTTTAATTGAGATTTTTGGGATTTTACTTGCGCCTTTTTAATATTACATGGGTCCGCACCTATAACAATGATAAAGTGCGTTTCAGAATGCAGGAAAGATGAACATTGGGTGCGGGACCGCAGGCAAGATAGCCAGAAAGTGCAATACCAAAGTTTTGGAGACTTTTAGGAACTTTTTCTGATTTTCAAGGCTTGACATGAGGAACTGATATGTTTAGACTTGTAGAGGGGGAAGTATGAGTAATAATGAGCTCATACACATGGCAGAATGTCAGGATGACAATTTTTAGTGTAACAGTTTCTCCTTTGGCTATGGGTTGGTTTTTTAAGTCAGATTAGGGATGTATATGAGTCTATAAGAGTTTGTAAGGCTACTATGAACTCAGGGTCCCACTGTGATCACCACTATGTTAGCTCCCTATAATTTGATAGATTGATTGAGATACAAATTGACAAGGGTAACATCAAACCAAGCTTTAGAGCTCTAGCATCTAGCCCTCCTAGTCTCAGAGAGGGATCTCTCAATATGTTTGTAAGGATATAGCTTCATGCTTTTAAGAGGTTGATTTTAGGCTAGTTATTAAGTGCAAGTTTGTTTGTTTGGGTTTGGTTCGGCATGCTACTTTGATATATTTTAGATAGGAAACATGGAAGATTGTTAAGTCATTGGGAAATGGAGTCTAACAAGGTCCAGATGAGTTCATTAATGGGGTTTAAGAACATTTGTAGGGAAAGTTTACTTGGTTGGTGAATCTTTTAAGGTTATGATGGATTTATGAAATGGACATAAAGATTGAGAACAACAAACTAATAAAGGGCTGAAACTGAATCCTTTATATATTTGTAAACTGAGGGAGTTAGAAAATTGATAATAACAACAAGAGAATCAAAGGCATAAGTAGAACCTAATCCACTTGATTTCAAACTGAAAACAGATAATTAACCAAGACAAACATTCAGATAGAAACACATAAAGGTAAGAAACTTATCCAAATTTTAGAGCTTTTATCATCTAGAGCAGAAAAACATTTAAGATATACAAGTAACTATAACCATAGAAGGAGAGAAAACTCTAACATCGAAGATTACAGCTATAAGGTTTCCTTGAAACAATTTTAGCTAAGTAAAGGCAAAGAGCATGAATTTAAACAGACTTCTTTGAAAAACCTATACAAATCTGCTTTAAAGAGATGATTCCAAAAACAGAATATTTCAGTGGAAACACTATGCAAGGCTAACCATAAATCACAAATGATGCTAACTGGTCTGATTTATTCAAGAAATGGACGAGCTAAGAATTGGCTAGAGAGAAATAAATGATTTCTCTAATGTATCTTAGCAGAAGAAAACATTAAGGCAGTGAAGGAAAAATAGATTTAAGGTGCCATTGGAAGAAATTTCTTAATCTAGATTCTTTGTCCTACTGCAACATAGCAAGATGGAAACATAATGGAAAACTAGAAATCATAAACGAAATAAAACTTCACCATCAACCAAAGCCTATGGATCCTACAAACACTCCTTCTACATCAACAAGAAAATCAAATCATGCATGAGTTCCAAGACATCAATTTCTCTTCAAGAGCTTCAAAGGACTATGTATTATTCTAGCATCAGTCATCAAAATCCAACATTTACAATGAGTTCCAGTGTAGTATTTATACTGAAAATGAGGAGGTGGAACTATCTTTTAGGGTTCAAATGTCATTTATGACAGAGTAAATACGTTCCTAACCTTGATAACCATGCAAGGCATAAGGTAGGAACATCTGTAGATACCTCTTTGTTTTAATAACTCTATCTTTAATTTCTAAGGATAAAACAGGTGAAAATATTGACTTTAAGGCTTTATCATTATATTTTACAATAACTGTCTTGATAGTTTAAAATATCTTCTTTACTGTAATAACTTCCATTTTTCCCTTTGGGACAAAAAGTAGGCCATAGGTGTCAGTTTGATATATTAAGGGAATAACTGCTCCTTTTTTATGTATCCGAGGTTGCTTTAGCCTAAGTTTTCTTGAATTAATTATGAAACTGTTCTTTAGGCCCTTTAGCCTCGACCTGTTCTTTAATTAATCTTCCTTGATATCTATGCTTTGTCACTGTTTAAACAATCCGTTATATTTCTTTATCTTTTGACCTTATCCTTGGCTTTTATCCTTAATCTTGTTTTTAAGCCTTTATCTCTGTTTCCATTTAACAACTTTTTTATTCATTAGTCCTTTATTCCTTGAAAGCCTTGATCACGCTTTAATCCTCTGTTTTAAGGCTCTGATTTCACCTTAAGCCTTTATAATCATCTTTTGTTGACTTTTTCCACTTTCAGACTTCTTCAAACCTTTGATTCATCTATCTTTAACTGCATTTTCTTCTTTAATCTACCAATTAAGTTTTTAATCTTCTATCTACCTCCTTTGGTCTTTGACTTTACTGATTCTTTTTTGTTTCTTTGTGCATGGTTTACCTTTGGTGCACTAGAGGGTTTTGTGTTTCAGTCAGTGGCTATGAAACACAGATTAAGACCTTTCAATTAAAAACCCCATCCCTTTTTTTTTCAGGCTCTCGGATCATCATCCTGAGGCCTAAATCTTTACCTCGATTGTGGGATGTCCACTTGGGCTTGGGGCGTCATCAAACTTGCATATAAAACATAAAACATTATAAAATCCTGTGAATTTAGGGTATAACTGCTTTGTAGAGGTTTAAAGGAGGCAGAAGGAGTAGTGAGGCGGAAGGAAAATGTGTGGAAAGGTTTCATGGTGGAACAGTGAAGAAACCGGTTTTGAAAATTGATTTATGGCACAAAAAGGGGATAGGTGGTTTTGGGAATAGCACTAATGGTTTTCGCGCAACGTTTAGGTAGTTAATGGTATTCGCCTGAATGAACGTGATACCATACATTTATCACCACATGTCCCTCATGAAACCACTGTTTTCACGTTGATTTGAGTAATTAAACCCTGACACCAAAGTCTGTACGAAAATGAATTTGAGCCATCAGATCTAGGGGTGGTAGATCTATGGCTATAGGGGAGCGCGATGGTGGAAAGGTGCTTGGCGGAAGGCAAAGGTGGAGGACAGGTGGCAGGAATGGATTGGATGTGTTGACGGGAGAATCTGTCCCAGCCAATAGCAGGGGATCTCCCCGGTAAAAGGTCCCAATTAGACCTTGAACCGTTTGGAATAGGGATCTCGTCCGGGGTGTGGGTCCGGCTACCACTGATTTTTCCTTTGCTTTGGTTCTCTCTTAAACTCTATAAAACAGTGGATACACACCTAATCAACTGATACAAGACATATGATTGATGCTTTAAACACGTATATAACACTATGCGTAGCGAGAAAATTAATAAAGCATACACACCGAAGGAGGTGTCGTTAGCAACAAATATTTGGGGTTATGATTGTGAGGTATTCTGACCACAAAAGAAATAGTTCTTTATGGCGAGATGCCCCTTTACTTCCTGAAAGATAAAACAAAATGCTAATAAACAAAGTCATTAACATCCATTAAGAGAGCAATGAAAAACTGAACATCATTAACACAAGCAAAAATAGCCATGATGCATAAATGATGCCATGCATAAATGATGCCATTAAGAGTGCAACTTCATTAATCAAAGGATATATGAAACTATATAAGGAATACACATAGCGTTCGCACAGAAAAACACATCAGATCCAACAAAGGGGTTTTTCAAAATGCTTGTATTCATGTTTCAATGTGTAATCCTCTGGTAATACAATATATTCAACTCGAGTCCCAAACAAAAGATCCTGTTTACAAGCTCCCGAAGGAGTATTTATAATACAAAACCTACCCTTTGGGCTTCCTTGACTTTTCATCTTCTTGACCGTTGGGCTGCCTTGCGACCCAGTCTTTTCTGCGACCTGTGACCTAAGATGTTGTTACGATCTGCGACCTGAATGGGTCGCGGGGTCGCAGGTTGTAAGAGAATGGCCAAGGTGCGACCTTGCGACCTTGTGACTGGGTCGCAGGGTCGTGGGGTCACGGATCGTGAAAAAAATGAAAATGCGACCTTGCGACTTAGTTGCTGGGTCGCAAGGTCACAAATTTCGAGAAAAATCAGAAATGCGACCTTGCGACTTGCTAGGATTTGTGACCTCGCGACCTCGGCAGATATGCGACCTGCGACCTCATCAGATCTGTGACCTGCGACCTCCTGGTTTTTGCGACCTCGCAACCTCGGCAGACATGTGACCTACAACCTAGGTAGATCAGTGAGTTCTTTGGAGTTTCGCCAGCATCTACTTGTTTTGAAAATGTCCCCTTGTTTGCTGGGGAAAAACTTGGCTCTTATGTGCAAACAAAGAGGTTCTTCCTGCAATAAAATAACACAGGTCACAAGTCTTCATGATGGAATACTAATAATGCTAAGGGCATCTTAATCAATTGTAAGAATGAAAATAATAACTTAGACCTCTGTGTGGTCAACTACTGAATCATCGGAGAGAATGGATAGGGTAAGCTTTCTCTGTGCCCCTTCTCTGTCAGGATCATCATCTTTCCCATGCACAAGGTTCTCTTCAAGTCTTGAATTAAATTACTCGATAGGCACGAGCTTCTTCATTCACATTCTCAGTGTTCGCCGTAGGTCTTCACACTCATCGATTTTCCCATTCATTAGAGGAGAAATACTTGTCATCTTCAATCGGAGAATCTCAGGTATCTTGACTAAGGAGGACTGCGACTTGACAAGGGTCGCATGGTCACGATTCTGGGCAAGTCGCACTCTGTTGGTTTTGGATACGTTGCGACTTGGCGACCGGGGAAGACTGCGACCTCATGGGGGGTTGCACAGTCGCAATTCTGGGCAGGTCGCATGTTGTTCGCTTTGGATGTGTTGCGACCCAATGACCAAGGGAAACTGTGACCTTAAAGCATGGTTGTCTTCATCGTGCAATCATTGTTCAGCTTAGGCGCAATGTCTTCTCCTGTATTGAATCTTACTTTCGTTCAACAAAAAGAGTGGCCTTTACGTATGGAGGAGTTGCTTGATCGTGCGATTTGGTTGTAGTTGCAGGAAGGAGCGCACTCCGATAAATCTCTTGCCTTTCGAACAACTCCTATCTTCGTGGTGGAAAGTCAGGTTATAAGCAGACGAGCACCATTTCCATGCTATATTCACACGATGTTAACAAAACCAGTCTTCCGAAGGAAATCCAACAATGTCGATCTGTTGGACACGCATTGATATTTGAGTTAGTTATTTCATGCCCTCTTTGGAGGCAGGGATATGAAACACGTTTTGGTCATGTTAGCAAAAATCATTTTAACTTGTGGCTGTTCTTAATATACTGATTTCACATCAAACACTAAGCCTCCTCGAATCAACATCTTCGATATAATTTTCAAGGCGGAACTTTTATCCTGCAATAGAACATTTCTCATCTACTGTATGGACGGATTTTTCACTCTGGAAATAATGTTCCACAGCCGTTACTGCGTTGTTTTGATGGAGCATTTTTCCTTTTCCTGGTGGATCTGTATCATACGGCAATGACAAAGCCGACATAACTAAATCTGTGTGCATGCATGGCTTCAGTAGACCAGACCACGAGCGCAGGTTGGCTAGAAGACTATAGCTGTTAGGTTTGATAGGCTACGCGGGTTACAACGCTTCCATTGTGTATAGTGCGCTCTGCTATTCCAGTTTTGATTCATTAATGATGCATCATAAAGGCCGCCGACCTTATGATAATGATGAAACTGTTATTTTTGAACCTGTATGCATGTGTTTTGAATGAAACGGTGTCACCATCCATGCTGAACAACTACTGCCTGTGGTGTCATGCATGGAGAGGAAGCCGCAATGCTCAGCATCAACAACTTTCTTCCTCGAGGTGGAAAACGCTGGAGTTTTCTCAAACTGGATCACACCTCCTTTGACACGCAGCGGAGAGCCAAGAATCACGTCGTGGATTGCCTCATGCGCGCTGCAACTACGCTTCCCATGGTCTAAGTCATCGTTGTAAGAGGAAACGACCCTCCATGCACGTCTTTAATCGAGAAGCGAAAAGGCATGTACGCCTCCCATGATAGAAAGCAAGTGAAAAGCAGTAAACAACAGGTAAATATCGTAATCGGTGCTGACGAGAACATCGAACCCACTCCACCTCAGCCTCAAGTAAAGAGGAGACCCAGTTCAAATGTTGACGTTGCAAATATTACCAACATTGTTGTTAAACCTTCTATTCACGGCTTTGGATGACTTTTGGCTATTACCGCACCGGAGTTATCATAATATTTGGGTTGCCGCTCTAGGTTTGTCATGACCATGCGTTGAACACAAATTTTGACTGAATATAATGTATCTGCTCAAATTATCTTTTAAATTTATGTAACGTGTCCATGAAATAACATGCCATCGAACGTTTAACTTTGCGCAACGTGTCCATGCATGTCTTGCCATGTTTCCAACGCACCAAAGTTTAGCACTATATACGTATATATTTTCTTCAAGACTAAGACTCCAGCGTAAAAGGACTTGAGCCTATTTGTAACGTTCCTCTACTGCGCTCCATGGTTTCGAATAAGAATTCTAACAGTTAGCGCGATTGCAAACGCATAACCATCCACCACCCTTCCTGTCGGTCTTTAACAAAAGAGAAAAAGGCTTTGCATGTCTTCCATAATAAAAGACACGTAGAAGAAGGGGACAGTTGGTAATGATTGTAATTAGCGCTGATAGGAAATTTCCATATGTTTTATATTAGCCTCTAGTAAACGAGAGATCAATTTGTAACGTAGAAGTTGAAAATATCACACATATGCTGTTGAACCCTCTATTCATGACTTTGGGAGACCTTTGATGAATCCACATGTTATGGTAACGCCATTAAATAAAATGTTCTGGCACTGCTTAAAACACAGTTTTTG
This sequence comes from Pinus albicaulis, assembly GCA_034641835.2. Classification (NCBI taxonomy): domain Eukaryota; kingdom Viridiplantae; phylum Streptophyta; class Pinopsida; order Pinales; family Pinaceae; genus Pinus; species Pinus albicaulis. Next base: position 655,107,562 of record CM076583.1, on the reverse strand, counting down.
ATTGTCATGCATCGCACCATGGTCATTATTCTATCCGCTGCCATGTTGAAACCAAACCTTTTAACGTAGGTTGAAAACCTTGGCATAAACATATTCAATTGTAACATCCTTCATATAGTTTTATATGATTTTACTCCTCCACATGGTTTGGAAACCATATGTATTTGCGCCTTAACTTAATGTGTCAAAATGTCACCTTGGTCCATCGAAAGTGTGCCAACTTATAATGTCCTCACCTAGTTTTTCTCCGCGATCTCTTATGGCTTTGAAACCACATGAATTTTTCTTTGGTTTAATTCTATAAAACCATAAATTTTGCACCCACCGTGCAGCTTGGGTTTAACAAAAATTGCTTCTCAGAGGTGCGTTTAGATATTTGAAATTGTGCCAACACTATTAATGCACCAATTGCCTGAACAATCAACCCTAAATCTCACCAACAAACCTACCTCTGTACTTTGATGGAGGATGAGGCACTTTTTGATGTGCCATTGTCTTGCCAACATCAACATGTGCACTCTTAATATGGCATCTCCGTTAATAATGTGAGAAACCCTTGTCTTTTGATATCAACATCGTTATAATATTTTTCTGGTGCCCAGTGATTCCTTGTTTCTTTGAATGAATGAACACGCACCACATCATCCTCCATCTGAAAATAATGTTAACTTGCTCTTCCACCTCACTTGCGGGTGCAACCTTGTCATCTACCTTAACCATGGTCTTCAAAGGTGGCGTTATGTCTCATATCGACCTAAGCGGGACACGTGGATGAATGTGTCATGGTTTACAACTGTGACCTTGTCATTGAGCTTAATCTTATTCCCCTCGGTGCCATGAAAATCATTGATGAGTTTATCAGTCGGGGATTGACCTGTGTAAACAACATAACATTAAATAGTTCACAGTTATTCTTTGCGAATGATGCCCCTAGATAAAATATATGAGACTAATGAACATGAGAGAAGTATTCAAACAATGCGTTTAATGACCCATGGCGAGGGAGATGTTAATGTACATCCTGAGTGCATGGAAATTTCTTATTTGAACATATGCTGGGTGGTCCCTCCCTCACATGGCGTGATTGCAGCAACAGCATCTGATCATGATGGGGAGAAATCTCATGAGGGGTTGGGGATAGGTTGGCGGGATTTCACTGACTGCAGGTCGGGTGAAAGACTTTAATGCCTAAGCGAGCAGGGGGGGAACCCGAAATTTTAAATATACCCAAAATTTTGGGTGGTGTTGTAGCGGCTACAACAAATGGCGAACCACTGGTTGAATCCAGCATCTCTGTCACTATCAGAAAAAAGTTTGAGCCACGATGGTGATGCAAGGGAATATTGAAAAAGTTCTGCGGGGACCCTTTGAATTACTCTGGCCCTTTATTGGTATGCCTAATCCTTGTGCCTCAACTAGGTCTCGCTAATCAGAAACACATCAAAGAGAAAGCTCACAGACACCACTAGCTTGTTTATGATGTGAAGAGCAAGGCAGTGGGTTTATTATTCCCAGGATTTTTTAAAGTAAGTTTTCAGTGTTGCTCCGCTGCCAGCAGGCCTGGATAGTACCCCGGCGGAGTCACTTCAAGAAATCACAAACGTTGCTCTGCTGCCAGCGAGCCTGGCCAGTACCCCGGCGGAGTCGTTGCATTACCTCTCTACGCAGGAAGCCTTTCTCGATCCTTTACCCTTATTTGTTTCATGTGCTTACAACACTTATTTTCATGTGCTGGTGGCACTTATTTTCATGGGCGGATGAGGGATTCTGACTTATTTTACAAGCAAGAGAGGTTGTTTCTTGTGTTACAGAAACTGAAAGATATCTTGATTTGGGTTTTCCCTTGTGCTGAACCTTCACATCCCATTGACCACAATAGGCGAAGCGTGCAAAATAGATCATTTTAAGGTGTCCAAGACAATGTTGGGCACAAGGCTTAGGCTACGGGTATGGGCCATTCAAACTCATTAGGTCTCCCACAAGCAACCAACTCGTATCTCCTAGGCTAAATAATTTTAGAATCATAGGCATCTTGTTGAGACTGCGAATTCGATGACTTGTCCTGAGAGAAAGTTGCCTCTTGAGATAGCCACCGCAACCTCACGCAAAATAATAGGGTTACTGTTTCAGCAATCAGGGCAAAACAAGACCACAAGGTGATAAGGTTGTAATGAGGGCTCATGCAGTGGCAGGCAGTATGACAAAATGACGTGAGAAAGAGGGTGTACGACGCAATGTAATAAGCAAGGCTCAAGGTGCAATGCAACGCCGTGTGCAAGAGCGATCAACCAATTGTAAGTGCAAATACAAGAAGTGATTATTTATGCAGCAACAAGTAAATGAAAAGGAAATTAAAGGAAAATAATTGTAACATGATGATGCCTAAAATATTAATCGTAAACAAAAATAGCAAACACGCTTTTAAATCATAAAGTAAAAATTTGGCAAGTAAACCTAATCAACAACTTTGAACTAACAAATTTTATTAATAGGTCCTAGCTAGCCTACACCTAAAACCTAGTTTAAACCATGAGGTGAACGGGTTATGTAAAATCAGTTTTCCATTGCAGCCACCGCATTAGTTCGCCTCCTGAAATGACAAAAATGATCAGGATTAGGGCTAGTATCCAAAAAAGTGCAGTAGCAAAAAAACTTACCTGAGGAGCAGGTGCAACGGCAAGATGATCATAGATACTTACCAAAGAACATGCCAGAATAGATTGTACAAGCTGAATCCCACTATCTTGATACACGACAATACGTTCTTGAAGCTTAACATTTATAAATGACACATAATCATTCATGCACAATCCTAGATCTAAGGGGTGATGGGTAAGCCAATTCCTATTTGCAAGCACATTCACCGGATAGGGTTGGTCGAATGAACCAGCATGCTCATTATGGTAGTGAGGGTCATCAGTTTTATGGAATGGGAACAATAAGCATGTGCCAGGTGAATTATAGATACTTGCGAATCTGAGAGCATAAACACTAATTTTGAAAGCCCTAGTTCGGAGTTGCTCCTGGAACCTATCAAGGATATGAGGATCCGAATCCATTTTCGGTGGAGGCCGTAATTCCTCACCATATTGAACAAACTCCAGGCCTTCGAGCGGTATGTTTCCCAACTTTGAAAGTTAGGCGAGATCATCAAGCGACTAGATGTGATCATGGATTGTGGTCAGTTGCAAAATGTCAGTGGGCTTTGTATCAAGTCGGTCAAATGTTTGCGCACTGATAAATTGATGACCCAAGGTATCGGATTCTCTATATTTTCCAGGGTGGAGTGAAATCAACATGGTTATGCTGGGAGGAGCATGGTACTTGGGGATCGTTATTTCAGAAATGGTTGGCAGAAGCTGAAGCGCTTCGATTTTCTGATGGGTACTTGAATCTTCCCGAAGTGAATCATCGAATTCTAGTGTCTCTATATGGTCGACAAAGAGATGCGAGTGATCGTCCTCGTCGATATGCTTGAATACGCTTTCAGATAAGGAGTGATCGCTACAACCATTGATTTGATCAAGTTGGGTACTTGGCAAGTTAGGCTCCCCGAGAGTTACCAACTGGGATGGATCATTAAAGAGGACATCTTGAGGTTGCCCAGACCAGAAATCGCTCCTATGGCTGTCTAAATATTCCGAGTGAGAATGATTAGATCTAAAAGATTCATCAATTTTGAACTGTGATTGTGAAACACCATCTGCATGCTTTTGATTGTCGCCGATACCAGTATAAGGAAATTTTGAATGTCTCGAAGAAATTACTGGTGTGGCGGGATCGAGAAACAAACCGAGGAATAATGAATGAACTGATTGAGTCGCAGAGGCATTAATCATATGAGGCTTTTCAACATGGGCATCCGTGTCATTCCGAGGAAACAATGATTTGGAAGGCCCTGTAAAGGAAACAACTACATCCGGGATAGGAGTCGATTCATAATCCGTATGTGAATCAGATTTAGGACTGTGTCCAGGGAAACATCGAGTGGGCTCGAGGTAGGTTTCATGAACCGAGAGGGATAATGAGCCACTGGGGTTTTCAAACTCTGATTCGACATGGTGCGTGAAAGATTCAAAGGTAGTGCAGTAGGATTTATCCTCTTGCTAGTGTCTATCCTTGCGCAGGACTTTCGAGGTCACAACTCCACTACCCGACAACTCAGGAGGAGGGGTGAGAATATCACAAATAGAAACACTCTCCTTGGAGGCATGAATGTGGTCTGGACTTGAGGAGATGGAAAACGAAGCATTAGGGACAAAATCTGAAGAGCCAGTAACTTGCGAGTCATCATAGGGAACACTAGTATCTAACTGAAATTGTTCAAGGGAAACGAGAATCACATACTTGAACTGTTCACTTAAACATTTCCAATCGACATCCCTTTCAGGGAACTCAAAACAATAATGAACGAATCTGATAGAGAACTCATCTAAAGATTCCTGAGGTTCCATTCTGATGTCATTTAACTTTATTAAAACATTATGAAGATCATACCTGTGAAAAGCTTGTTGTAATTCACTGGAGAGTTGTTCAAACGAATGGATGGAAGCTTCCGGCAATGTGCGGCACCATTGCTTAGTGCGACCCTCGAGGGTGAGCAAGAAAAGAAAACATATCAAACCTTCATTTTCAATTTCGTAGCACTCACCAAAGTCATAGAAATCTAAAAGGTGTTGGGTTATGGACACCCCATTTTCACCGTCAAATTTTAACTGACACAAGTGATACATAAGTTCATCGAGGCTCAAAAAAATCTGACAAACATCTCGGGAGAATGATTTGGGAACGAGCCATCACAGATATGAGATTAAATGCAGGCTCTCAGGGCTCAGCTTGTCATCTGGCCCTCCTTCTAGCGCCAATTCTGTTGATGGGAAAATTTGTCCTAGCCAATAGCAGGGGATCTCCCCAGTAAAAGGTCCCAATTAGACCTTGAACCGTTTGGAATAGGGATCCCGTCCGGGGTGTGGGTCCGGCTACCACAGATTTCTCCTTTGCTTTGGGTCTCACTTAAACTATATATAATAGTGGATACACACCTAATCAACTGATACAAGACATATGATTGATGCATTAAACACGTATATAACACTATGCGTAGCGAGAAAATTAATAAAGCATACACGCCAAAGGAGGTGTCGTTAGCAACACATCTTTGGGGTTATGCTTGTGAGGTATTCTGACCACAAAAGAAATAGTTATTTATGGTGAGATGCCCCTTTACTTCCTGAAAGATAAAACGAAATGCTAATAAACAAAGTCATTAACATCCATTAAGAGAGCAATGAAAAACTGAACATCATTAACACAAGCAGAGATAGTCGTGATGCATAAATGATGCCATTAAGAGTGAAACTTCATTAATCAAAGGATATTTGAAACTGTCTAAGAAATACACATAGTGTTCGCACATCAAAACACATCAAATCCAACAAAGGGGTTTTTCAAAATGCTTGTATTCATGTTTCAATGTGTAATCCTCTGGTAATACAATATATTTAACTCGAGTCCCAAACAAAAGATCCTGTTTACAAGCTCCCGAAGGAGTATTTATAATACAAAACATGTCCTTTGGGCTTCCTTGAATTTTCATCTTCTTGACCGTTGGGCTGCCTTGCGACCCCATCTTTTCTGCGACCTGCGACCTGAGCTGTTGTTGCGACCTGCAACCTGACTGGGTTGCGGGGTGGCAGGTTGTAAGAGAATGTCCAAGGTGCAACCTTGCGAACTTGTGACTGGGTCGCAGGGTCGCGGGGTTGCAGATCGTGAAAAAATATGAAAATGCGACCTTGCGACCTTGCGACTTGGTCATTAGGTCGCGGGGTCGCAAATTTCGAGAAAAATCAGAAATGCGACCTTGCGACCTGCTGGGATTTGCAACCTCGCGGCCTCGGCAGATATGCGACCTGCGACCTCATTAGATCTGCGACCTGTGACCTCCTGGGTTTTGCGACCTCGCAACCTTGGCAGACATGTGACCTGCGACCTAGGAAGATCAGTGAGTTATTTGAAATTTCGCCAGCATCTACTTGTTTTGAAAATGTCCCCTTGTTTGCTGGGGAAAACCTTGGCTCTTATGTGCAAGAAGAGAGGTTCTTCCTGCAATAAAATAACACAGGTCACAAGTCTTCATGATGGAATACTAATAATGGTAAGGGCATCTTAATCAATTGTAAGAATGAAAATAATAACTTAGACCCCTGTGTGGTCAACTACTGAATCATTGGAGAGAATGGCTAGGGTAAGCTTTCTCTGTGCCCCTTCTTTGTCAGGATCATCATCTTTCACACACACAAGGTTCTCTTCAAGTCTTGGATTAAATTGCTTGATAGGCACGAGCTTCTTCATTCACATTCTCAGTGTTCGCCATAGGTCTTCACGCTCATCGATTTTCCCATTCATTAGAGGAGTAATACTTGTCATCTTCAATCGAAGAATCTCAGGTATCTTGACTAAGGAGGACTGCGACTTGACATGGGTCGCATGGTTGCGATTCTGGGCAAGTCACATTCTGTTGGCTTTGGATCCATTGCGACTTGGCGGCCAGGGAAGACTGCAACCTCATGGGGGGTCGCACAATCGCAATTCTGGGCAGGTCGCATGCTGTTCGCTTTGGATGTGTTGCGACCTAGCGACCAAGGGAAACTGCGACCTCAAAGCATGGCTATCTTCATCGTGCAATCATCGTTCAACTTAGGTGCAATTTCTTCTCCTACATTGAATCTTGCTTTCGTTCAACAAAAAGAGTGGCGTTTACGTATGGAGGAGCTGCTTGATCGTGCGATCTAGTTGTAGTTGTAGGAAGGAGCGCACTCCGATAAATCTCTTGCCTTTCGAACAGCTCCTGTCTTCGTGGTGGCAAGTCAGGTTATAAGCAGGCAAGCACCATTGCCATGCTATATTCACACGATGTTAACAAAACCAGTCTTCCAAAGGAAATCCAACAATGTCGATCTGCTGGACACGCATTGAGATTTGAGTTAGTTATTTCACGCCCTCTTTGGAGGCAGGGATATGAAACACGTTTCGGTCATGTTAACAAAAATCATTTTAACTTGCAGCTGTTCTTAATATACTAATTTCACATCGAACACTAAGCCTCCTCGAATCAGCATCTTCGATATAATTTTCAAGGCGGAAATTTTATCCTGCAATAGAAAATTTCTCATCTACTGTATGGAGGGATTTTTAACTCTGGAAATAATGTTCCACAGTCGTTACTGCGTTGTTTTGATGGAGCGTTTTTCCTTTTCCTGGTGAATCTGTATCATACAGCAATGAAAAAGCCGACATAATTGAATCCATGTGCATGCATGGCATCAGTAGACCAGACCACGAGCGCAGGTTGGCCAGAATACTATAGCTGTTAGGTTTGACAGGCTACGTGGGTTACAATGCTTCCATTGTGTATAGTGCGCTCTACTATTCCAGTGTTGATTCATTAATGATGCATCGTAAAGGCCGCCGACCTTATGATAATAACGAAACCGTTATTGCTAAACCTGTATGCATGCGTTTTGAATGAAACAGTATCACCATCCATGCTGAACAACTACTTCCTATGGTGTCATGCATGGAGGGGAAGTCGCAATGCTAGGCATCAGCAACCTTCTTCCTCGAGGTGGAAAACGCTGGAGTTTTCTCAAACTGGATCACACCTCCTTTGACACGCAGCGGAGAGCCAAGAATCATGCCGTGGATTGCCTCATGCGTGCTGCAACTGCGCTTCCCATGGTCTAATTCATCGTTGTAAGAGGAAACCACCCTCCATGCACGGCTTTAATCAAGAAGCGAAAAGGCATGTACGCCTCCCATGATATAAAGCAAGTGAAAAGAAGTAAACAACAGGTAAAGATCGTAATCGGTGCTGACGAGAACGTCGAACCCGCTCCACCTCAGCCTCAAGTAAAGAGGAGACCCAGTTCAAATGCCGATGTTGCAAATATTACCAACATTGTTGTTAAACCTTCTATTCATGGCTTTGGATGACTTTTGGCTACTACCGCACCGGAGTTATCATAATATTTGGGCTACCTCTCTAGGTTTGTCATGACCATGCGTTGAATGCAAATTTTGACCGAATATAATGTATCTACTCAAATGATCTTTTAACTTTATGTAACGTGTCCATGTAATAACGTTCCATCGAACGTTTAACTTTGTGCAACGTGTCCATGCATGTATCGCCATGTTTCCAACGCACCAAAGTTGACTGCTATATACGTATATATCTGCTTCAAGACTAAGACTCCGGCATAAAAGGACTTGAGCCTATTTGTAACATTCCTCTACTGCGCTCCATGGTTTCGAATAAGAATTCTAACATTTAGTGCGATTGCAAACGCATAACCATCCACCACCCTTCCTGCCCGTCTTTAACAAAAGTGAAAAAGGCTTTGCATGCCTTCCATAATAAAAGACACGTAGAAGAAGGGGACAGTTGGTAATGATCGTAATTAGTGCTGATAGGAAAGTTCCATATGTTTTATATTAGCCTCTAGTAAACGAGAGATCAAGTTGTAACGTAGAAGTTGAAAATATCACACATATGCTGTTGAACCCTCTATTCATGACTTTGGGCGACCTTTGATGAATCCGCATGTTATGGTAGCGCCATTAAATAAAATGTTCTGGCACTGCTTAAAACACAGTTGTTGATTCTCATGCATCGCACCATAGTCATTATTCTATCCGCTGCCATGTTGAAACCAAACCTTTTAACACAGCTTGAAAACCTCGGCATAAATATATTCAATTGTAACATCCTTCATACAGTTTTATATGATTTTACTCCTCCACATGGTTTGGAAACCATATGTATTTGCGCCTTAACCTAATGTGTCAAAATGTCACCTTGGTCCATCGAAAGTACGCCAACTTATAATGTCCTCACCTAGTTTTTCTCCGCGATCTCTTATGGATTTCAAATGACATGAATTTTGCCTTGGTTTAATTGTATAAAACCATAAATTTTGCACGCACTGTGCAGCTTGGGTTTAACAAAAATTGCTTCTCAAAGGTGCGTTTAGATATTTGAAATTGTGCCAACACTATTAATGCACCAATTGCTTGAACAATCAACCCTAAATCTCACCAACAAACCTACCTCTATACTTTGATGGAGGATGAGGCACTTTTTACTGTGCCATTGTCTTGCCAACATCAACATGTGCGCTCTTAATATGGCATCTCCGTTAATAACATGATAAACCCTTGTCTTTTGATATCAACAATGTTATAAGATTTTTCTAGTGTGTTGTATGGATTAATCTATCTTGCGGACAAGACCGATCTCCCTAGTACTAAAATTATCTATCAACAAACAGCCAAACATACTAATCTTTCTCTAAGCATGTAAGCTGTACAAAAAGCTCTATAGAGGTGTAAAAGACTTACCATTTGTCGAGTGCCTGTTTGAATTCGTTGTTGTCCTTCGCGCGCTTGAAGGAGTTTTCCTCGTAAACCTACAGTTACAAACAAGAAAAATATTACATAGCACCTGTATAGAAATCATTATAAACCATAGCAAGTATAGCATATTAGTGGTGAGGTCTGAAATAAACCATTGATTGAAAACGCCCAGTAGAAAAAATATGATATATTTGTATTGATAATTTCAAAAAGTAGAAAATCAACATAACTTTGAGGCATAGGTGTTGCACGGGGACTTTTAGAAGTCCAGAAGCCGAAGTCTAGTTGCGCCGACAAGTTGCGCCATCGCCAAGACAAGTAGAGGTATGTAATCTCTCCTCACAAAAGTCTTAGTCAACTGAGTCTAAATCTCAACAGCACTTAACCTCAAATCTTCTTAAGCTTGACCTCCCTTTGAGGCTACTCAATGCCTCTTTTTATAGTGGAAAAGAGGAGGTTTTCTGTTCCAAGTATGAAGGGATAGAATCCTCCTTCAAAAGGATAAACTCCTCACATCAAGGGGTTAGCTCCATAAGGTAAGGGGTTGCTTTTTTTTCTTACGAAGCCGATTACGCACGCAAAATCCATTCACAGAAGCTTTCAATTACTTTAACAGAATTTTGGGATTTGCCATACCTTTAAGTACGGGGGTGGCACTATAACAGAATAAGTATGTGAGAACACGAACCCAAGCTGAACATTGGGTGCGGGGCCAACGAGCCGGAGCTAACAGAGGGTACGTGACCAAGGTTTTAAGGAGACTTGCACAGGATGATTTTGGGGTGGAAGGCTGTGTAGAAAGGAGCGTTATATTCTAAACTTGAAAAATTGAGAAGTATGAGTAATAATGAGCTCATACACATGGCAGAATGTTAGGATGACAATTTTCAGTGTAACAGATTGCCCCCTAAAGCGCAAAGTCTGGAATAGATGATGCTGGAGTCTGTCATATATGAAGAGTGCAGTACTTTATCATTTCCAGGATCATCCCGTGGACACCCCAGTCAGCACCTGTAAAAACATTCAATGCAAAATATATGTGTATATGTATCATCACTGAGGTAGGCATTCCCATACTCAAATTTAAACTAACTAAAAACTAATTCAACTGTTCTGATATAGGAATGATTTTGAGTACATCACAGTATAGACATGTGTAGACACAGTATGGACACAACCATCTATTTATAAATAGTCTACTGTATAAATGATAACAAAATTCCTTACAGCTTGGATGGTAGAAACCAGATCCAAGGTCTTGATTTCCGCATCTCGAACTAGTACGATTCTATCCGTGCGAATGAATGTGTCGAAGTCGAACATGGTAGAAACCACTTGATTACCATTCAATGATGTAAACTTTTAACAAGTGTGAGAGTAACCACCAGTAATGTCAATGGCTCTCAAAGTACCGAGTACAATCCATGAAATGTGAATGAGTGAGTTGAAGTCGAACATGTCACGGAATCATTCGATCGAAGGTCAATGATGTAACCTGTTGTCGAAGGTGAGAAACCTGCCATTAAGGCATGCAGATTTCAAGGTACTGGCGATTTCTAGATCAACTTCCCAGATAATGAGTTGTCGTCGATAGAAAGCGATCTGTTGTAGGCAAGCCCACAACACGAAATCATAGATCAAGTTTTGAAAATATATTGGTAAGGACTGACTCAGGGATGGTCAAAATGGATGACAAATATTTTTCAAATGAATGGTTTATTTAAACTGTCCTCTTGAACGCATAACGACACTACAGGTGGTTTGGTAACAATTGACCCAAAGCTAATACCTAGAAACCAGATGAAGACTTTCAAATGAGGTTCGATTAACTATTAGGCAAAGGATTTCCCAACCCAGGTGAATGAAAGTGTCATGTTCAAGAGTGGTCGACTGAATTTTCGAAGAATCAAAATACAACAAACATGCCCATTTTCCTCTCTTTTCCCCCACCATTTCTGGCAAGTACCTCTTTATTTTTGACAAGCTTGAGGAGGATAACATTTGCTTTGTTATAAGCTCACCCTTCGGGTGAGTCCAACTTAGTTTAAAATTCGAACCCTAAGAAGGAGTGGTTCGTTCCTGTTGAAAATTAAACAGGTCCTTTACTGTTAAGTTTTAACGAGTCCAGTATAGGAGAAGCTCGGTGTTTTTCAGTTTTAGGGAGTCAGAAGAAAAACTTAAGAAAACTCCATGGGTGTTCTTTTTCGTAAATTTAGTCTCTCGAGCCCGAAAAAGGATAAAATAATGTGGGAGAGAACTCTATTGACCGTAATTAGTCAACGTATACCTTTTTCGTAAATAGTCCATTTCAGTCCGTAAAAGGGGTAAACTTATACTGAAAGGACGATCATTCATTGCTGAGTTCGAAAACGATCGTATAAGCGATCTTACATATGAGAAAATCGAGGCTTAAAAGAGGACTCCAATGTTTCGTTTTTTCATGAATTTTTGAAAGAGTCCGAAAAAGTGATAAAAGTATGCTCTTTGTTGAAAAATGATCAACTCTCCTGAAAAATCCAATTTCTGCACAAAAAATTGAAACATTACACATACCTGTTTAAGATGAGTAAAAATGCTTCAAAAATACCCTTTTTAAAGTGAAAAATAAATAAATTAAAAATTCATCTATTCGAAAAAACTTATAAAAAGGACTTTTTCAACTTCATTTTTACTGTTCAAGTTCAGAGTGAAAAGTAGAAGCTTTTGGGTAAAAACGTTCCTGTGAAGATTCTGGAAAATCCGTCCGTCGAAATCGAGAATCGTCAGTCCCAGGTAATCCACGACCTCTTAACCTTTCATTTCATCCATTTAAAATTCGTTTTTAGGCTTTAAATTTCATTTTTAAGGGAAAAATATGGTTCAAAAATCACCCGCGGGGGTCCACAGGTGACACACATGGCACCTGCGGACCCCGAATTTTTCCTATGAGGAAAAAAGTCATGGGTCCGCACTTTCTTTGAAGAATGTGTGCGTTCCTACGCACTGTTTACAAATTTTAAGTGCGGTCCCCACACGTTTTAAATTTAAACTCAAATTTCTCTTTTTCTGCCCAAAATTTTTCAAATTAGATTTTACTAATCTATCTTTTTATGCATTGTAGGATTAACAAGATGTTGATTTGGAGAGAAAGTGAACACGAGGATGTGGATGATGCCGCAATGCTCCATTTTCCCACAATGCAAGCATTAAGAGCATGCGGTATATATAAATTCTGGGCCATCCAAGGCATGAGAGCACAGGTAGAGCTCCTAACATGGCTGGTAAACAAGTGGAACATGCAGGACCAATGTTTCATTATCGACGGCCACCGGCTCGAAATCGAGCTAGAGGAAATTTATTTTCCGACTGGTTTGTCCAAAAGGGGCGAAAAAATCTCCTTGTTTGGGACTAGGCCAGGTGGCCAGACTGTCGCTAGTCTTCGACAAGAATTCTGTAATAATGAAGCAGACCCCAGAGACAAATGGATCGATATAAAAACTATCATCTATACTGAGCTAAAAGTTATTGCATTTACTATCACCAGGCTTTGTGGGAGTGCAGCATTGCATGTAGCTACCGGTTCTTAGATGCGCATTGCTGTGGACTGTTTTCGCGGCACTATCTTCAATTGGTGTGACGCTGTGTTGGCTAATGTAAAAGGCTAGCTAACTAGAGAAAAAAATGGGAAACTGAATAACTTTGGATATGGATCCATCATCGTCTCTTTTGCTCTAGAGAGGATTCCTATGCTAGCTCCACAGAGTATCCATGTTGATGCCGGTCGACCTAGAGAACATAGGATGGTTCGTTGGTCCGCACTGATGGCCTGTCACGGTATTGAGGGCGCTGAGATTGTTCGATTTCCTTCATCATATTTCCATTGGCTGGATCGCCAAATTTTTGTCATTGAGGACTTTCCATATGTCGGGATAGATTTCCGCGGCGATCGGGAGATGACTCTCCCAGCAGGGGAACAGTGGGATGACTCAGGTAAAATAATTTTCAACGAAATCTAATTTCTAATTTTTTTTATTTTTGATCCTCTTGTTAAACAATAATAAATTTTTTTGTTGAATACAGATGTGGTCCCACGGCGACCAGCCCATCTCCAACCCTATGAAAGAAGACAACCAGTTGCAGCCGCACCAGCCCCTGCAGGCCAATCAACAAAAATCCTGATTGATTTAGAGCATCATCTAGAGCGTTTGACTCTAGATATTCTGGAGACAAACAGAGATGATATTCAACTCAGATTACAGAGATACGTGATTGGTGTTCCAAGACCTTTTAGGAGGTTTCTTGTCTAGGGTGGCTCGGGCAGTAGTCTCTTATCATGATCGCCATCAGTGATGGGATGATCATGTTGTAGAGTCATATTTTTGACTTTTTGTGTTATCATTTTGCCGACCATAAGGTGTTTCCAACCTCTAATCGAAGACGATGTATATTTTTTGAAAACATTTCTATCTATGATATGTCACTTTTTACCAGCTATCTGTATACATGTTATGAATGTCATTTGTTTTACTGTTTTGATTACTGCAAATGTTGATTTATCATACTAGAAGCAACTGCATCTGCTAATTTATTTAAATGTATTGGAATATGTTGATATTCAATGTAGTCTAATTCACGTTCCAAGAGACGAACTTTCAAAAATAACCGTAACAACACTGGATTTCTAATGGCATAAACTCTGTTAAGTTGTAATACAACAAATTCAGAATCCAACGTCACAATCAAACTCTGAATCCCAAATGATATGGACTTAGAAAATAACTCAATCACTGCACTATATTCGGCAATGTTATTCGTTGTTTGACCAAGGCTTACCCCATGCATGGAAACTAACTCATCAACGGGTGAATAGATAACCCAAGTTGTGGAAGAAATGTTCCATGTACTACGACAATCACCATCATCAAAACCAATGTAGGTTTGAAGAGACGTCGACATTTGCAATATCAGGAGTAAGACTCAGATAAGCAGGAATAGTGATAAAACACACTTCTAAACTAGGCACACCTTTCTAATCTAAGACACACCAGCAGTAAAGTAATCTAACCTAAAAAGTAAAATATCTCCATACCAAGTTTAAGCATAATATAACTTCAGATATAGCCCATTTTTGGGTTTATCTAAAGGGATACCATCAAAATATATCAGCTCATAGGCCCCTTTTGCTAGCTTTCGCTTAACAATGAAAGGACCATGCCACATGGGCACGAATTTTCCAGCTCCTAGCTTATCATTGGCTTGATCATAAACTAAAACTAGGTCTCCTTCTGAAAAATTTCGAGGGGTAACACTTCTATCATATCGATTTTTAACTCTTTTGACATGAGCCTCGTTTTCTATTGCAGCGTTTCTCTGATTTTCATCTAATTGAGCCAAGTATAAAAAACGTTTCTCCTCTTCAGACATAGCTGGGAGTAATTCATGTGGCTAATTTCAAAGATGGAATTTCACATTCAATCGTCAACACAGCTTCCAAACCGTAAACGAGTTGAAAGGGAGTGAAACCAGTTGATGTTTTGACTGAAGTTCGATATGCCCAAAGTGATGAAAATAACATGGAATGCCAATTCGTTTTGTGAATACCAATAATTCCTTTGATCATGGTAACTAAAAATTTATTTATAACTTCGACAAAACCATTGGCTTGCGAATAATATGGAGTGGAACTATCGTGACGCAGGCCAAGCTGTTCTGTTAATTCAGTCATCATGACATTCCGAAAATGGCTTCCATGATCAGTAATAATCGCTTGAGGAATGTCGAACCTTGCAATTATCTGATTAAACATGAAATTTGTAGCAGTCTTACCATCATCCGAAAATGTAGGCATTGCCTCGGTCCACTTAGTAAAATAATCTACTGCTAAGATAATATAGGCATGCCCCCCCGCCGAGTGAGGGTTACATGTAATAAAATCGATACCCCATTTTTTGAAAGGACCAACAGCAATTATGGGATGAAGAGGAGTGGATGGCATGCGCATCTTACAATCGAACAGTTGAAAATTGTGGCATTTTCAGACTACATAAATACAATCTTTGAATAACGATGGCCAGAAATAACCAGCGCGCAAAATGTTTTGGGTTGTGGCATACCCAGACATATGACCGCCACATGCTCCAGAATGGTAGTCATTTAGAACCTTTTCAGCTTCTTCATGAATAAGACAACGTCAGAAAACAGAATCCGCTCCCCGACGATAAAGCGTATCACCAATAATATTATACTGTTGGGATTGGAAACGTATTTTCTGTCGCTGAGATTGCCAAATTTCAGGCCGAAAAGATTGGGTTTGGAGATAAACGATAATATCTCCATACCATGGATCAAAAGTACTGATAATAAATAGAGATTCATCCGCAATGGGTTGCTCTGCCACAGTTTCAGTATCAATAGAGGGGAAATCACACATTAGTTCCACAAAAACCAATGATTTCTTTGCCTTGGATTTTTCAAATTCCAAGTCGAATTCTTGTAGGATGACTATCCATTTGGAATACTTGCCCCCTAGCAACAATTTGGTCAAAATGTACATCATAGGGTTGCAATAAAAAATTACCGTATTTTTGCGTAACAATATGTAATTTCTAAATCGTTGGATAGCTTGAACAGCTGCCAAGGCTAATTTCTCCACATGCGTATACTTAATCTCAGTCGGATGCAGATTTCGACTAAGATAGTAAATCACATGTTCAGTATGAGATTCATCTTCCTGAACTAACACCATCCCTATGGTGGAATGAGAAGCAGCGAGGTACAAAATGTAATCCTGGTTATAGTTGGGAGGATGCAATAACGGTGCATGGGTTAACGCGTGTTTAAGTGCATCAAAAGATCGATCAACGATCTCATCCCAAAATAATGGAATGTTCTATTTCAGCAACCGGGTAAAACCTTTTGTAAGCTTGGTGTAGTTAGGAATAAATCGACGTAAAAAGTTTTCTTTCCCCTGCAAACTTTGGAGTTGGCGTATAATCGAAGGAGGAGGTAATTTAACAATAGCCTCAACCTTCGATGGATCGATGCGAATACCTGCTTTCAAGACAACAAATCCCAGTAAACGACCTGACTCAACATAGAAAACACATTTGTGTGGATTTAGCTGAATCCGATAATGCCGACATCTCATAAAGATAGCACGTAAATGTGTGAGATGGTCAGCCCTGTGTGATGAATGAGCATGTAAATCATCGAGATACGATTGCGAAATGTGCTTAATGTCATGAAACGCATAAGAAATTTCCCTTTGAAAAGTTTCTCCAGCATTATTCAATCTAAAGGGTAGTTTGCAGTAAGGAAATTTCCCCCACGGACAAATAAAAGTTGCTTTTGGCTGATCAGCAGGGAGTATGTTTATTTGATTATACCCTGAAAAGCTGTCCATAAAGGAAAACATTTCACTGCCAGCACAATCATCGATTATTTGATCGATATAGGGAGTTGGATAATTTTCCTTAGGACAAGCTCAATTAATATCCCTATAATCGATACATACTCGTATGGTTCCTTGTTTTTTAGTCACGGGAACTATATTAGATACCCAATCCGTTAAGGGAATTGGATAAATAAAACCTGCACGAAGTAATTTTTCAACCTCTGCTTTGATAGCAGCAACTTTTCTAGGATGCATTTGACGTAAACGTTGACGGAAAGGCTTGGCATTCGGGTAAGTCTTGATTTCATGTATGATAATTGACGGATCAATTCCTGGCATTTCTTCATAGGACCAGGAAACACATCACGGAATTCTTGAAATAGGGCTTTATAAGTTTGAATTTCTTCTTCAGTACAGCAAGCACCTATATGAATGTTTTCAATTATTCCAGGTTTTACTAAAATGTAAATTGGAATCATTCGAGAAATATTTTCCAAATTTAACTCAGAATCGGGATTTTTTAATGGATTCTGTGGTTCCTTGACATAATCAGCGGTAAATATTGAAGTGAAATCATCATCAAAATGATCTAGTTCAGGTAAAAACGAAGATCGATGATGTAGATCTTCCCATGGTAAATCATCAACAGATAATAATTCACGAATCTGCTCATCGGAATGAACAGGTTCAGGAAATGTTGTTGTGGCTGAGCTAGATATTGAGAGTGATTCCTCGTGGATTCCATTCACTGGATCAATCTCGGTTGAAGAGGGGTTGGAAAATGACTGTACGGCCTGATATGCAAGTTCAAATGGACTCAAAGGCATCATGCCATCAATTGAATCTAACTTGGATTTGGAAGGTACGATCCAAGGATCATCAAACATAACAAAGTCTGACGAAATCATATGAATAGTTGCAACAGAAGGCGGTACGTCAGGAGGAGGAATGGAAAAATTTCCTAGCAAAGCAAAATATTTAATCAAACCTACTCCAACATCCTTATAAGGGATAGTCATTTTACCAACGTGTTGGATTGTTTTTGTAGAGGCTGGGTCGGAAGTAAAATAAGTTAATTGATCTATTGTAATGATCCTTCCTTGATATGAAAATGTTATGAGTCGGAAGACCGAAGAGACAACAACAGTCATAGCATAAGACCAACTACGACCCAGAAGAAGGTTGTAATATAGAGGGGCATCAACCACTTCCACATCTAGATTTACAACTTTACCTTCAATCCCTATGGGTAAATCCTGCAGAATACCAAAAGGGTGGAAACCTCGACCATCTAAAGCCTTAAGAATCGTCGGAGATTGGTTCAGTGTAGGAGAACCCATCGATTTCCAACACTGAATTGACATAATACACGTTGAAGCTCCCTCATCAATCACAGTCCGATAGATCAGTCTGTTTCTGACGTACACTGGTATCTGGAAAGCCATTTGATGAGGTAGACGAGGTAAACTATTTTCTAGATCGAAGATTATAAGATTAGAATCCTGGATATCAATAGATCGTATGGCAGACAAAAGCAATTTACGTTGTGCTGGGCATGATTGCAGCACTTACAAAGCCGACATTGCTGAAGGAGAAATAGATAAGTCTTCAACAATGTTGTAATTATGAGTAGCTCTCGCATGTGGATTGAAAGTTGATTTACGAAGAACACCTTTAGCAGGCGGTTTGATTATTAAGTCTGGATTTGGTTTCTCGATCTGTAGTGGACCAGAAACAGGAGGAGCTATAGATGATGTATTTGCATTAGAAGATTTTTCTTTTTTATCATCAATAGGATTCTTAGTACCATAATCTTTCAATCGCGTCGCAATCCTTACATGAGACGTCATCAAAATTGGCTCTTCTGAAGCGGTCGAAGTAGAACCAACCATATTACTATCTTGAGTTGGAAAAGGATCCTTCAAGACAGCAGGTTGTGAACCTTTGACGAATTTCGCAACCTCGGCCCGATGTGGGCATTCCTTAGTAAAATGATCTTCATCACAAATGTAACAAGGATAACGTGGTTTACGTTTTTCATCATTGGATTCATTTTTATCAGTTTTTTCTTTTGAATTATTTTTGTTTTTACTCTTCCCTTTATTTTTATTATCGGATTTAGATTTAGCCGTGGATGTCTCCACAACATGAATATCGGCAGAAACTTTGGGGGAAGATTCTCCTTTCGGGGAATCAGGTAAAGTTATAATTGGAGAAGAATTCTTTCAAGATTTCTTCTTACTTTTAGTATTGATTGTACCAATCATACCATCAGCGGCATGAGACCCTGAAGGAGCAGCAGCTATTTGACCTTGTTTTGGAAGGTCTGGGATTTTTTCATGTAAAGTACTTGACTGCGTGTAAACGAGGTCAAGGTATTGAGCTTGAGCAATTACTTGCTCTTCAGTAACAACACCAGCTTTAGCAACATCTTCAGTAATCTTGGGTAACAGTGATTTAACAAACCATTCCGCCAAAATTTGATCCGGAATGTAAACTTTCACCAAACGTCTCCTACGTCGCCATTCATGAATATGATCACAAATATAAGTAGACGTGGATTGTTTCAACGAAGTTAATAATTCCATGCCATTTTCATATCTGATTGGCAACTGAAAATGAGTCAAGAAGGTAGTTGCTAACTGACTGAAATTATGAAATGAGCCTCGTGGTAACTCAATGTACCATTTGGTTGCAAGACCAATAAGCGTTCTTTGGAAAAGACGTAAGCGAATCGAATCATCAATGATTGAATTAGATGCACACCAAAGGTGATAAGTCATGACGTGATTTGATGGATCCTCTCCTGGCTTACCTTTGAATTTTGGTATATCACTGGGCAACTTATGCGGCATCGACGGCCAGTACTGATAATAGAAAATTGGATCATTTGTAAGGCACATCCAATCAGGTAAATCCAAAGTTGCAATAAAGGGTAACTGACGGTTAGGGTCACAAAAGCCTTGAGTAGCCAAAGTAGTTCCAGGAGGTGGATACCCAGGGTAGCTGGGAATCGGATGAGCATTAGGAATTGTATAACCTCCTGGAAAACCAGGATTAATCGTACCGAACTGGGGTTGTTGAGGCTTTTGATAAGTATAGCTAGGGTACGGTTGATACTGATAGTTTGGATTTTGTGTATAGGGACCAAATTGTGGCTGTCCCTGGTACGATTGATACGTGAATGGCAGTTGACTTGTGACAACTGTACTTGTACCGGCTTGTCCCGTAGGCATCTGAACCGAAGTTTGAACCGAAGATCCTGGCTGGGGTAAAGATACTTGAGGGATTTTCACAGAGGCAGGGATAGACGAACTTGGGGTTACAGATACTCCAGAACTAGGTGTTACAAATTGAACAGACGTAGCAGCTGTTGCAGCAATTTGAGGTGGAGTCTTAGGCGAAATAGGACCGGCTTTCTGAACAGGACCAGGTGCAGGAGTTTGAATAGTAGATTGGACAAGTTGTTGAGTTGGACCAGAAATTAAAGGTTGTCCAGGTTGATAAGGAAACTTCACATTAGGCTGCATAGGCTGTTGATATTGGGACGGGTCCCACACCATATTCCCTGTAGAAGGCTGAATGTAAGGACCATAACTTGGTTGAACGTAGGGTTGATAAGTGAGTGGTATATTTTTGGCTCCTTGAATAGATGACTGACCAGAACGCTGTTGGAAACCTTGAATTGGGTGCTGACCTTGAGGTTAATAACCCTTAGGCGCGTACTAGAACTGGGGTTGATAAGGACCCTAAGGAGCATATTGAGTTTGGGGTTGACCTTGGGGCATGTAATGTCTTGAAGGTTGATACCCTTGAGGTGTGTACTGTCCTTGGGGTTGTCCCCCAAAATAATATGATTCCATAGTTTGTGCCGAGAAAAAGTTACCTTGAGGTTGCCCTCCAGGTGGTAACTGACTTCCTGAAGGTTTCCCCCAGGCGGTAACTGACTACCTGAAGGTTGCCCCCCAGGCAGCAACTGACTACCTAAAGGTTGCCCCCCAGGCGGTAACTGACTTCCCTGTGTTGGACCCCCAGGCGGTAACTAACTACCTTGAGGTTGAGGATTCAGAATATTACCAGACATCATATAAATTTGTGTTGCGTTCAACATTTTAGTTTGAACACTACTATTACCAGATGACAATACTTGTTCAATTGGTTGAGGAGCTGCTCCCGAGAAAGTACCAGACAAAGCCTGATATCCCAAAGGAATAGATGGACCACCATGTAAAAATGATTCCAGTGTTTGAGAAAACACGGATGACTCTCCAGCCATAATGGATGGCGGATAGTAACCTCTGGGTGTAGGATGAAATGGAACTCGAGGTGGAGAAAAAGCAAGACCCGGATTCTCTAAAAAATTTGTTAAAGATAAATACCAAGCACTAGTTCGAATAGGGCTGTAGAAAATAGATTCACGCTCCCTAAGATTTAAATATTGAGGGGAGTCGGGAAGAGATATATCTTCGTCTAGATTAGTAATTTCTTCAATGGAAATAAGACCAGCTGGAAGATCGTCAGTGACAATATTTCTTACCCTAGGTGAATCAATATCGGTATAAGTTGGTGAAATAAATCCTGAAGATGTTTCTAAAACAGAAGGTTCAGTTTCAGGTTCAGAGATTTCAGGTTCCTCAGCCAGTTCACTGGAAGCAGGAACACTACCATTAACTTCAGAAACTGAAATTGGTTCTTGAATGTATTCTGTTGTAGGTATTCTATGATCAGGATGAACAATGATAGATGAACTTCCAATTTCTGTTGATCTAATCCTACCACTACTGGATGATACCAGATCACGAAGCCCTTCAAGCTAACTCGGTGAATATTCAGGGGGTTTCCCTTGTAGTCTCCGGGATTGTCTCAGCAATTCCGCCACAATTAAATATTAACTAATCACACACAAACAAAGAAAAGTTCAATGAAAACACCTAAAGTATCTAAAGAAACAAACAGCTAAATCACACGCTTAAAAAATCTAAGAATTCAAACCACACACAAACAGTAACTTTCCGTACTAAAAACACTAGTTGGTGATGAAATCCAAATTAGTAGAAATTTAACACAGAAAGGGCGGTTGGAACAGTTACCCTGACAACCTTTAGTGAAACAGATCGGCACAAGTTTCCTCACAAAACCATCTCATGTGAGGAGAACCCCCAGAAAGTCCAAGTGGGTCTAGTCGACGTCTGCTTCAGGTACAGTGAGATCTTTCCTTCACCGTCACCTTAGGAAATAATCTTAATATAATGGCAACTAAGGTTACCAACAGTAAAAAATATAACTGGGGGAACAGTCTACGATCCGATTTCACGCGCAAGGGCAGAGTAGCAAGCTCAATCCTCTTGAAGGCTCCTCGACATGGTTAATCTGAGGTTTACCGACAAGTGACCCCAGGCTCCTCGACAATGGTTAATCCGAGGTTTACCATTTGTAATACGCATAAAATCTTCTATCTTCCCCGATGAAACATAATTGATTGTCTCAATGGTTCGGATATGATCTCGTGATTGACTTCTTTAAGAGAAGCTTCCCAGATTATACAAATTACAATTGGATTTTATCTCCTACCGCAAGATTTGTCTACTTGTTTGTTTTTACTACCTTGGAGAGTTAATTACTCCCTACTCCAAGATACTATCCTAGGCTATGTTGGTGATAAGAGCCCTAGAAAATAAAAAGATTGCTAGATGAATTTTAATTAAGCATTACTTTTAAGAGCTATTTCTTAAGTCAATGGGTGCGGAAATGAAACTCTGATGGTGTGAAACGACTCGATTTCCAAGAGACACTAAAAATGCACCTAAATATGATAATCAGATTGTTTTCTTTCAATGAAATTCTAATTAAGGAAAAGTTAGAGAATGAAATTCTTTTAATGAACAATTCCTTCTTTAAACATAAAGAACAATTGAAAGAAATTATTTTTGTCTTTTCCAGCAATTTATCAAAGCTCACAATGAAAATCCTTTCACTTTCCAAAAACATGAAGCTACTAAACAATTTTCCTTCAAAAGAAATCTAAAAATTTGAAAATCACTCAAGACTACAAACTAATTTCAAGATCTACAAAGTTTAATATCACTTAAAACTACAAACTTTAATAATCTAAATGAATAAAAGCTTTAAAATTTTTTTCTTGAAGAATGTTTTACCTTAGTTTTTCAGCAAACTAAGGATCTATTTGTTCAGAATAACAAACAGATCAAAAGCACTCAATTATGTTTTTATTAAAAAATGAAATTCAAAAACCAATAACAAAGTTTCTTTTAGAGGATTTGCAAAGAAACATGTAACTCTATTTCTCAATAAAGGATGATTCCACAATCAGGTCAGATCCAGCAAAAAGACAAAAAGACCAAGGTAATCTGAGGTACTTCAAAATGTCAAATTCTTCAAATCACTGCAAAGAGCAAGTGAAATGCAATCCAAAACGCAAAACTTCTAGAAAATCATCAAAACACCAATACTGCTGAGATTTATTAACAGAAAGCTTTTGACAGAAACAATCATCAATCTGGGCAGAAAACAAAAACTGAAAATAAAAACCAAGATAAACTAAAGAAATAAATATGAAGTTTTTAAAAACTTTAACAGGGTCCACAGGCTCTAGGATATCACAGGTGCTGTCCCGCACTGTTTACACAGAAAAAGTGCGAAACTGCCCGCACTGTGAAAACAAGGCAAAGTGCGGTCCCAGGAAAAACTAGAGAAAAACTTAAAGGATTTCAAAATTTTCAAAAACAGAGAAAATATAAGCTACCCAGGAAGATTTCAATCAATCAAAAACCAAGAAAACGTTTCCTCAAATCAAAATAAAAGAGAACCAAAAACAACAAGTTCTTCCCCAGTGGAGTCGCCAATTTGTTGTATGGATTAATCCGTCTTGCGGACAAGACCGATCTCCCTAGTACTAAAAGTATCTAGCAACAAACAACCAAACATACTAATCTTTCTCTAAGCATGTAAGGTTTACAAAAAGCCCTATAGAGGTGTAAAAGACTTACCGTTTGTCTAGTGCCTGTTTGAAGTCGTTGTTGTCCTTCGCACGCTTGAGGGAGTTTTCCTCGTAAACCTGTAGTCACAAACAAGCAAAATATTACATAGCACCTGTATAGAAATCATTATAAACCATGCTTATCATAGTGATCAAGAATTCCATGAAATAAACCATTGATTGAAAGCTTATTGAGAAAAATGAGTATATTTGTATTAATTTCAAAAGTAGAAAATCCTTACAACCTGAGCCTTGATGTTGCACAGGACTTGTTGGGGTCCGAAGCAGGAGTCTCCTTTACTTTGACAAGTTTTGCACTCCTCCAACCAAGACAAGTAGAGGTATGTAATCTCTCCTCAAAAAGTCTTATTTAACTGAGTCTAAATCTCAACAGCACTTAACTTCAAATATTCTAAAAGATTGAACTCCCTTTGAGGCTACCCAATTCCTCTTTTTATAGTGGAAAAGAGGAGGTTTTTTGTTCCAAGCATGAAGGGATAGAATCCTCCTTCAAAGGGATAAGATCCTCACATCAAGGGGTTAGCTCCATAAGGTAAGGGATTCATGCACCTTATAAGAGCGGTTCTGCCACCGCAAAATCCATTCTAGAAGCTTCCAGAATTTACTTTAATTGAGATTTTTGGGATTTTACTTGCGCCTTTTTAATATTACAGGGGTACGCACCTATAAAAAAGATAAAGTGCATTCAGTAACGCAGTCAATATGAAAATTGGGTGTGGGACCGCAGGCAAGATAGCCAGAAAGTGCGATACCAAAGTTTAGGAGACTTTTTAGGAACTTTTTCTGATTTTGAAGGCTTGATATGAGGAACTGATATATTAGACTTACAAAAGGGAGAAGTATGAGTAATAATGAGCTCATACGCATCGCAGAATGTCAGGATGAAAATTTTCAGTGTAACATGGTGCCCAATGATTCCTTGTTTCTTTGAGTGAATGAACACACACCACATCATCCTCCATCTGAAAATAATGTTAACTTGCTCTTCCACCTCACTTTCGGGTGCAACCTTGTCATCTACCTTAACCATGGTCTTCAAAGGTGGCCTTATGTCTCATATCCACCTAAGAGGGACACTTGGATGAATGTGTCATGGTTTACAGCTGTGACCTTGTCATTGAGCTTAATCTTATTCCCCTCGGTACCATGACAATCACTGATGAGTTTATCCGTCGGGGATTGACCTGTGTAAAAAACATAACATTAAATAGTTCACAGTTATTCTTTGCGAATGGTGCCCCTAGATAAAATATATGAGACCAATGAACATGAGAGAAGTATTCAAACAACGCGTTTAATGACCCATGGTGAGGGAGTTGTTAATGTACATCCTGAGTGCATGGAAAGTTCTTATTCGAACGTATGCTGGGTGGTCCCTCCCTCACATGGCGTGATTGCAGCAACGACATCTGATCATGATGGTGAGAAAGCTTATGAGGGGTTGGTGATAGGTTGGCGAGATCTCACTGACTGCAGGTCGGGTGAAAGAATTTAACGCCTAAGCGAGCAGAGGGGGAACCCAAAATTTTAAATATACCCAAAATTTTTTGTGGTGTTGTAGCGGCTACAACAGGATGATGGGAAGAAAGTGGAAGGTGGGCTAGTGGGGGTGTTATCAGTGGGATTCAGGTGGACTGTTGGATCCGAGGTGATCCATGGTTGGGATTTGTCTAGAGGGTGAATGAATGGTTTACGGTCGGGTGGATGGAGGATGAAGGGGGACGAATGACCGCCATTGGATCTAGGCCTAGGGCCATTGATAAATTCTGGATATTGTTCAAGGAAAAAGTGAAGTGAGGTAAGCGAAAAGAGGGAAGGGGGATAGGAAAATGGGTGGGGAGATGCGGTCCTATGGGGGGAAAAGGACCAGGGATGGGATGAGAGGAGCTTAGGGACAATGGATGGTTGGGGAGTAGAAAGGGAAGGCAGAGATGCAAGATGGCCATTGGATCTCGAAGATCCACGTTGGGGAAATCCCCAATAAAAACAACGGAGCGGGGAAAAGAAAAAGGAAAAGGGGGCTAGAAAGATAGGCCTGGGAAAGGGTCCTATGGGGAAAAGGAGGACGGGGGTGAATGTTGGAAAAAGGGGCTGAGGGTTTTAGCGAGTGGTTATACCCTTGGGTCATTTGGAGAAGAGGGGATGGGGCTTAAACCAAAAAAAGGGGCTTAAAGCCTTATGTGTTTAATATGAGTGGAAAAAGGCCTAAAGAAGGCTTTTTCAGTTTTTTTTTTTTTTAAGGCTTCCGATAGGTAAAAAAAGGGATATTTTAAACCAAAAAGGATTTTTTATGGTTTAAAAAGGGTTTTTAGAAGTTTTTTTAGGGAAATGAAGGGTAAATGAGAAGGGGAAAGAGGGGATTTTTAGAGGAAATGGAGTTTTTTATAAAAATAAAGAGGTCCTTTTGAAGGGGAAAATGACTTTTGGGATAGGAGTAAATGAGTGAAAATTGGCAGAGGAGATGGAGATAAAAAATGGGGAATATAGCCTAAAATAAGCTTCTTTTTGAGACAGAAGTGTGATCTTTTTGGGAGGCATAGATGAATATTTTTTGTGAACTGATAGACTTAGGATAATGAAGGCTATGAGATTTCTAGAACTCATAATTTCTCTGCAAATATTGTTTCTAGAAATCTGAGTTTTTCAATTTTAGTCATGTCTAGATAAAGGAAAAATTATGGATGACTAACACCAACATGAAAAGGGGCAAATGCATGAGGAAAAGGTCAATTTTGACCAAGTTAACAACGTTGCCAAAGAGGGTGTGGATTTCTTGGGAAGACATCCCAGTTTGAATGGGAGGAAGATCACTTGGTGGAGGAAAGCATAATGTGTGGGGTCCAAGGCAAGAAGGCTTTCATTTGCCTAAAATGAGGAAGACGCAGCCATAGAGGATTCTGTTTGAGTATTTGATTTTGGTCTATGTAGACTCTTGCATTCTCGGGTTGTTTAACAGAGTTGCAGTGGAATTCCTGTTTAGGATTCCTTCTCCTTCTTGAGAGGCCTCTTGAAGGATTGCACTTCATTTATCCACAACTAGGCTCAAGGCCAAGCCACCTCCTTCATATACAACTTTATTTCTGCTAAATTCTAACGTTGTGTTGCAGGTTGTTGTAGTGGAGGGTTCCACAACACCATTTCCTTGGCTCATCTTTCAGAGGAGGGAAATTATATTCCTCTGGGAGGTTAGTGAGGAAGGTTTGAAAGATGATTTTCATATCTTGCCATCAGGCCAAGCATCTCCCATCTACTACAGTGCAGTCACTCTCCTTGACTGCATTATTTCAGTGTGTATTTGTAGTGGTGGTTTGCACCACTATTTTGGAGGGTGAGATCTTCAGTGTTAGGATCAGCCTATCACTTAAGAGATCTATTGGAGGATATCTATTTTATATTGTGCATCATCTTCATCCATCTCAATCCATCTTCTGAGTTACAGCTACTACCTTGCAACTCTGGCATTTCTGCAGTTTTTCCATTTTGTATATATTTCAGCCAATCCTTATAAGGATTGTTGTATTATTGTTTTCAGGGGTTGAGAGCTTGCTCCCCCACATTTCTTGAGCTATATATTGTTATATATTTTTATTATCATGTTGCAGTGCCTTCTATAAACTGCGCAGTCCTAGCCTAGGGCATTTTCAGCGTAGCAGTGTATTTCACATTTCATGTACATGATCTATTGAGGCTTGTATTGCCTGTCTTGAGTGACTCTTTCCTCAAGATTTTGTATACATTATTGTTGCTGTGATATAATATGATGGCTATTGAGATCTTCTGACATTTTATGCATTCATATAATGCTGCTACTCCACATGAGTTCTCACATTCCTGCATCTCCAAATTTGGAATACCATAAGGTATTCTTATTGTTATAGAAAATCCCTATTTTGGGATATTACATTACCATATCAGAGTTCATAAGGAGTTTTATCACTGTTGACAAAAACATGAGCCTTGTTGAGAATATTTACTACAGTATGAGAAGCTTCACCCAAAAGGTGTCAAGAGTCCCAGATTCATCAAGCATAGCACAATCCATTTGTAGAATTGTTCTATTCAATCTTTCTACCATGCCATTTTGTTGCGGAGTTCCATCTATGAGAAAAATTTCTTTTTATGCCATATTTTTCATGGAAATCAAATAATTCATCTGATATGTATTCTCCTCCTCGATCAGATCTAAGACATTTGATTTTTATATCTAATTCATTTTCAACTAAATATTTTAAGACCTTAAATTTTTCAAATTCTTCATCTTTATGTTTCAATAAACCGATCCAATACATTGTAGAAAATTCATCAATGAATAATATATAGTATTGTTCTCCACGAGCTGAATTTTTCTTTACAGCTCCACATAGATCAGTATGTATAAGTTCAAGAGGCTTACTTGTTGATCCTTCTTTGACATTAAATTGAACCCTGGTTATCTTAACGAATTGGCATGACTTGCATATGGTACTTTATGGTAAAGTAATGTTGGGTAGATCACAAAATGCTTTCAGCTTGCTTGATTTGCTTATTTGAGAAAAGCTCAGATTTCCAAATCTTCTTTTACATAACCATTTTTCTATAGATTTACCTAGATAACATTGATATTGGCCACCTTTCAATATATACATATTTCTTGGTGTTTTTGTTCCTTTTATTACGGTCTTTCCTATGTGAATTTCATGAACCACACACTCCTTTTATCGAAAGACAACTTCATTTCCTTGGTCATACATTTGACTAACACTCAACAAGTTATGTTTTAATCCATCAACATACATAACATTGTTAGCTTTAACCTTTTATTTTAGAAAAAACAGATCATTTACCCTTAATAATAGCAAGAGAGTCATTTCCAAAAGTAACATTGGTTTCCTTTTCTAATGAATTGTATGAAATAAGTTTGTCTTTATCACCTGTCATGTGTTTTGAACATTCACTATCAATGTACCATTGATTTTCTTCTCCTTCTACAAATAACGTTATGCCACAAATTTCAAACGATAAGTCCTTCTTTCTCCACACCTTGGAACTTGTGGATACTTTTTCTCTTGGCTAAAATTTTCTCCTGCATTCAGATTCTTCATGTGCAAAGTTATTACAAAATTAACATTCAATTTTGTCTTGAAGAGGAGAAAATTTCTTATAGGTATTCTTCTTTATTCCTATCTCATTTATTTTATTTCTTGCTTCTCTGGTCGTGATGGTTTTTTATGCAAAACATTGAGCAAATTTGTGACCAAAATTATGACATGAGAAACATTGTCCATTAAAGAAGAAATTTATGTGAACATAGAACCTTCTAGTGCTGGTTACCTTTTGACTGAAATTTTTGTAATTGTTCATCCCTAAATTTTAATGATCATGCTTTACCTGGACATTGTCTTTGTTCTTTTTTTGAGTGACAAAGATTTGTTGGCTAACTTTTGCTGCATTTATATAGCTTGTAGCTGAGGATTTTTCTGACTAAGAAGATTCACCAATATATCCAAGACTTGCATTCACAAGAGGAGAGCGTTGAACCTTGATAAGTTCATCTAATGTTTCATATCCTTTAGAAAATCTAAGATTTAGATTTTTTACTTTCTCAATTTCATTTCTTAGACTTACTATTTCACATTATAATTTCTCATTGTGCTTCTCCTTTTCTACGAGTTGATTCTTTACAGTATCTATGGCTATTTTGTTTTCTTCCAAACATATTTTGAGTTGAGATATTTCTTAAAGAAAATAATTTTCTTCTAAAGCATCTAGAAAATTATCTTTAGCCTCACTAGCGTCTTTTTCAAATTCCATGAGAAGTCTAATATCTTGATCAGATTCCCCTTCTTCACTATTTGACAAACCATCATTATCTTCATGAGTATAGTAACTTTTTCTATTAAAAAATTGTCTCCTATTACCTTTTGCTAAATAATTTCCCTTATCATGATTATCTTTATGGGTACATTTGGCAGTATAATGACCCACTCTTCCACAAGAAAAACATTTGAAAGGAAGCCTACCTTTGAATCTTCCAGTGCCAAGCTGAAGTTTCTTTACGAAATTTTTCTCATATTCTTCTAATACATACCCTGATTATTTTTGTTCTTCCTTTTCCTTTCATTCTGTAATATCTCTAAACACTACTTCTTTAACTTCAGACGAACCTCCTTTTCTCATTTCAAAAGTAGTCAGGATCCCATGAAGTTGAACAATAGTAAGAATCTGTAGATCTTGCTTCTCTTCAATAACAGACACTTTTGACTCGAATCTAGGAGGTAGAGATCTTAATATTTTTCTACTAAATTTGTGTCTCTAATGTCTCCACCCAGATTTCTCATACAATTTACGATCTCATCTAGACGTAAAAAGAAACTAGCAATACTTTCATCATTATGCATTATGGGTTTTTCATATTGTATTATGAGAGATTGAAATTTAACACTTTTTACCTTGGCATCACCTTCATAGCTTAGAATGATTTTTTCCCATATCTCCTTTGTTGTTGTATTTATGTTGTATTTAACTACATAACCTTTACAAATTCTGATTGAGTTAGGCTTCCTAATAATGCATTGACAACTTTTTGATGAGCTATAGTTTTTCCTTGCTGCTGGATCTACGGGAGCTACAGCTGGATATTGGTAACTTTTACACCAATTTTGGTCATCTAACCTGTTACTATTAGATGGACTAAAGTACACCATGTAAGACCAATTTTACCATAGTAAAATTGTTTTCACTGTGAGAAATAATTTAATAACCCATGGTTTATTAAATTATTTCTGGTCTAAACAGGAAACACCATGAGGAATAATTAAATAAATCCTTATTTGTTTGATTTTCCTCTAGGGATAATTAACTAAATCAATGTTTAATTAATATTCCTAGTCATATTTAACCCAAAAAATGAGAATTAATTATATAAATTATTATTTCTCTTATTATTCTCTAGGAATAATTATTTAATAATATTCCTTGTAAAATTTGACTAAATCATTTATAAATAATTGAATAAATCATTGTTTATTTAATTATTCCTTAACCTCATCCTTGAAATAATAAATAAATCATTTATTTATTTATTATTTCTAGATAAAGAGATTTAACCAATTCTAAATTCCTTTTCCCTCCACCAAAAATAATAAAATATTCCAAGTAAGTTGGATCTAGATTTGGGTAATAATATTTTAATTATGCACCAATATCTAGACTAAAGCAATATTTTTTTATGAATAGAAGGGTTTCTATTCATTAACTACCTATTTTTTATCACCTTTTGATCTATAATTTTGTTTTGACTTCAATCCTCCATCATTGTTATATTTTTTTCTACTTTTGCTTATGAGCTCCCTTTGATTTCTATTTTGTCTGGGTTTCTTGCACCATCAAGAGAGAGAGATATTGGATCTGAAGCGTTAAGGACATACAAGAACAAATCCCATTAAGGGGTATTGGTAACATATTTCTGTGTTCCCTTCCCAGGTGTCATAATAAAAAAAATTCTTTATAAATTCTTGTCTTGTCTATTGGATCTATGGAGAAAATCTTGTTTATTTTCGCTGTTTAATGTCTTTAACTACATATATATGGATTTTTGTAGATTTTATTCTAATTACCTACTACATATCTAAGGAAATTGACAACCGCATTTGATGTTAGGGTTGTTTGCTATGCACAGCTAAAGTGATTTTTTTTCGTACGCTTGCGATTAGAATTCACACTAACAATTGACGACTCCACAAGGGTTTTAATTACGACTTCTATCATTTTTCAGATCCCTGCATGAACAACTGCTTAAGACACTATGATTTTTCTTCAGCTTCTTATTTTTCATTTCTTGATGTTGCTTTTAACCTTTTTAACCCTAGAACAGTAAAAATTCTAACTTCCATGTGTTTTTGGGCCATTTGCGTAGGTAACAGGTATCATCTGCAACAGAGACGATTTTTTTTTTGAAACCTACCCTCGAGACAACCGGAAGTGTAGGTCACACTTTTTATCCCAAAACCTATGACCTCAACTTTCAGGCAGTGGATATCTACCTAAAAACTGTGACCTTGGTAAAAACAGGTTAGTACCTGCGACCTTTATTTTTTTGCGGGATTCTTTTTGAAAATTTCAGGGTTTGCCGAGGGTAATGTTCAGGGTTTTTTGACCTCTGTCTTTACTCATCTTGGACCTGTACTTGATTATTTTTACTCATCAAAGTAGGAACCAATCCCCTTAAGGCTTCAGTACGCTTCCAAATTTTTAGGAGTTTAGCTGAAGCAAGTATTCTGAGATTTCAATGTTTGTTTAGCGAATTTTTCATATCTGAACCTGTCTTTTCAAATCCATTTCAGGTCGGTTATTTTTCCATCCAAAAAACCTCTTTTCGGTTTTTTTTGGTCCTCCCTTCAGGGTCCCCTACGTTTCCCTTTAGGTTGTAGCCTTTCGCCACCTATTTTTCAGCTTTTTTCCCTCTGGTTTCTTGTTGTTTTATGCACCTATTTTCAGCAGATCTGACCTTTGGATCCCTATCCCTCTTGAGCTTAGATCTATTGGCCATATTGTGTGTTTTTAGTAGATTTTTCCCACCCTTATAATATTTGTTGGGAATCCCTTCTTTTTTGGTTTAAATTTATGCATCTTTAGCTGTTTATTTTACAGTCGCTTTTAGTTTTATTTACTTTCACTTTCTATTTTATTTACAATTATACAACATATTTTTTTTCTCTTTTTTTTTTTTCTCTTGTCTGGGCTTAACTCAAATCAACACACTTATCACACACACACACACACATAAAGTGAAGAGAACCTGGTTTACACCACCAAGCCAAGACTAAAACATTGTAATTAATTAATTTGCACCTCTGTGCTCTTGTTTACCTCTCTTCCTTATTGTTTTATGTGTATGTTTTCCACCATTGAGCCCCCAAGGTGTTCATCCCAAAGAATCCAAGGCCTTCATCCACAGTTTCCATTAGGAATAATTATTCCACCGTGTAGAGTCCAAGTTAGTCCTCTGTCGAGTCCTCATTTCAACTCTAATTATGGTTCATCGGGTTCTCCTTCTGTTCTTATCCCTGGTTCTACTCCACCTTTCACCTTCATCATGTCTAGTGCAGGACCTACCAGTGGTGGTGGCCCTGACTCTAATGTTGGAGCCACCACTAGTGGATCCACAACAGGAACTATCCTGGCTACTCCCTTGGTTCCTTATATGGCAGGCCTAAGCCTTCCCGAGTTCTGCCAGTTTATTAATGACCCTATACATCATGATCTAGGTTAGCCTACTATGCCAACCAATATTCCTTCAGAAATCCCTAAGTTTGAAGGAAATGTTGGAGAGGATCCTACCAACCGTGTTCGTTCTTTCCACATGTGGTGTTCATGCAACTCTATCACTAATGACTCTATCTGTCTTCTGTTATTCCAGCATACACTTACTGGAGAATCTTCCATGTGCTATGTCAACGAGGCTGCTGCCTCTCATTCTAATTTTTCAACCCTTGCAAAGGCATTTCTATCTTACTTCTAGCTTACACTTCAACATGATACTGGTACCAAACTTTTGATCTCTTTCCATCAAAATCCTGTGACCCACCTATCTGACCATGTTCAAGAATGGCGTAGAAGGAAGAGCTTTTGTCAAGCTCCCATTTTCAAAGAACGTGTCTACATGGACTGGTTTCTTAGATCATTTTTTCCTCTATTGGTAAATATATCGCATCTCAATTTCCTCAAAATAAGGAAGAATACCTCCAAATTGTGTTGAAATATGACTTGATCTACGTGCAATCTGGTTATGTTTATACCGTCTTACCCGATCTCCCTAGACCTGGTGGTGCCAATGCACCAAGGGCATCTCATTCGGCCGATGGTATCGTTGGATCCCTTTCACATTCGTACACTCATCCTCCTATGAGTTATGTTTTCCCTCAGGGAAGCACCAACTCCTCTAGCACTTCTCCCCCTACTGGTAGTATATATCCAAGACACGAGATGCCTCACACCTTTGCGCAACTACATCCTCTAACGCGAAGGCCTGATCTTGCGCAACCTATTTACCCCAATGTTGCTCAACCTACTTACTATCCGTATCCACATCCAGGTGCTCCATATCCTCTAGCACAAGCACCTCTACCTCCCATGCCTTCTCAAGCCCTGCAACAAACAGCCACCACCCCCTCAGGGTCAGGTGTATGCACAATAGAGTGCGACTAATCCTCACACTTCCAAAAATAAGATTAAAGGAAAATAGAACCAACCCACTCAAGATAATCAAGGAAACAATGCCCAAGGAATACATATAGCACTACAACTTAGTGACAGGGTGATCAGCCCAAGAAGAACAGGCCACTTCATATGAATAAGCCTTGTTCTTGTTGCAGTGTCCATGATCACTATAACCATGATTTTCCCCTTTTACCATAGATATGTCAACTGTGGCAAGCCCAAGTAGCATATCGAGGACAACAAACCTCTTCTTCGGTTCCTCCTAATGTTGCACCTACTCAACCAGTTGTGTTCACTAATCCTTTCCCCTAATAAGGATATTTGGCTGCCCAACCTCCTGAAGGTGGCAGCTCAACCTCCTCCATCTAGTAGCTATGATTACCAGATCCTTATGATTCACTCTAACCAGCTGAATACCACTGATCTAAACCTTTAGACTCAGTCACGCCAGTACACCAAGCCTCCCACTACGTTTGCAACTGAGCTCCAGTCCTGAGGTCCCACGAAGCCAATTTCGCCACCCAATTTTCCTTTACATATCCCTCAACCTAAGGAAAAGTTACATACCAAGATCCCCAAAGGATTGTTACATCGAAACACTTCTTCTGGCAAAGCCTCCCACACCTACAATATAGTAGATGACTTGGTGTAATCCCTTTCCACCATATCAATGCTGGAATTCCTCTAGTTGTACCCTTAACAACATAAATATCTACTAACTACCATCGGCATTGTTGATCCTTCAGATGATTGTTTAATTTTCTTCGATGTTGACAAGTCAGAGCATCCACCACTACCTGCATCCATCACCTTCCAAAAACCTATCAAGACCCAGAATGCCGAAGTCTCCCGATGTATCATTGACGATGGGACATCCACTACATGATGTCTGCTTCTATTTCGAAAAATCTCTGATCGCCTGAGTTAGCCCCTTCCACTATCACCCTTGGTGCGTGGGATGGCCACTCTTCCTAGCCCCTCGGCATGTTCCGCAATTTTCCTATTACTCTTGCAAGAAAAAATGTTTGTGTCGACATTGAATTCATTAATGCCCCCTTAGAATACAACATTCTATTTGGTCGTAGCTATAATTATGTGATGTATTCTTTCCCATATGCGGTTCACCGTAATATGTTATTTCCTCACAACAGAAAGATCGTCACTATAGGTTAGCTGAAATATTACGAATCAAAGTCTTATACCTCTCCAAATTCCATTATTTCTTCGGTGGAAAATAAAAAAATATTCAAACCTATGACCAGTGTCTCACCCAAAGTATATAAATATTCCTCTTTTCTTAGTTCATTCCCTGGTCTCACCCTTCTTATCCCTGACCCTAGCTCATCAAATGTTTGCATGATGAAATCATCTCGGTCGAACCTCAAATGGTTTGGTTCGACTAGTCAGAAACCTAGCCCTTTCCAACTTGCTCTTGGTACTTTGACTCAGCCTTCATGACCTCCTCCTCAAGGTCCTTCATCTGTAGTTGGTGTCCCTGATCCTCTTTTTACTCATGGAATGGTTCCCCCTAGCCTTAACCATTTGGGAGCTATTATGCCTGGCCATTACCCCTCCGGTCAGATGCCGCTTCTTTCTTCCCTTTGTGGAGTATTTTCGGTACCTGTTATGGCTACCTTGACCCTTCCCAACATGACCCTGGGGATCCCAGTTTGGTATATTGATCCCCCAGCCAATACACTTCCTTGTTAGCTCAAACCTTACACTGCTTTGACCCTAGTCCAACTGGTTGCTATGACCCCTCCCTTTGCTTATGTGCCTCAGCCAAATCAAGAGGAATCCACTCCTGTTACGAAAGCCTCGGATAAGGGGGGAAAAGCCTGCAAAAAGGAACCTAAGGAAAAGTTGCACAGAAAACACCTGCTCCTCCTAAGCCTCCAAAGCATACACCTCTATGTGCTTTGTGTGATGTTGTTGGTCATGCTACCCACAATTGTCCCAAATTACCTCATCTGAAACCCATGGTTAGCGAAGCGTTTCTTGAGTTTGATATCCCATAATTCCATGTTAATTTACCAGGTTCAGCCAAGAAGATAAAGACTTTGAACAAAAATAAAACTTTTTATTTGTGTGATTTCAATGGCCACTATACTCACCTTTATCCCCACCTCGAATATTTCCGCACCTCCTTGGAATCTGTTCACCAATTCGAGGCTAAGTGCAATGAGTCTATTTCTCCCTTACTTGTGAGTTTTTCTTTGGCAGAACCAAAGGATACATCCATTCCCATTGACATACCCCCTTTTGATGTTGATATGATGGAGCCTTCGACCACTATCTTCCACCTATCATCATCTATTATATCCACAGTGGAAGACCCCTCAAGGGCATCCCCTTCTGTTTTGCCTGACCTCCCTTCAGCGATCACATTGGGCTCAACATTGGTAGATTCTTCATATACTTGTTATTTTGTTACCCTGTGTGATGATGCACATGTGAACCTCATTTCTGATGATGATGAGTCATGTAGCTTCGCCCCATCACATGGTCTTTCTTC
Source organism: Pinus albicaulis (assembly GCA_034641835.2). Classification (NCBI taxonomy): domain Eukaryota; kingdom Viridiplantae; phylum Streptophyta; class Pinopsida; order Pinales; family Pinaceae; genus Pinus; species Pinus albicaulis. The sequence goes on along the minus strand of CM076583.1, from coordinate 655,071,046 downwards.
CACCAGTCACTCCATCTTCTATTTTTATGATGACATTATGGAAGAATTTACCACTCCTGACTTTATTTATCCCCCCTTACATCGAAATAATGCATTCAAACAACATACACCTTGTGGCCATTACACTGACACCCAATATTTGGGTAAGGGGGCACCCATATTGGAGAGTCTAGGAGAAGAAATTCTCCACAACCCTCCTAGTGCATTTGGCCTTGTCGACTCTAGTACCATTATTCTTCCCCATTTAGAAGAACCTATAGAGTCCCATATCACTTCAGATCACTCTAGGGATGATCCCCCTCATCATTCCTTCATATTAAATCAACAACCCAATCCCTTAGACATTGTTGTTGACCAACCTCTATATTTTCTCAGTGAGCACTAGTTCATTATCTCCAAAGACACTCTATGGTATAGTGACACCATATATGGTGCTCCATAAACTCCTTTAGCTAGGGGCATCATTCCCACCTCTGCATACCAGATCAGTCCCGTCCATCATATATGCTTGGGGGCATGATGGCACCCATGGCCATATTCTTAGATGATTACCATAAGTCTCGGCCTAGACCCCATCAATTCACATATGGTCGATTGTACTCCCATTCCTTGGATAGATGGACCTATCGGCCTCTCTAGAGAGCCATATATCGTAGATGTTTGATACCCTATCTTCAAATATTCTACCTTGTGCGATACCATGTTTACCCCTTGGTACGCATGTTTGACTTGGTGTGCAGGGACGATTCTACACCCTCTCTAGTAGTTCATTCTCGTATTCTTTTCTTACCTTGATTCTTCACCAGGACAATCCTTCCAAGAAGCATTAAGGCCATCCTTAGACAAGTAAGGCCGCCTAACTAAAAGTCTTGGATCCTAATTCCAATGGTTGGTTTTTCTGCTACAATTTCTGTAAGATTTAGGACCTTTTCCCCCTCTCCGCATTCACCACAACTAAAATCACAAATGAATCAAATTAGAAGGAAATTGCCTTATTAAAAGAAAACCCATGATTTTTATTTTGTCAATTGCAACCAAACCATTGCTCAATTTGAAGAACCATCAACATCGTTGGAAGTATCTCACCAAGAAGTCAAATGGGTATCCTTTCATTTTTGGTGATTTGACCCTTCACTTAGAAGCCTTTTTTCCAAGAAAGGTCACTTCACCACTTCTGAAAATTGAATTTCTTCACTTGTGACACTTGTAATTGGGGCACCACTTTTCCTTCATACTTGTAGATGCTCGTGTTGATTTTTTTCATGAGTAACCATTTTTTACGCATGTTTTAATGGTCCCCATCGGGCCTATTCTGTGTGGTAGCATCATTGAGTCGCCCTTGTTTGGAGCATCTGAGTTGATTCATCATCACATCCATGGAGTCTACCCCGAGTTCCTTTTATCTCCCGTCATAGTCTTCCATCCTTCATTTCTTTGTACCTCCCTCATGTTGCACATTTTTTCCTTCAGTCACACTATCCGCTATCCCCTTCGGAGTCGAGTCAGTAGATGCTAGGTCATTCTTTCCCTTTATGCTCTAACAAGGGAAGTAATCAGCCCACTACTCAATACCCCCCACTCCACCATCATCCCTAGAATCAATATATCAGTCACTCTACTATTATCCCTCATGCCTTAGTTGAGGATTCCTTATTGCCTCACCTATGACAGACCTCCTTCTGTCGACATTAGCTTAGTCATTAAAGAAGATAGGTCTAGAGGGTGGTGTACCTTGGTTCCAGATTCCACTCTTGTCAGGTGCCTCGGATCAGGAAAAGGGACCCTTTATTGCCCTTTGACTTCACTGTTTCTCAGTTCCAACTCGTTATGTCATGATCGAGATCTGTATACTTAATGGTTCAATGATTCAACATATTGTACTAGTGATTCCCGAGTGTATGTGGGATGTTTCAGACCTCATGAGGGGGTGGCCCCTTAAGTAGCCCCCCACATACCCGGATGACCTGTTTCCTAAAACCTTGGATGTAGCTTCGCATATTTGATGGTTCTAGACTTAGCTGCTTGCAACACCTTTAGTTTTCATGTATAATTCATATTTTCAGAGCCTTTCCTATTTTAAAGTGCCTCTTTGGTTGTTATTATATCGCATGTACTGAGATATTATTGTATAAGTCCTAGTTGTTGTCCCAGGAACAATATGTATTTGGGGTCCATTATTTTTTTTTATCTGGCCCATCTTTATGCCAGCATGTACTATATAGCTCAGTCCCATTTTTACTGGGTGCACCATTATTCTTTGTACTTTTTTATCTTGGCGGGTATAGGTATGCATCCCCACCTCATTGAGAGTATGTACTCACTCATAAAAAGGACTTATTTTACATGTAAGTCTCTCCTCCTCAGGCTCTCATCCTCTGTCTCTTCAGTTTGTCTTATATTTCTCTCTCTCTAACTCCCCTTCGGCGTCTAGTGATTATGTTCTTAAAATGTACTTCAGTCATGCGATTAGCTCCTAACGCTCGCACGTTGTGGGGCAATCTGTTACACCAAATTTTGGTCATCTAACTTGTTACTATTAGATGGACTAAAGTACACCATGTAAAATAAATTTTACCATAGTAAAATTTCTTTCACTATGAGAAATAATTTAATAACCCATAGTTTATTAAATTATTTCTGGTCTAAAAAGGAAACCCCATGAGGAATAATGAAATAAATCCTTATTTGTTTGATTTTCCTCTAGGGATGATTAACTAAAATACTATTTAATTAATAATCCTAGTCATATTTAACCCAAATCATGAGAATTAATTAGATAAATTATTATTTATCTTATTATTCTCTAGGAATAATTATTTAAATCATTATTTAATAATATTCCTTGTTAAATTTGACTAAATCATTATTTATTTAATTATTCCTTAACCTCATCCTTGAAATAATAAATAAATCATTTATTTATTTATTATTTGTTGTGAAACCAACTCCAAAAATAGAAGAAAAGAGATATCAATTCCTTAGAAATAAGCCACTTCGAGGGGGCAACCTCCAATACATTACATGAATGAAAAATTCTTGGATGATACAAATGACAAAACCTCCTTTCTATAAATAGGAGTTCATGGGGCCACAATGTAATCGTAGCTAACCTAACAATAATAATTGAAGGGCACAATAATAACAATATGGGAGTTACAGGGGTACAACAATAACAATAAGGGGGTTACACTAACAAGAAGAAGGGACTATACTAGTAATATAGGGACCTAACATGCTCCTCTCCTTCAAAAAAGTGTTGTCCTCAACGCTTGAGTAGCTCTGGGTGATTTTGTATGAAATTCTCACCTCCCATGTAGAATCTTCAGTGGGTAATTTCTTCCATTTGATGAGATACTCTGAAACTAATAGATTTCATAGTTGTTGAGTTCTTGTTTCTGTGACTGATTCAGGTTCCAATATGGTTTTTACTTCCTCATCAAGTTCTGGCAATATTTTTTGAATTGGAATTTTGTCCCTTATAAAATTTTTTAAGCATGAAACATGGAAAACTAGATGCACTCGTGAAGAAGCAGGAAACTCTAATTTGTATACCATAGTACCAATATTTTGCAAAACCTTGTAAGGACCATAGTACTTTGGCGATAATTTATTATCCTTCTTAGCTTGCTAGAGGGACATTTGTTTGTATGGTTGTAGTCGTAAAAATACCCAATCTCCCACATCAAAACTTCTCTCACTGCGATGTTTATCTGCCTATTGTTTCATTCAATTTTGTGTAAATTTATGTTATCCTTTAAGAGTTGGAGAACTTCTTGTTGATGCTCGATGTGATCCTCCACTGCTTGAACCCTAGCATTTTCCCTTAAATAAGATGTGATTGATGGTGGATGATATCCATAAAGTGCCATAAATGGGGTCATTTTTGTTGCAGTATGGAAGGAAGTGTTATACCACCATTCAGCAAGAGGTAAAAACTTGACCCATTGTGCTTTCTTATCAGATACAAAACAAAGAAGATATCCTTCCAAGAATTTATTCACTATCTCTGTTTGACCATTGGATTGAGGATGATAAGATGAGCTATGAGCTAGTTGATTACCCAAATAAGAAAATAATTTCGTCCAAAAATTTCCTGTAAAAATGGGATCTATGTCACTTACAATAATATTCGGGTTTCCATGTAGATTTTGAATTTTTTCCATAAATGCAGTAGCAATTGTACTCACTTTAAATGGATGAGATAATGCACAAAAATGTTCATACTTGGTAAGTCTATCAACTACCACCATGATGACACTCTTTCCTTCAGAATTAGGTAAACCTGTGATAAAATCCATTGAAATATCCTCCCAATGTTGACTTGGAATGGATAAAGGTTGCAGAAGACCTGGGGTCTTAATCTTCTCAACTTTATTTTGCTGGAAAACCAAACATTCTGCCACAAAATTTTGAATATCATATTTAAGGCCATCCCAAAAAAATTCTTTCTTCACCTTGTGGTAAGTTTTTAAAAACCATGAGTGTCCTCCTAAAGGAAAAGTGTGCAATTCCAAAAGAATATTTTGTTTTAGTTGGGAATTCTTGCAAATATATAAGCAATCTTTGTACCATAAGGAATCATTTTTCCGACTAAATGTATCAAATGTAGTAGGATCTTGATGAAAATTTTGAATGAGAGTCCACACTTCTTCTTCCTTCTTCCATTCATCCCTTGCTTCGGCTATCCAATCTGGTTGGATAATTGAAATGGCACAAAGAAATTCTTCGACCTCTTCATCCTTTCTTGAGAGTGAATCTGCAACAACAGTTAACTTCACTTTTTTGTAGATGATTTCAAAGTCACAACCCAACATCTTTGTGACCCATTTTTGTTGCCCTTCTAAAGATAGTCTTTGTTCCAAAAAGTGTTTAAGACTATCATGATCAATTTTTACCTTGAAGTGTCTTCCCATTAGGTAAAGTCTCCATTACTTCAGTGCATGTAGTATTGCCAACATTTCCTTCTCCCAAATAGCCTTTTGTAAATACTTTCCTTTAGTTGAATGACTTTCAAAAGCAATGGGTCTTCCTTTTTGCATTAAAACAACACCAATTCCATTTCCTGAGGCATCACATTCCACAATAAAGGTTTTTGTGAAGTCTGGCATAGGTAAGATTGATGCTCTGCACATTGCCTCTTTAAGATGTTCAAAGGACTTAGTTTCACATTATTGTGATGAAAATATTGCTCCATCTGTAGTATCCATATTACGGGATCCTTGCCATCAAACTTCCTCATATCCATCTTTGGAATATGGTGGTTCTTCCATCCAACATTAGAGTTTATGAAATCACGATTAAAATTTATTTGTTCTCATCATGATTTTCCTCTACAATATTTTCGCCATTAGGAAACATTTCTTGTATCAACTTTGCCAAACTCTCCATGTCTGCTTTTAGATCATTCATCATGTTTTCCATGTTTTCTTTCATGTCATCCATCTTAGTTTCCATGGCAGCTTCCATGCCATCCATCTTAGCTTCCATGCCTTTTTTCAAACCATCCATATTATTCTTCAAATCATCCATCTTCGCTTCCACGCCTTTCTTCAAAACTTTCATTTCATATTTTTTTGCTCTTTGCGAGAGCGAAATTTGGTGCACTTGCTCTTGTAATTTTGATAGATCATGTTTCATTTCTTCATCTTCATGAGTCATAGTAGAGTAATCTGAGGGCTTAATGGGTGTTGAATTATTTTTTAGAGGAATTTCAGAACCCAATACTGAAATATAGGCTCAATAGGCACTTGGAATCACTTCAAACTGATTTTTTTACACAAGACTTATGCAATTTAGAAACAAATACACACCTTTTTATTGCTTTTGAGGAGATTGATATTGAAACTAAATTATATTTGTGATTTTAGATCTTCAATATCTGGAATTTAATCCTACACTAGCCCTCTAAATCCTCTTTCAAATGCCATAGGTCTCACCTGATTTGGATTCTTGAAGTCAAAGTTGTACCCAATCTCCTACGATGACCTAATTATGGACTGGTTCAGTAGAGCGAACTTGTACAACTTTCCACGTGTCACTGTTTCCTCCTTCAGCTTTGAAATTTATAGACATGAAACTAAATTCTGTGTACCTATGGTCACTTTTTACATAATTACAATATGATGCTCAGAGAGAGAGTTATGAAGATTTTCCCATGATCACCTCTTTGAGATGAATTTCGGGAGCCTGCAAAATATCCAACTTCCACAGACCATGTCGCCGAACATATTGTGAACCAAGCTCTAAGATTTTGGGATGATGTTCCTCACGATTTCATATTTGCGCTCTAAAAATTGCAGCTTTGGAACCTTCGTAGAAACAAAGTTATAGAGAAAAATGTGTGATGCACTGTTTAGGTTAAATTCAGGAGCCTGCAAAAAGACCTAACTTCCACAGATCATATCTCCGAAAATGTTGCGAACCAAGCTTTGAAATTTGGCGATGATGTTCCTCAGGATTTTGACTTCGCACGCTAAAATTTTAGGCTTCTGAAAATTTGTAGAAAAAAAATTATAATGAAAATGCCACGATGACCTTTTTGGAGCAGCGAAACCCTAAAATCCAAAGGCTCTAATACCAAATGTTGTGAAACCAGCTCCAAAAATAGAAGAAAAGAGATATCAAAGCCTTATAATAAGCCACTTTGAGGGGGAAACCTCCATTACATTACATGAATGAATAATTCTTGGATGATACAAATGACAAAACCTCCTTTTCTATATATAGGAGTCCATGGGGCCACAATGTAATCCTTGTCGACCTAACAATAATAATTGAAGGGCACAATAATAACAATATGGTGGTTACAGGGGTACAACAATAAAAATAAGGGGGTTACACTAACAATAATAAGGGACTATAATAGTAATATAGGGACCTAACATTATTTATAAATAAATGGATTTAACCAATTCTAAATTCCTTTTCCCTCCACCAAAAGTAATAAAATATTCCAAGTAAGTTGGATCTAGATTTGGTTAATAATATTTTAACTATGCACCAATATCTAGACTACCTCAATATTTTGTTATAAATAGAAGGGATTTCCATTTATTCACTACCTCTTTTTGATCACCTTTTGATCTACACTTTTGGTCTAACTTTGATCCTCCATCATTGTCTTTTTTTTTCTACTTTTTCTTGTGAGCTCCCTTTGAGTTCTATTTTTTCTGGGTTTCTTGCCCATCAAGAGAGAGAGATGTTGTATTTGAAGTGCCGAGGAAATACACAAACTCATCCCATTGAGGGGGATTGGTAACATTGTTCCATGTTGCCTTCTCAAGTGTCATAATACAAAAAATTCTTTATAAATTCTTGTCTTGTCTATTCGATGTATGGAGCAACTCTTGTTTATTTTCATTGTTTAATTTATTTAACTACATATATCTATATTTTTTTAGCATTTATTTTGATCACCTACTGCAAATCTAAGGATATTGACAACCACATTTGATATTAGGGTTGTTTTTTATGCATAGCTAAAGTGAGATTTTTTTGTACGCTTGAGATTAGAATTCAAACTAACAGTAACTGCCTTCCAAAATTACCCAAAAATATACTCGAAGAGATTGAAGATATGATATTGTTCTATTCTTCTAGAAGATTAAATTATTTTTGTTAAAGAGTGGAGGTCTGATAGATGTCGTTCCATTTTGATTGCTCATCTTGGATGATCTTCCTTGTAGCGAATAAGCTTCTTGAGAAGGACCTGATCTGATTCTAATTATTGGTAAAAATACTAAGAGGGGGGTGTGAATCAGTATTTAGAAGAATCAAAACCTTTTATTTTTCTTTTTCTAATTTCTATACGCGACGTTGACAAGCCCAACTGGCATATGTATGCGGCTATCCTAAAATAAAATTTCCTATACTCAAGTAACTTAATGTTCAAATAAATATTCAGAAACACTACTTAACCCAGTTCATCAATTATGCATCAAATATTTAAGCAATAAACATGTGCAGTAATAACAGAATAAATCATCACACAAGGGCATCACACATGAACATCAAGATTTAAGGTGGAAACCCAGTCGGGAGAAAACCACCGCTGCCGTTGTCTCTGTGTTCAATATTTATTATATAGAAAACTTCTTACAATGTTGTACTAATGCTGACTCATGTCAGTATGCAAGCACCCACCTGCAGAAGGCTACTAACTTTTCTCGTTCTCCAGTTGCTACTAGAAAGGAGCTCCAAACCCCTGATCTTGTTTACCAAACACTACTCGAAGGTAGCTACAACCCCCTGAACTTATCACCAGCTTCTACAAGAAGGAAGCTTCGACTTCCATACTAAAGGCTTCAAGCATTCATACCACTGCAGACCACCTTTCATAAATTTTCACACTGGATCCATTAGCTTCAGCACAACACAATTTGTATATACACACCAATAGACATAAACCAATATTTAAATAGAACAGTGAGATTATTATAACCAAATCACATCAATAAACCCAAAATTTTAAATTAACATGCAGAATCAAATTCAAACCTGATCATTCATAAAATCAAATGTATACGCTACTTCACTTACTACAACTTGCATATATATGTGCTTTCTTGTCTATGAACCCACATATAAATATTTATATACTAAATTTAGGAATGTGATTAGACTCAGAACAGATCAAATACAATCAGACATACTTTTTCATATTTACAGAACCCTTATTTAATCAGCAACATCCCTCATATTCAATCACCCAGTCACTCATCATATTTATATAGAATCAACTAGTAGCATATATAGTATTCAAACAATCCATATCTACATGAAGATTTCATTGATAGAGAACATAAATATAGTAGAAATGATCATAAATTTTCTTCAACAATCTTCATAAAAACCCTAACTTATATATGCGCTTTTGCTAAAACGAACCCATTTGTATATGTGCTTTCACCAAGACGAACCAATGTATAGATCTGTAAATATTCATGACTACGTAAAATTTTAGATCAATAGACTTACTCAGATCATACCCTTCACTTCAACAAGCATGCGCCATGGCACATATATAAACACCTCACAAACTGATCAAGAAAATATATAGTCATTTCAGGTCTAAAGATCCCTATCCATCATTGTATTTATAGGTGCATCATTATTTCAAATCTATCAATAGACTGTAACCCATTCCCTGCAAATATACTTCAGAGTGAAGTATTCAATCAATACCCATATAATTGCACACCATTTTTGCACTATGATCTCTTCTCCTTATATATTTTAATCCTTAGCTAATACCATGATCCGAAACCACACAAGTTCTGATGGTATTCTTGGATGGAATCAAATAGATGAAACAATGCTCAATATTGTAGGCTAAAACCATGGTAAGGATCCCTGGTATCATAAAATGAGTGCATAAGTAAATACACAACTTGGATTCTTCGTACATGTGTGTATACACAAATTCTCTTCACCAAAACTATGTATACATTGATTCTGGATGTATAGACAGGTTTTCTTCATCAAACCTATGAGTATACGTAGGTTGCCTTCATCAAAATTGCATATACATTGTGAAATATTACCTTTATCATTTCTCTATCACATGTGAATAGACTTGTATATACATCATTTTTACATCTTTAACAAATAGGTTTCTATAAAAAAAGGCAACTCATTGAGTAGGTTTCCATCAAGGACAACATAACAACATATTACATCATAATGCCAACATAATGAATATCATCCATTATTGGGAACTCATGGGTAAGATGGTCTCCCAAATATATTTTACAAGGAGTCTTGTTTTTTTATTTTAATTGGTTCCCCCACTTGTGGAAATTTGGGTTTGTGTAGCCCCTTGAACATTTTTCAAAGGATTCTTTTATTTTGTCTTCTTCTTTTACACACTAGGATGCTAAAAATTCTTTAGTTGCGTGGATTGCATCAAGTTCAGCTTAATAGTATGATTAGTAGATGAAGCTGTTTGAAAGCCTGACACAATAGTTGGGGCTTGCAATAAAAATATCATATGGAAAAATTATGTAGCTAACATGGTCATGGCATCATTGGAAAAAAAACTAACCACATCATCGACATGTGGACCTGATTTTGACTGAGTAGAATTAGCCAATGGTTAACAACATTCATAATGATATCATATGAGGTGCCTAACTATGAATACATCAAGTTAATATGTTGGGCACAAAGAATGGCATGCCCTTAGGTAGATTCTCCAACCATCATGACATACTTGGAAATTTGTGGAAATAAACAAAGAGTAAACCAATATTTTAATAATTGATCAAGAATATGAGTCCTAATCAACCATTTACATCACCTCTCTTCATGAATGTGATCAGAAATTTGGGTAGAGGTCTCCCAGTTAAAGTTAGAAAAGAAATTGGTTCCAATGTCTTGTTATGAGGGTAACTAAAAGTGACTAAAGAACATCATGGAAAAGCTTTTGTAGTCATAATAATATTCTCGATCTAATATGATATACGAATTTGTCAAATCACTAGTTAAGGTATGCAGGAAAATATGAAAACAAATGAAATCATCCATCAAATAGTTTCACGAATGCCATATATGGTAGGTGGTAATGTCGTACATATATTTTTCTCCAAGATAAAGGGTTATTTACCTAAGCGAGATTTCCCCAACGGACAAATGAACTCCCAAATGAATTACTAGCAATGGGACCATATTTTTCTCTTGAAGGATAGCCCCCATGAGTGAAAGGACCCATGTATGTTGGAATAGTTCCAAGGAACATGGTGTTGATGGGAACATTGACCAAAAATCTCCCCCCCCCCCCCCCTCCCCACCTCCGAAAGACATTTGAGCATCTATGGAATGGTATTTCTCCTAAATAAATGTTTCCCAAAGTATTTTTATACCCACTAAAAACATTTCTACCCGTCAAATGGATAGGAATAGACATAGAAGCCCCCCTTGTAGACCGCCTAAATGTGATCACCCTAATCTCAAAAAGGGTAAGTTGAACATACATATCATATAGCTAGGTGGAAACCACCCAACGCAAGGTTGTGAGCTTTGGCTTAACCTAAAAATGAATGAAAATCCACTAGGTGGTAACGACACTAAAAGGCTAGGTAGAATAACAATTATTGTAGGCATGATCTACAGTATTCCAAAAATAGACAAAATGGAAGGAGTTGATGTGGAAGGTCTATGACCTATCACTTTAACAGACACAACCCCACCTGCCCATGGAATGGATATGACTCACTAATCGAACACCTCTTGCTTTTTTAGAGGAATGGGATTATTACTATTATTTTTTTTTAATCGTCAAGTATCGTTCAGGATTGGTTTTATCGCATAAGCTTCCCAAATCTTACTTAGAGCCTTATAGCTAGAGCCCTTAACCTTGAATATATATATATATATATATATATATATATATTCAACTAGAGGTGTAGAAAAGAAATGGTTTATAAGGTGGTGTAGCCCACTAGACACACAATACCAATAAGAAGGCCTAGTGGGTAGTAAAGAATCTTACACAGGGAAAACCAAGAGTGTGAAGGCAACATGACATGTCCAGTAGGACCCACCTAGGTTGAATAAGGAGAGATAATGCAAAGGTATGGGATTGGGCAGTGGCTATAGGGTGGTGGTGGGCCCAATAAATATTAATAAGAATATATATATTCTTATTAATATTTATTGGGCCCACCACCACCCTATAGCCACTGCCCAATCCCATACCTTTACATTATCTCTCCTTATTCAACCTAGGTGGGTCCTACTGGACATGTCATGTTGCCTTCACACTCTTGGTTTTCCCTGTGTAAGATTATTTACTACCCACTAAGCCTTCCTATCGGTATATCGTGTCTAGTGGGCTGCGCCACCTTATAAACCATTTCTTTTCTACACCTCTAGTTGACTTCCACTGCATCCTATGCCACATCATCCCAACATCCTTGCCTCGATACCCTCCATTCTAAAATTTATATCTTGGCCGGACTAATTCATCAGGTGAGGACACCCCTTAGTTAATACGGATGTGTTTTCAATCGAAACGACATGGTTTCATCATTCCTCTGAGTATATCCTAGAATACTCATCTCTCTACTCTTTATTCCTCCACGGTAATATTGTTGGGCCAACATGGACTGGTGGGAATATTCCCAACCAATCAAATTGTCTCTGGGCTAGAATGTCCACCCTCACATCTCTTCTCTAGGCCCCACTACTGGTATGGAATTTCTTGGATGGTGTACCAAAAATATATCACATAAGTCACTGTTGACAACTGACCCTAACAAAAATTATGGCTTCTTATACTTCATATCTTCAATAATAATGTGAGAAAAATCTACAGAAAAGGAGATGTGTGCAATCTAAATTAATAAACAAAAAAATAAATTTGATGTAATAACCCAATTATGGAAAGGCATTTAAACGAATAAATCCTTTATCGATAGCACCAGGTGAAGGATATTTACACAAGGGTCACATTCCCCCTCCATGGTATGGGTCCTTTGATGGCCTTGATGCTTCATTCATTGAACTTCCTCTTTCAATATGCAAAAAACTCAAACAATGTGTAGAAATCTAGTGGGAGCTTGAATGCAAGAATATGTTAATTGTGATGATGATAATTATCATGGTGATGAATGAATGGAAAACCCTCTTATTTATAACAAAGTATTGGTTTGATCTTGGAATTGGGAAATAATAAAATATTGTTGACCAGATCAAGATCTAACCATTAGGAATACCTTAATATATTTTTTGGAGAGGGAAAATATCTTCAAAATAGTCAAATATCTTTATTTAGAAATAATTAACAAATAAAGTGATTTATTAATTATTTTGTGATAATTAAGGAAGGTGTGAAAACGAAGTGATTATTAAATAATGACTTAACAATTATTCCAAAAATGGAATTAAGGAATAATAAACAAATAATTATTAATTTCATTATTCCTAGGTGATTTAGTAAAATGTGACAAAGGATAATTATCAAATAATTATTCCTAGATAAAATTATATAAATAATGGTTTATTTAATTATTCTCATGGGGATTTTTAATTTTAAGTAGAAATAATTTAATAAAAAATGGTTTAATAAATTATTTCTTATAGTGAAAGTGATTTTACTATCGTAAAATTAATCTTACATGGTGTATTTCGATCCACCTAGTTAGAAATGGCTAGGTGATAATTTTTGGTGATAACATATTTCACCCCAATGAGTTAGGACTAAATCATATGACCTAAATACGTTGTAAGTTATAGTTCCACGACACACCAAAAGGGGACTCAGAGAGATAGAGAGAGATACATCTGAAGTAATGCAAGGAAGGATAAAAATGAAGGCGGGGGGGAGACCTACTAAAATGATATAAGTATCCTTTTATTTTGGATTCCATGATCTAAGATGAGGCGTGGGAGGCATACCATACCCACCAAGTTAACTGAGTACTAATAATAATGGTGATCCCAATAATGTGGGATTGAGGTTTAAAGTATGTGATATATGATAAATGATATGCTGACATCAATGGGCTAGAAAGTAATACAATGCATCTAGTATACATAATGAGCCTGGAAAAATAGAGGCCATGGATTAATACAATAACATTTCAGTACATGAGACATCATTCCCCTCAAGCTGACATGGGGAGTGGGAATCGCAAACAAAGAAGTCTTGCTGAATAGGAAAGGGCTCTGAAGATATCAGTGGATCATCTAAAGGATACATGCATGTTGTGAGAATTGAAAGTGGCTGAGACTAAACCCATCAAATCTTTGTAACTGCATGTAAGGCTGGATCGTAATCGGCAGACATCTAGGCATGTGGGGGGATACCTAAAGGGCCACCCCCCCATCAGTTTTGGAACATCTCACACACACTCAGGAATCGCTGGTACAATTTGTTGGGCCACTAAACCATCAAGTGTATGACTCTCAATCATGCGATAATAAATTGGAGTCAAGCACGTGAGAAAAAACCAAGTCAAAGGGAAATGATGATTCCCATTGCTTGATCCGAGGCACTGAAAAATTATTAAGTATGGAACCAAGGTACATTGACATATAAACCATAATTATGGAATAAATGTGTTGAAATTGACAGAAGGGGGCCCACAAGAGTTAAGGAAATGAGGAATCCTCAATCAAGGCACGAGGAATCATAGTAGAGTAACTGATGGGATGACACCATGTACCATGATGGAGGGATACAAGATGAGAGGTGGAATGAAAAATTCTATTATCATATAATAATATGCATGGTTGACTGGGAAGCAACTGACTCGATTCAAGAGGAGATCGTCAATTACTCAAGTGAAGGCTTTTCATAGACGTAACACTATAGATGGAGGCCAAAAGGAGAAAAAAGGGATGATTAAGACACACATGGATGGAATATTGTAATAGGATGCAATGGGACTTCGAAAAGGCTTCATGAATGGATTGGTGACTCGATGATGCTGCTACATGGGAGAGGCCCAAGGGGACCATAAAAAACATGCGTAAATAATGGTTACTCATGATGAAAATCAACACATGAGTTGACAAGTTCCAAGGAAAAGTGGTACCAAAGTACAGGGGTCTCATATGAAGAAATTTTATTTTAATTAGCAGAAGAGTAAAATTTCGTGGAAAAAATGGCTTCTGGGTTAAATGTCAAATTACCAAAAACAAAGGAAGACCCATTATAAAAATAGGTGCGATATTTCCAATGATATGATAGTTCATCAAATTGAGTTATGGTTTGGTCGCAATGGGCGACGAAAAAACTAGGGTTTTTCCTATAAACGGGATTTTTGCCCCCAAATCCAATTTAGTTGCATAATGATCAGTTGGAGAATTTGGAGAGGAGGAGAAGGACCTAATTCTTGTAGAGATCATAGTAGAGAAACTAACCATTGGTATCTGGATCTGTAATTTGGAGATAGGTGGGCTAACCTTACTCATCATTTTTGGTGGATTAAACATTCAGATTAGGGCTTTAGATCACTATGGGGGACCCCTTCCAATCCTCATAGTCACAGCGTTATTTTGGGGGCCTGCTTTGTATTCTAGAACGCAAAAACTAGGATGATAAGTGCGTCCAGTGAAATTTTTAGGGGAAAAACTACATTCTGGGCTAGGAAGAAAATCAGGACTGGTGGTCTGTGGTGAGATGAAGCTAAGAAACATAAATGTGTACCTTTGACAATGAATTTACAAAACATAATGATGTTTTGCAGGTATGGAAGAGCTAAATGTTATATAGTGAGAATGAGATTCATAAACTATTTGTGCTGAATTTGGGAGAATCTGATAGTTAAAGGTGTTTTTTTCTCATTATAGGGCTATAAATTTCTTGGATAACCCATTGATAAGGGATGAGGAGCCATTTTTGTAGATTATTGTGAGATATTCAGACCTATATCAAGAGGCCTTTGTGGTACAGGTCTGTAGGATCGAGCTTACGATCTAGGACATATATTTTATGACAGGGTTACCCCCTTGGGGATGGTAGGGTAGATAAATCTCGTGCTACCTAGTGGGAGGCATATATGCAATTTTGTAGTTCATCAGTTCAGACTTGGTGTTCGTTAAAATGGCATAACCATCCAGATGAATGACTTAAATAGCTTAGATACAAGCACTACAGTTGCAGCGGTGTTGTAGATATTGGGTAGTCATGCCTTTCATCACATCACTAGGGGGAAGATGAGGGCTGTTGAGAGTGTAATGGAAGGGACCTACTATGGGTGGGGACAAATGATATTGTCATCATTGAAACAACATTTTACACTATGCAGGTGACGAACCAATGTTAACTATTCATTTGGGATATTTGTGTGCTCATTCTTCTTTGAGAAAATCACAACCATCTAAAAACATGCATATATCCATGATGGGGAGCCACAAGAGCCCAGGAAGCACCACTGGGGGAAACTACAGTGACGAAGTGGAGGTGGGTGAGTCGGATGAGTGTTCTGGCCTAAGTTCTTTGCACATTGAGACCAAATTCCATTGTACATAGATGACTATATATATAGTGGAATGAACTATCAAGGGGATCCTCAGTTACCACTATGGCCAGGATGAGAATGGGGTCCAGATGGTAGGTGAAAGTTGTTATATTTTGTTTTTCATGTAAATTTTAGAAAATTTATATATGTGGTACTAATTTCCAAACTTATGGTATTCTGATATAGCATTAATGAAACCGGTAGGATATACAGGTTGAGGTGCAACGCCTAGGGATGTATATTAGGGTGGTTTGATGTCACTACATAGATCATATAGTGATGCGCTACTAGAGGAACTTCTTCATAGGTTTGATGTGCTACTAATTTGGATGACAAAGCATGGGTGGCATGAGTTAAAAGATCATCATACAGATGATTGCACTGGTCTTCCCTTATTGTGGCAAGGTTTCACACGGTGCATAGCTATGGAGGGTCAGGAAGTTCAAGACCTACAAGCTGGTGGTATGGATACATTGCGTCAAGATCCTCCAGATGATAGTGACTAGGGATAGGGATATGTGGGTCCCACTTTTGTATTGTAAAATGTTATGGGCATGTCAGATGTACTTAGAGTAGTGGATTCCAAACACTTATATATTGGATATAATGATACATAATATGGTTATGCATCTTTTTGTGATGATTTTTTTCTCCATTTGTTGATTTTATGGTTTCCTTCTTTTATATGAATGTGATAAATGAAAATCTATAATGTTATTTGCATTGGTATCTACAAAGTCATTTTGGGCTCTAGAAACATTACTGAATATATTGAATTCAAATTCACATGCCCAAATTTTAACTCATAGATATTTTCTAAATTGGAAAGGATTATGGACATGAGAAACGTGATTCAATTGCATGACATGTAGAAAGGAATCAAGACAAACATACAGGTGAAGGATGCGAAGATCAAGGGCACAGGCTAACAAATATATCACAACATCATATTCGACTTGGTTATTGGTGGTATATCTAATGCATACGTAATTGGAGTGAACTAATGAATGTAGAGGGGTGAAAATGGCCTAAGCTACCAAGGAAATATTCCTGGAGAAATGGATCGCACCATCGACATAACTGATATGAGGTGTGGATGATGGATCCATATGAAAGATGTAAGAATACAAGGAATGATATGATAGGGGGGATTCAAGCTACCTAAATGTAGAAAAGATAAAGATACATGCATTTTTATGGGAAATTCTATGGGTAAAATTTCTTCACATAGAGTTCATTACGAGGGTTAGGAAGGATTTGGCCTTCAAAATCCTCTAAAATGTATGCCCCTTTCTCAAAAACCCATGGAGGATATAAGGATCAAGCCATAATGGTTCAAAATTCCCATGCCCCAGGACATGATGAGATTGGTCATAGATAAGAACAAGGTCGTCTTCATGAAAGGTACGAAGGTGCATTTTTCAGACATACTGAGCTTTGGTGTAATTTTTGGTCACTTCAATGGTTTGAAATGCAACATTGTTGTCCTATGAGATAATTTGGATAAATAAATTGTGCCAGAGAATCTATAATGTTTTGTTTTGTTTTAATTTTATAATTTTGGATGACCAATGCATAAATCAAATTTGCAGCAACTATGATTAAACTTTTAGATAATATTAATTAATAGGACAAATATTTGTTGCTTTATTCCATACAGTAATTTAGATTTTGTAGGTGATTTAGCAGAATATGTAAGAAGATAAGATAATTTAATTATTCAAATAGAATATTTAAAATAATCATAAGTGTGAAAACTTTCAAACAATGTCTAAAAGTTTAACAAAAAATATTTAACATTATGAAAATAATGATAATTTATCAATGAGAGGGACTTACATAGACAAATAGCTTAGTAAATCGTTATCTAATATAGATAATAACTTCAGGAAGAATCTAAGAAAACTGAAACTCATTTAATCTTACCTATCTATCTTCATAACAATTAAATACATGCAAAAACACTATGAAATGATAAGGAGGAAAAACCCACAAAGGGACAAGGATGTATGAAACAAATCCAGAATCCTTCTTTTATTATTAATGATCAAAAGTGATAGGTCCCTATAATTTCTTAGATTGGCAAGTCCAAATGAACAAGGGTAACATCAAACCAACTTTGGAGTCTTAGGACCTAGCCTTCCTAGAGTCGGAGAGGGATCTCTCTATATTTGTATAAAAGATATTACTTGTTTGATTTAGGATGTTGATTTTAGGCTAGTTAAAATGATAGGGTTTGTTTGTTTTGTTTTGTTTGGTTAGGTTTCTTGTCAAGAAGAACATATAGAGTAAGAAAAATTCAAACCATTGGGTTATGGGGTCTATGAAAGGTCTGAAGAGTACAACAATAGATCAAGGGTGTTTCATAGGGTAAGTTAACAAAGCCAAATGGATCTTAATAACTTAGGTGGGTGTGAAATGAACATTAAATTGTAAATTTAGTAGGTTTAAAGGGCAGTTAATAATCCTTTAACATATACTATAACAAGAAGAGTATTTAAGATCACTATGCTTAATAAAGAACCAAAGGATAGGGCACACCATAAACTTGTTTGGCCCATATTTATCAAGTAAACTTTAAAACAACAATCCAGCAAACCCTAGAGAGCAGGGAACTCCTAAATTCTCTAGTTTATTCACTTTCAGAGAAAGAAAACATTCAAGATAATACATTATTAATTATTAAAGAGTAGGGAACTCCTAAATTCCTTAATCAAACTATAAAATACCTTCAAAGTGACTATTCAAGATCGACTAAAGGACAGGGCAAACCATAAAATTCTTCAGGCAAACCATAATTAGTAAAATTCAAAGAAAAGGCCTTAAACGTGCTGCTTCACCAAAGGACGGAGACACATGTACCATAAAATTATTTGGCTTGGAATCATTAATCAATTTTCAAAATATTTAAAGTGAGACCGAAAATTAAGAATTCTCTAATCATACCTAGCAAAGGAAAACATTAGAGCAATAGAAGCAAACATATTTAAAGTGCCTTTAACAACATATCTTAAAATAATTCTTCTATTATATTGCAAGAGAAAAGATGAAAAGATATGAAAACAGAAGGAAACAAGTGAAATATAAGAACAACATCACCATTCAACAAAGTTCATGAATCCTATGAATGTGCTTGCTCCATTGTCGTTCAATTCAAAAAAGTCACAAAGCTCCAAAGCCAATTTCTTCACAACTCAAAATATATATCATATTGATCTCAAGAATCAACGAACAAAATTATGAAGCCTCCATGTAGTATTTATCTGCCAAGTGAGGAGGTAAACCCTAGCTAGGTTTTCAAAATTTCATTCATTACATATTTAAGGAACTTTAACCTTTGAGACCATGCAAGGCCCAAGGAAAAATATCCAAAACTCATTTATGGAAAAAATAACTTTTGAAATAACTATTTGAGCTAATTTTGGAAAAAAGTTGACTTTAAGGCTCCAAAATATCTTTTTCAATAACTCCTAGCAAGGGCGCAGCTCCAAGGTACACGGGCACAATGCCAAGACTAGAAAAATTACCTGTTTTGCAGCTGCGTTTTTTAGGACTTCTTGGTGTCCAACTGAGCTCCATAATAGCTCATTGGAAAGCCTGTCCTGTCTAGTTTCCATATCCGCCTTTATTTTGAAAAATGGGCTCATATGCCTAGTTAAAAATAACTTCTCCCAAGACTACACAATGCGTAGCGCCAGTGCTGAAAAGAGGGCAGAAATGTGATTTTTCGGTAGTGTTTGGTCCTTTTGAGGGACCATTTTTGCTCCAAATGATATTTAATTTTCTAAGGATGATTTCCTTGGAATGAGGAGCATGAAAATGAAAACCATGTCTCATTTTATTTCCCATAAAAGAGCGCAACGCCAATGGCACTGCGCGTTTGGCCCAATTTCTGCTAGCCAAACTGTCAAAAATCAAAATTGTGAAAAAATGTGCCAAAAATGTGCCAAAAATGGATTTGTCTTTTCTGATCATGGTTTGGAGGCTTGGAGGGACACATAAACAATGATTTCAATCTTTTATTTCTCCTTTTCCTTAGCCAAGGTCTGAATCTTTGCAAGGGCTCGTTTGAGCTTAGCCCTTGCAATCTTGTTTCTCATGGCATAATGTCTTGCCATCTTTCTCTGCATGTCAATGTCTCTCTTGGTATTCTCTAGATGAACCTATAGGTGAAAATTTACCCTCTCAAGCCAATATTCTCTATCATAGCTGATTTCCATGGCAAGCAGCTCACTTAGAGTGAGCTACTCTGCCAATTCTTCTTCTTTCTCTCTTTCCTGGGCTAAAGCCTTCTTCAACCCAAATGTCCTTAGTCTCTTCCTATGAAGTTGTTCTTCCTCATATTCATTGTCATCAAGAGTACCCAAGGTCTCATCTAGCATAGCCTTGGCCTTTATGGCCTCCTTCTGAGCTCTGATTTCCCTGACCTCATCGATGGCCTGCTTTTTCTCTAATTGCTGGTTTTCTAATTCAAGAAAGTTGATCACATTATTTTCCCTACCAATATTAGCTTATAACTCACTAATATTTTCATCCTTTCTCTTGAAAAATATATTTATGATCCTCTCCTCATCCTCATCCTCAAGGTCAATAAGTTGAAACTCTTGTTCAGTTTCATGTTCATCCTCATTTTCAACAATGACCTGCTCTACAACCTTTTCTTTAACCTTATCAAGTTGATTTGTTGGTGAAGAAGGCATGGCCCCTTGCACCTCAAGTGCAGAAAACACATACCTGTAGCCCTTTTGGTATGTCAAAGGAAAAATTTTCTATGTCAATCATCTCAGTGTCATCTATATCATTGTATCTTTCACTAATGGATGCTTCGGTGTCATGAGATGGGGGTGAAGGTTTGTGGAAAGGTGATGTGGAAGGGTCATCATGGGGTGAAGGTATGTGAGTGAGTGGAGATGTATGAACAACAGAAAGTGATGGAGAAGTGGATATGGGAGGATGGGAAGATGAAGGAATATCTTTCTGATGATGGCCTTGTGGAGTAGTGAAAACCTCTTGGGCAATGAAGGTATCCCATGGAATTTTCTTCTGTTGGAGCTAGTGCATAACCACCATCTTGATAAGTGAATGATGGAATAGGCTCTGAATTTTTTTATTATGGTCTCTCTTTTGCACTATGTAAAGAATTTTTTCAATGCTTCGGAAGAGATAACATGGTATATGCAGCATACTAACCCTAGTGAAATTCATAAGAAGTCAGATGTGGTATGAGTAGAGGCGGGAAAACCTTCCCTCACATGTGAAATACTTCATTATTATCCTCATCATAGGTTCATATCTATCAAGAAGATGAGAAAAGGGGAATATAGACTTGTGGTGATATTTATACCTAGGTTTAAGGTATGGTTCAAAATAACTCATGTCTAGGTTTTCTTGCATGAACCACTTTTCTCCCACACTTGATATCCCTATAGCATATGCAATAACATTGGTAGCCAACTCAAATGTGACCCTAGCAAGATTAACTTGTTTTTCATGCAAATTGATAATAAATAGTCTTTTTAGCTCTGGATGGTTTTGGACTTGCTGTACTTTTTTTACAAAATTCAAAGCAACCTACATGTTTGAAGCAGGAAACAGTAAGAGGAGATGCCATGAGTTCCCTTGTATTGAGGTGTTCAAATCTGTTTATCTACCCTCCCCTGTGATCATGCCTCCTTGGCATTTGTGCCTCACCACCACTGTCTTCACCCTCAAATATTTTAAACTCTGTTTTGAAAACCCTAGGGCTTATGTGAAATGAGATGAAGGGAGGGTAATGAAATGGCAGATTTTCAAATGGAGGCAATGAGTGAATGAAGGGAATGGATGTTGTGACAAGAAAGATGAATGGAAGCCCTTAAAAAATGTAATGACCCTTGCTCATGAATGATTTTATTCAAGGAGGGTGAATTAGGGATGAAATAGTGATTTCAAGATTAAAAATTAGGGTTTAATTAGGGTTTTACTCCATTCAATTAAGAATCATCAAATAGATTTAGAAATATGGCTCATGTTATGTACTTACAACTTTAAGATCGCTTGGATTATTGTGGCAAGAGTTTGAAGGCAATTCAGAGTGATTTGGGTAGTTAGAAGAGTGAGAAACTCTCTTTGTCCAAGCACACAACGCCAATGATGAGGGCGCAACGCCAATCCCAAGCGTGCAGCACCAGTTCGAGCACACATCATCAATGTTGTTTTACACAGGGTCTTGTCGGGAAAAAGTGCAATGCTCTGGCAAGGGTACAATGCCATCTCCTAGGTGCACAGTGCCTTCATAATTTTCATGGAGAAAAATGCCAAGCGTGTAGCGCCAACTCCCAAGTGCACAATTCCAAGCCAAGCATGCAGCGCCAAGCAAATTTGCCCAAATTCACTCAAAAAACTCACAAATTCTTCTCTCCTTGAAACTTCTAATGGTTTGCAAGGAAACAATGATTCATTTGAAGTGTGAAATGGGATTTTATAGGCTTATGGATTTAATTTAAATTTGAAAACCCACTTTCTAATGTCAAAAGTCCTTTTTCTTTTCTCACTAACCCCTTTACACTTTTTTGCATGTAGTTTTGCTGAAGTAATGAAGTTGACTTTTCTTTTTCTCCTTGAGGCATGACAAGTTCACTTTGATAACTTTGGGGTTTAATCACATAGTAGCATCTTCAAAACATTTTTTAGTTTCCACCATAATTTTCAACTTATCCTTTCCACCTTCTTTGGCAACTTTCTTCAAAACCCTAGGTTTCTTCAGTTCTTTACAACAATAATCAATGTTGTCTTCTAAGTTCTCTATAGCCCTTTCAAGTTCATTCATTTATATCCAGTTCGCCTCACCTTTTTGCATATTCCATTAATATTTTTTGATAGAATTTCTTCATGCTTGGCCTTGTGTGCATCCTTCTTGTCATTTTCCTACAAGTGATCACTACTTTGGCATTCAAATGGACTAACCCATTCATAACCCTAGTCATCTTCAAGACCAAGTGTTTCCTCTTTCCTTGTTGTAAGTTGCTTTCATTTAGGAGTAGATAGTCTACCTTATTATTACCTTATGCTGATAAATATTTCAACATTTCTGTAGAAGTGTCAAACTTTGTCCATTTTTCTCACTTGCAGACTCTGAATTGAAAAGATAATCTTCTTTGGAAATATTTTAGGTCCTTCCTGAATAACCATGTCTTGACATTCTATTACATCTGAACCAGATTCTAGCAAAGGAAAAGCAATACTTGAAACATCCAAATATAACCTTAAAAAATTTTAAAAACCCTAATGACCTAATGGGGGTGTCCTTTCACCTAATTTTGACAGAAATTTGGGTTAGGGATTTTCAAGTGAAAACAGAGTATTGTTATAGGTTATTATGCTCAAAGAGGCATGGGGATGAATCAACACTATGAAAACCCTAGAGGGAGGGTGGATTTTATTAAAGGGGGGAAATAGGGCAATGAGGTCTCAGGTAGGAAAGAAAGATGAAAATGAGAGGTGTAAGCCCTTAATGAGTCTTTTAGGAGCAACAGGGTGACTTTGAGACGGAAAAACTTGATAAATAGAAAAAATAGGTTTATAAGGATAATGAAGGCAGTGATATTTCTGAAACTCAATATATTCAATGAATATTATTTTTAGAAAGCTATAAACATCCTATATTCATATAAATATAGTGAAAAAATACTGATAACTAAAAAAAAGCTTGTACACAGTTTCTTACAAAAATGCTCATCCAAGGGGGAAACCCTTAATAACTCGAGAATGAGAGTTATTTATACTAGTTCTAGGACTAAGAAAATATCCTAAACTGATTACAAAAATAGTATTATATGATATAAATAAGGAAATTTCTTAAATATGTGTCCCTATTTTGAAGGAGACTGTTGATGAATTGGCCAAAAATTTATGTTGTGTAGATGACTAGACCAAAAAATGCTACTATGTTGTTTGTGTTGTTGGAATTTACAATTTACTAAATGGTATCACATAGTTTATCCCATCTTTCCTCAATTGGGATTTGTATATTTAACATTTTCTTGAATACCTCATCCACTTCTGTGTAACTTTCGAAAGTGGGCTTGCTGAGGAAAAGATGTTTGATCTCATGTTCGATGTTCAATCAAACTCTAAGGCTTCTAGGAAAGACTTTACTATAATGTGTCCTTTGATCCATGCAAATTTTGTCTTGTTGGTTGCAATGGTGTATAATTTATTACAATAATCTTCAATTTTGGTCAGCTTATCATCCATAGCTACCAATCCTGGTAACCCTTTTTTATTTAAGACATTGAACTTGGTATGAAACCTTTGGAAAATAGTGTCCAGAGTTTCACATTTGGTCTCTAATTGATTCATCAAATTCTTATTTTGTAATAACTTATTTATTTCCAAAATTGTGGTTGTTCTTTCATAAATATTAATTTCTTCAATTTGTTCTTTTTTCTTCGAATTTAATACCTTGATCGTTTCTGTAGATTCTGATTGCTTAGTCTTCAAGGCTGATTTCTATACTTCAATCTTTGTTATGCATCTCGTTATAAGTTCCTGTTTCTCAAATATAATTTGTATGGATGGCCATACTTCTGCTATAGCTTGGCTGATCTCTGTCCACGTGTTTTCCTTGTCTTGGGCCAAAGTAATAACCATTAATGATGTTAGTGTCCCGTGATTTAGCAGATTGGTAGACCAAATGCACAGGGTAACATCAGACTAGTCTTTGGAGTCCTAGGACCTAGCCTTCTTGGACTTAGAGAGGGCTCTCTCTATTATATGCAAAGGATGTGAACTTGTTTTCTTTTTAGCATTTTATTTTAGGCTAGTTGTTAATTGTAGGGTTTGTTTGATTGTTTTGGTTGGGTAAGATGGTCAAGTAGAATAGATGGAATGAGGAAACCTTCAAGTCATTGGGCTATGGAGTCTATAAAAGTCATGGAGAGTTCAAAAATGGATCGGAGAGCATCACAGGGAAAATATAGCATTAGTCAATGGATTTTCAAGGTTTATGGGAAATGAGATGGACATCAAGTTTGTGAACAAAAGTAGGAGAAAAGGCAATCAAGAATCCTTTATCATGCACCTTTTTAGCAAGACGATACCTAAATACCATAAGCATGAAGAAAAAATCAATAGATAGGGAAAAAAATTAACTCCTTGGTTCAACTTAAGCATATAAGCATTCAAGGAAAACATTCCAATGAAATATAAAAGGCAAGAAACTCATTTAACTTCTAGTGATTTCACATTCAAGGTTAGAAAACATTCAAGATACACATATAAATTTAGTCAAATAAGAGGGAATTCCTAAACATCATTGATCATATCTATGAAGATATCTAAAACAATTATTCAAGCAAGGACAAAGGGTATGATCGAAACATAGCCTCTTTCGCTGACCTAACTAATGGTACTTTGGAGAGAGACCTCAAGAACAATGTTTAGTGACATCAAACAAGCAGGGATAGCCATAAATAATATTTTATACCTATTGTATTAAACCATTCATGAAATAAACAAGCTTATGGGGTCTAGAGAGAAATTAAGAATTCTCAAAAATGTCCTAGTAGAAGAAAACATAAAGGCAGTGAAGAACAAACAGAGCTAAGGTGCCTTTGAGGAACATTTCTTAGTCTAATTCCTTTGTTCTATTGCAACATAGAAATATGTAAACATAATGAAACATGAGGAAAAAATAACTGAATAGAATCACTTCACCATTAACCAAGCTTAGGGATCCTGCAAGAAAGCCTCCTCTGTCAACAAGCAAAACAAGCCATTCACAAGCTCCAAAACACCAATTTCTCTTCAATCTCCAAAAGACTATGTATTGCTCCAAAGATTCATCAAATTCCAACCTTTTACAATGAAGCCCTCATGCTCTATTTATTTATAAAAGGAGGGAAAAAAACTCTAGATAGGGTTGGAGAATGTCAAAATCACTCATAAATGTCATTAATGCCCAAGAGACCATGCAAGGCCCAAGGCACAAAATATCCCATGAAATAAATTCCAAAATAACTTCTAGCACCGAATTCTAGAGAGATTTTCCTAAAAAAACATTAAAATATAATTTTGCAATAAATGAGTGTGTTTTGTTGACTTTTGGCCAAAACACACACAGTGTTGTCTATAAGCGCAGCGCCTTGACAGGCAGAAAATAGGCCCCCTTGCAGCCAAGTTTTGGTGACCTTCCCAATGTCGGATTTTTCTCTGTGATGGCCTGTTGGAAATATTGCTGAGTCTACTTTCTGAATATACATTTTTTTTTTCTTATAGAGCCTCTGTAACTTGTCCAAAAAGATAAATTCCCAACACTGCTCTGAGCACAGCGCCAAGCACCAAAAAGGAGGCAGAAAGGTAGAAAATGAGGGTTTTTTTAAACCTTTTTAAGTATAAAAAATGCTCCAAATGTTCTGAAATTTGGTGGGAATAGTGTAATAGGAATGTGAAATCCAAAAATTTAAAGTTCTCCTTCTGAGTATGCTTGAGGAAAAAACATAGTGCCAAGGGTGTTGGGCTTATAAGCCTCCAAATTCTCAAAAAACCAAAAATTGTCAAAATTTCTTCAAAATTGGTGGATGTCTCCCTCATGGGGTTTGAGAAAAATGTACAAAATATTGGGCCAAGACTCCAAGGTTTTCTAGGTATTTTCCTCCTTTTAGTGCTTGAATTTAAGTGAGGGCCTCTTTGAGCTTGGCACTAGTGAATTTGTTTTTTAAGGCATAGTGTTTGGTCATTTTCTTCTGTAAGCCAAGGTCTCTTTTCATCTTCTTCATATACTTGTGCTCATTCTTGTAATAATCAATGATGTATTGTGCCATGCCAAGGCTCCTTTGTAGGTCTTTAATCTCTACATTTTTTCTTTGAAGTAGTATGCTATTGGCCCTCTCGTTGTCTTCACTTTCACTCTCTAGGTCAATGATGCCAAGTCCTTGTTTAAGCTCTTTCTTACCTTTCCTACCTCTTTTCACCTTTTTTTTGCCGTTGCCAAGTTTTTGAACTGAGGTGGATGGCTTGGTCCCTTTCCTTTTTGAGGCAGCAAACAAAATCCTGGGCCCTCTTTGATATGCGAATAAAAAAGGCGTGATCATGGTCTAGTTTTTCTTTTTGTCATGGCTATGATCCTTATTTTCACTATCATCCTTCCCACTTTATTCACTGTCATTATGACTGTCATGATTTTTTTCAGCCTTTTCTTCATTTTCTACACTGTCAACATACTCATCATTCTCATCATTAGCCTCGTTGTTTACTTCTCCACTAATCTCTGGATTGTCCTTTGTGTTTCTTTCATTTTTCTTATCATTATTGTCACTCCGGGGGTCACTGCCTTTACTATTTTCATGACTGTCATGAAAGTTTTCTTCTTCACTTATGCTTGCTTAATTATCTTTTTCATTTTTGTCTCTTTCTTTGTCTGTATCCATGATGTCTTTTGATTCATCATGAATGCCATTGCTTTGATTGCCTTTAGTTTCTACATTGGCCTTAATTTCTTCATTTTCATCATTGTCAAGCCCACTGCCATTTTCTTCATTATCTGTCTCTGTCTCTCCATCATCATCTGCCTATGTTTCTTCATCATTCTCTTCATCATCATCATCATCCTCTTCTTTTCTGAACTCATCATCACCTTCACTGTCATCACTTTGTTCATCATCATCACCCTCCTCTATTTCCATATCTTCTACCTCTTGTGGGCTCAGCTGATCATTTCATTCATCTTCACTTTGGTTTGAATCATGGTCACTCTCACCCTCATTTTCATTTAATTCTTCATTACCACTTCCTTATTCATCTGATGCATCAAGATAAGGGGAGGAAGGGAGGTTTTCTTGAGGTGAGTACACTTGTGTAGATGATGAGGGCAAGTTTGGTTGATGAGGAGGTTGTGGGTTTGTGAAGACTTCATGGGCTATGAATACCTCCAAAGGTATTCCCTTCTATTACAATTGATGTAGAACCACCATATTGACCAAGGAATGGTGGAACAAACTCTGCAATTGTTGGGCATAACTTCTCCTCTAGACAACAAAAGAGATTTTTATCAATAATCCTATACAAGTAGTAAGGAAAATGAAGAATTTTAACCCTGGTAAAATGCATGAGGAGTCTAACATGGTAGGAGCAGAGAGTGGATTATCTCCCCTCATAGGTAAATTACTTCATAATGACCCCCATCAAGTGTGAAAACCTCTGTTTCAGGTGTGAGAAAGGAAAAATAGCATTGCAGCCTTCTCTGTACCTAGTCTTGACAAAAGGCTCATGATAGCTTATGTTTAATCTTGCCTTCTTGAACCATTGTTCACTAACAATAGGGATACTTGTAGCATTAAATATTGAATCTTCTAATAGTTCAAAATCTACCCTTGCAAGATTTACATGTTTGTTGTGTAGGTTGAGGAAAAACAACCTTGTAAGCTATGGGTGACTTTGCACTTGTTTGACCTCCTTACAAAATTGGAAACATCCCACATTCTGAAATCATGTGAGGATCATGGGAGGTGAAGTAATATCTGTTGTGCTCTAGGGTTCAAATATATTCACTTTCCCTCCCTTGTGTTTTTTCCTCATAGGCACTTGCCCTCCTTCACTATTGACACTATCTTCTGCTCCTGACATGGTGATTAGGGATGTTTTTGGACAAATTTAGGTTTTCTTGTGATACTTAAGCAGGAGGAGTGAAATGGAAATGATGGTGGGTAGCCCTTGAAAATGAGCGATATGGAGTTGAGGTATACAACTGAGTTATTTTGAGCTTAATGGGGCTTAACTTGAACATGAAGTGTAACTACACTACTTCACTCCCCTTCACTGAAAATTGTTTGGAGGTAAAAATAGAGGATTGCTTGTCATGATTACCTAGGACTTGCAAAAATTTGTGTTTAATCATTATTTTAGCCACCAATTCACTAAAAAAATTTGAGGAGGAGGGAAATAGGCCAACTACCAGATTAAGCTTGCTTACAGGGTCTTGAAATAGCTTGGAGGGTTTTTCTTGAGCCTTTGGCACCTTCTTTGCAATTTTGGAGAATTTTGGCATAAGCGCAGCACCTTGCCTGCACTGCCGTGTGCCTCTGAGCACAGTGTTGGGTGAGTCAGATCCTGCTCTGGGCACAACGTTTCCTACGTGTAGGCTTTCCAGGTTGTATGCGCAGTGCCAGGCCCATCGGGCCTCCCTCTGCACGCAACACTGGGCCAAAAAACTGGGTGATTTGGGCCTGGGCGTGTCAGGTTAGCCTGTGCATAGCACTGGACTATAAGCACAACACTTCCTACTATACGTGTAGCACAGTGGAAAATTTGCACTGTGAAGACCTCTCTACGTGCAACGCCAGGGTCTATGAGCACAATGCCAATGAACTTGCCCATAATTTCTCAAGAACTCAAAAATTTCTCCTAGAATCTCTTTTCTCTTGTTGCAAATGAAAAATGAGCTAAAAATGATAACTGAGATGCTTTTATACCCTTGAAAAATAAATTAAAATCAGAAAAACCACCTTTGCTAAGGTTTGTCACTTTATCATTTTTTGCTGATATCTTTTGACCCTTTATTACAGATGATTTGAAACTTTTCAAAGTACTTATTCTTCCTTTGGTGATGGCTTGGTGGAGAGATGAAGAGGTCCCTTTTAACCTTGAGGGTCTTACCATTGTCAAACTTCTTCTGCAATGAGAAACTAAATAACATGTTTTTACCCCTTTTTGGCATTTATGGGTGTAAAGGACCTAAAAACATGTTTCTCTTACCTTATCACTCATTTTGATAGTGATATATTCATTTTGACAAAGAATTTAAGTCATGTCTGTTATGTCTTCTCTTGGCCACTTATGATTTGTTGCAGGTGCCATGACACAATTATTTTGTCCCCTCTTTCACTCTTGGAGTTTGACAACCTGAGTTACTAAAAAACAAACTCATTATTAGCTTGGTTTTCCATTTTGAAACTTAACCTTATGCCTTCTTTCCCTTGATCATTTAGAGGGCTATGACTGAAAATGAAGGCTTGATCTCCCTCACATTGATACTCTTTGCATTCTTTCCCTTTGAGACAGCGAAGCATTGTTACCTTGGCAAACCATGGAGGTCACCTTCTGACATATTTTTTTGAAAACCTTCTATTGTTATGATGGAGGCCCATAGTGTTCATTTCACCCTCTTTGCCTATCTTTCCAAAATATTAGGTTTTAGGGATGTTAGAGAAAAATAATTAGTGTTGTCTTCTAAGTTCTCTATATCCCTTTCAATTTCATTCATTTATGTTTAGCTCACCTCATCTTTTTCCCTTCTTCATTTATAGCTTCTAAAAATATTCAAATCATGCTTGATTGTGTTGATGTGCCTCTGTCCTTTTGGTCTTTTTCATTGGCTTTTTGGTTAACAACACTGTTTATCCAATTAGTCCTAAAAACCCTGATTCTCTTTGAACTTAGGCATCCTTCCACTTCTTTTCTATGGATGTCCTTTAGTGAGGAGCTGGCCTTATTACCTTACCTATTTCTTTGTATGATAGCTATCTTGACAATCCTGCAAAAATGTGAAAATGAACAGCTGTCCTATGCAAATTTTTAACTTGATTAAGGCAGCCTTCCTTTGAGACCTTTGGTCTAGTTTTGGACAATCATGTGCCGATCCTCCTTTACATTTGATTTCATCTTCTTGGCACAAAAAAAAAATAGTGTTTTTAGAACATCAAAGATAAACCTATAACCTATGAAACCCTAGTGACCTAGGGGGACGCTCTTTAGACTTGGTCTTTAACTAAAAGTTTGGCTTGGGGTCCTAAAGTATGAAAAATGAAGTTTTTGATATTTTTATGTATTGAAGACCCAAAATCCAATGTACTTGATTTATCTAAAGAGGCTACAGAGATAGTTTTGAGACCATCAATGCTTGAGGCATTTGATGAATAGGAGGAATAATAGGCCAGCTGGTGATCTTAGGTGGCAAGTGGAGGGGTGCGGCAAAGGAAAAAATAAGTGTTGAGGTCGTAGTTGGAAAAACATAATAAAGGAGAGTGAAATGAGCCTATGATGGGTCTTCTGGGAGTGGTATGATGACCATGACATGATAGAGTAGTGAAATAGTGAAAAATTTATCCTAAGGACAATGAAGGCAATGAGGTTTCTAAAACTCACAATAGTCATGAATTTTGTTTTTAGAAATATAGGACAAGTATTTAGTTATCGAAACAATAGAAAAATTACTGATGACTAATAGTGGCTCCAGTTGGGGAGGGAAGCTCCTTTTCAAGAGGTGTCCAAAACTTCAAATATCTGGGTTTATGAATGACCAAAACCTCATCCATTGGGCAGAAATTTCTTCTTTCATTTTCTGATGTTACTTTTGAAGTTATGATCTCAAGAATCTAAAAAACATGATCACTTCAAACTCATCTCTACCTACCTAGTTTACTTTTCCTAGCATTTTTTCTTCCTTGGGTGCACTTGGACTGACAAACCCTTGACATTATTTTATTTTGAAAGAAAAAAAAAACTATCTATTTCTACCCTTATCACTTCTAAGAGTTCAGATTATGCTAGTGAACTCTACCTAGACTAACAAACTATCAAGATTAAGCTATATGACAGACTTCATTCTCTATGCTATTGACATGAAATTGAAAACATAGCTTGAATCAGGATTAAGGAATCTGTTCCACCATGGGTTGTGGCATTGGAACAAGATACACACAAACATTAGTTTTGTACAAACAAAACTTAGAAAACATGAGGGTTGTGATCTATCATTTTTTAGGCTTCCTCATCTTTCTCTTTGGTTCATATTTCAATATGTGGAACCAGTATCTTTCATTCCTAATATATCCTTCCTGACAAGTCAAGCTTGAATAATTTGGACAATCATTTTTTCACTAAGTTATCAACACAAATTTAAAACATGTTCAGCCATGATTAGGCTAGATGACTGAAAAAGATCTTGTTTTTTGAACAAGTAGTGGCATTTAGGCTTGCACACTTTCAGTATTACTATTTTTTGGGTATGGGGTTGTACCTCTTCTTTAAATCTGCCCTCTTTTTCATCTTTTCTCTGTTTTTGTGTTTTCATTTTTCAAAAAAATATAAAACTAAAAAGATGCTCAAAGGTTGAGCTTATTTGTGCCTATCTATCCTAATCTAACTTTAAATATGATGTAAATTCATTAGGAGAACTCTTTTTTCCAGTATAGCCAATCATGAAAGTGACTAGATGATTGCTTTTTGTTCCACCTCGTAGGTATGCTAGCAGGCCACTCCCGCTTTGTCTTCTTTTGAATAGTATCACCCCAAATTTCCTTTAAGCTTTGCCACAAATTGTTCCTGGCATGTTTTACTCCCTCTTTAAAGGTATCTAAGGAAACAACAAAGGGGTCTTTGAATAATAACTGACCTAGAGGATTTGAGAAATAGACCTCATTTAAGATTACTCCCTCCTTTACTTGACTAACCTTGGGATCCTTTTGAGAAATAATCTCTTCTCCCTCTTTATGATTGTCTGATTAGGCATCTTTAGAATGAAATGTTATACTGCCTTCAAGCAATCCTAGTATTCCCTGATTGAGTGAGTTGATTTTTGTTTTAGAGCCATTATCCTGATGAGTAGGAGAAGTTTATGGCACCAAGTCTTCTTGAGAAGGTAATCTAGCATCAGCATCAATCTGTTCGATAGTTTCTGTATGAGAAAATGCATTAGTATATAGGTCAGCAGTAGAACACATAGAAATATCTTCTTTACATAAAAACTTGGATGTTGGCTATATGTTTAGGATCTGATTGATTTCTTCTTTAGTTAAAAGGGTAGGTGTCTTTCTCTTTCTCTAGATAGAACTATGATGTTTCTCTTCCTTTTGTGATTGATCATAAGGCTGAATGTTTTCTTGAGGAGGTATTACAGCCTCAAAAACAATATTTTCCTCTATTTCTTTATGAGCAATTTTTTTAGTAGGTAAGGCAGTAGTGGAACAAACAGGAATATTTTCTTTATATAAAGGTTCAAAGGTTGGTTGTACTCTTAACATCTGATCTATATCTTCTTTAGTTAAAGGAGGAGGCATTTTATATTTTCTTTGGATTGGGAAAAAAATGTTTTCTTTCTTTTGTGGAGGTTGATCTTGTGGCTGAATGTCCTCTTTCACTTTACACAAAAGGGCTGATGGATTGTCATTTGTTTCGGCTTCTTCAGAGAGATCTTGTGGATTTTCTCTTACTTCTTGATGGATTTCATCCTCAATAAAATCTTCTTGGCTATCACAATATTTATCTTGAGTATGAAATGCATAAATATCCTCTAATAGATCTTCAGGATACCAATTTCCTAAATCTTCATCAATGTTCACAAGGTATTGTATGAGGTCTTCAGATTGATCACAACAATTTTCAGCTAATGATAGAGATGGATAATTTTCTTTATAGTGCTCATAGAACACCTTGCAAAGATCCTTTAAGGAAAACAAACTACTTGGTTTCAAACCTTCATACCATTCCCTTGCCTTACCCTCTAATGTTGCCATAAAAATTTTCAGGAGGCAGTCCTCGGGCCATTCAACCTTTAACCTCCATACATGTATATGAAATTTGACAAGATGTAACAAGGGGTCATCAAATTTTTCATTTTGAAATATAGGGAGGTTTTTTATCCAATTTATTTGAGGCATTTTGTGTGGGATTCCAGGGATATGATCTCTACTCATTGGGGCATATATTCGTTGTATTCTTGGATCCATGTTTGTAAATAAGAAAGGGGTCAATGTATATTTTCGACTAATCTAGATTTATATACCAATGGAGTCTTTAGGTCTATTGAGAGTTGTGGAGTCGCCAAGTGGAAGATTTCAACTTTTCTGTCCACCATCAGCATGATTGGTATTGATTAATGCATTTCCAGGGGAATCTATAAGAACTAGTGGGGTTAGTAGGCCTACTGGAGGCCAATGGAGTCGCGAGGTGGAGGATGTTTACTATTAAGGATGTATTTTTTTTCCACCATAAATAATTGAATACCAATCTAGGGATGTTTTTGGGGTTTTCTGAGTTCCTTTATGTAGCCCTAAGGTTTGTATGAGTGTCCTATAGCTGAGTCATCATTTTTCTAGGATGGCGAAACAACTAGATTCTACTCTTTGGCTAAGAGTTTGAGTTTTCTATGATTTGATAAAGGTTTTTGAAGTCTTAAGGGATACTAAGATTGTCACTGGCTTAGAAGTCCCACCGTAATCGCCATTATGTTATTGATGGTGATGAAGTGGCAATGAATCAATGGATAAAGAATGTTCCAGTTTGTGACTTACTCAGAAGGTCCCACCGTGATCACCATTATGTTAGTGTCCCATGATTTAGCAGATTGGTAGACCAAATGCATAAGGTAACATCAAACTAGTCTTTGGAGTCATAGGACCTATCCTTATTGGACTCAAAGAGGGCTCTCTCTATTGTATGAAAACGATATGAACTTGTTTTCTTTTTAGGGTTTGATTTTAGACTAGTTGTTAAGTGTAGGGTTTTTTTTATTGTTTTGGTTGGGTAAGATGGTCAAGTAGACTATATGGAATGAGGAAATATTCAAGTCATTGGGCTATGGAGTCTATAAAATTTAGGGAGAGTTCAATAATTGATCGAGGAGAATCCCAGGGAAAATCTAGCATTAGTCAATGGATTTTTAAATTTTATGGGAAATGAGATGGACATCAAGTTTGTGAAAAAAAGTAGGACAAAGGGCAATCATGAATCCTTTATCATGTACCTTTTTAGCAAGAAGAGACCTAAATACCATAAGCATGAAGAAGAAATCAATAGACAGGGAAAACCAGTAACTCTTTTATTCAACTTAAGCATATAAGCATTCAAGACAAACATTCCAATGAAATCTAGAAGGCGAGAAGCTCATTTAACTTCTAGTGATTTCACCTTCAAGGTTAGAAAACATTCAAGATACACATATAACGTTAATAAAATAAGAGGGAATGCATAAAAATAATTGATCATAGCTATGAAGATCTCCAAAACAATTATTCAATCATGGACAAAGGGTATGAATGAAACATAGCCTCTTTGGCATACCTAACTAATGGTACTTTGGAGAGAGACCTCAAGAAAAATGTTTAGTGACATCAAATAAGCAGGGCTAGCCATAAATCATCTTTGATACCTACTTTATTAAACCATTAATCAAATAAACAAGCTTATGGGGTCTAGAGAGAAATTAAGAATTCTGTAAAATGTCCTAGCCAAAGAAAACATAAAGGCAGTGAAGAAAAAACAGAGCTAAGGTGCCTTTGAAGAACATTTCTTAGTCTAAATCCTTTATTCTACTGCAACATAGAAATATGGAATCATAATGAAACATGAGAAAAAAATAACTGAATAGAAGCACTTCACCATTAACCAAGCTCAGGGATCCTACAAGCAGGCCTCCTCCATCAACAATCAAAACAAGCCATTCACAAGCTCCAAAACACCAATTTCTCTTCAACCTCCAAAAGACTATGTATTTCTCCAAAGAGTCATCAAATGCCAAAATTTTACAATGAAGCCCTCATGCTCTATTTATTTATCAAAGGAGGCATAAGACCCTAGATAGGGTTGGAAAATGTCAAAATCACTCATAAATGTCAATAATGCCCAAGAGACCATGCAAGGCCCAAGGCACAAAATATCCCATGAAAGAAATGCAAAAATAACTTCTAGCACCTAATTCTAGATTGATTTGCCTCAAAAAGCATTAAAATATAATTTTTCAATAAATGAGTGTGTTTTGTTGACTTTTGGCCAAAAACACATAGTGTTGTCTATAAGCGCAATGCCTTGACAGGTAGAAAATAGGCCCACTTGCAGCTGAGTTTTGGTGACCCTCCTGATGTCAGAGTTTGCTCCGTGATGGTTCGTTGGAGATATTTCTGAGTCTAATTTCCAAATATACCTTTAGTTTTCTGATTTCACCTTTGTAACCTACCCGAAAATCTAAATTACCAACACTTCTCTAAGCGCAGCGCCAAGCTTGAAAAGGAGGCAGAAAGGTAGAAAATGAGGTCTTTTTTGACCTTTTAAGGAGTAAAAAATGCTCCAAACACTCTGAAATTTTCCTAGCATAGTGTACTAGGCATGCACAATCCAAAAATTTAAATTTCTCCTTCTGATGATTCTTGAGGAAAAACCATAGTGCCAGGGGTGATGCGTTTATAGGCCTCCAAATTCTCAAAAAACCAAAAATTGTCGAAATTTCTTCAAAATTGGTGGATGTCTCCCTCATGGGGTTTGAGAAACCTGTAGAGAATATTGGGCCAAGAATCCAAGGTTTTCTTAGTCTTTTCATCCTTTTAATGCTTGAATTTCAGTGAGGGCCTCTTTGAGCTTGGCACTAGTGAATTTGTTTTTTAAGGCATAGTGTTTGGTCATTTTCTTCTGTAAGCCAAGGTCTCTTTTCATATTATTCATATACATGTGCTCATTCTTGTAATAATCAATGATGTATTGTGCCATGCAAAGGCTCCTTTGTATTTCTTTAATCTCTTCATTTTTTCTTTGAAGTAGTATGCTATTGGACCTCTCCTTGTCTTCACTTTCACTCACTAGGTCAATGATGCCAATTCCTTGTTTAATCTCTTTCTTACCTTTCCTACCTCTTTTCACATTTTGTTTTCCTTTGTCAAGATTTTGAGCTAAGGTGGATGGTTTGGTCCCTAGCCTTTTTCAGGCAACAAACACAAGCCTAGGCTATCTTTGATATGCCAATGAAAAAGGTGTGATCATGGTCTGGTTGTTGTTTTTATCATGGCTGTGATCCTTATTTTCACTATCATCCTTCTCACTTTCTTCACTATCACTATGATTGTCATGACTGTTTTGAGCCTTTTCTTCATTTTATGCACTGTCAGCATACTCATCATTTTCATCATCAGCCTCACTGTTTACTTCTCCACTAATCTCTGGACTCTCCTTTGTGTTGCTTTCATTTTGTTTATCATCATTGTCACTGTGGGGGTCACTTCCTTTACTATTTTCATGACTGTCATGACTGTTGTCATGACTGTCATGAATTTTTTCTTCTTTGCTTATTCTTGCTTCTTTATCTTTTTCATTTTTTTCACTTGCTTCATCTATATCCACGGTGTATTTTTCTTCATCATGAATGTCATTGCTTTGATTGCCTTTAGTTTCTGCATTGTCCTTACTTTCTACATTTTTATCATTGTCAAGCCTACTTCCCTTTTCTTCATTATTTGTCTCTATCTCTCCATCATCATCTGCCTCTATTTCTTCATCATTCTATTCATCATCATCATCATCATCCTCTTCTTTTATCAACCCATCATCACCTTCACTCTCATCACTTTGTTCATCATCATCACCCTCCTCTATTTCCATATCTTCTACCTCTTTTGGACTCAACTAATCATTTCTGTCATCTTCACTTTGGTTTGAGTCATGGTCACTCTCACCCTCATTTTCATTTAATTCTTCATTACCACTTCCTTCTTCTTCTGATGCACCAAGAGAAGGGGAGGAAGGGAGGTTTTCTTGAGGTGAGGACATTTGTGTAGATGATGAGGGAAAGTTTGGTTGATGAGGAGGCTGTGGGTTGGTGAAGACTTCATGGGCTATGAATACCTCCCAAGGTATTCCATTCTATTCTAATTGATGTAGAACCACCATCTTGATCAAGGAATGGTGGAACAAATTTTTCAGTTGTTGGCCATAACTTCTCCTCCAGACAACAAAAGACATTTTATCAATGCTCCTATATAAGTCGTAAGGCAAATGAAAAATTTTAACCCTGGTAAAATTCTTGAGGAGTCTAACATGGTAGGAGTAGATCCTCGAGTATCTCCCGTCATAGCTAAATTACTTCATAATGACCCTCATCAAGGGTTAAAACCTTTGTTTCAGGTGTGAGAAGGGAAAAATATCCTTGCAGCCTTCTCTGTACCTAGTCTTGACAGAAGGCTCATAATAGCTCATGTTTAATCTTTCCTTCTTGAACCACTTTTCACCAACAGTAGGGATGCCTTTAGAATTAGAGAAGGCATCTATTGATAGTTCAAAAAATACCCCTGCAATATTTACATGTTTTTTGTGTAGGTTGAGGACAAACAACCTTGTAATCTCTGGGGGATTTTGCACTTGTTTGACCTTCTCACAAAATTGGAAACATACCAAATTCTAAAAGAATGTGAGGATCATGGGAGATGAATTAATATATACTGTTCTCTGGGGTTCAAATATTTTCACTTTCCCTCCCTTGTGTTTTGGCCTCATAGGCACTTTCCCTCCTTCACTACTCACACTGTCATCTGCTCCTAACATGGTGATTAGGGCTATTTTTGGACAAATTTAGGTTTTCTTGCGATACTTAGGCAAGATGAGTGAAATGGAAATGATGGTGGGAAACCCTTGCAAATGAGTGATATGGAGGTGAGTTATATGACTGAGTTCTTTTGAGATTAATGGGGCTTAACTTGAACATGAAGTGTAACTACCCTAATTCACTCCCCTTCACTGAAAATTGTTTGGAGGTCAAAAATAGAGGATTTCTTGTCATGATTACCTATGGATTGCAAACAATAGGGTTTAATGATTCTTTTAGCCACCAATTCACTAAAAACACTTGAGGAGGAGGTAAATAGGCCACATACCAAATTTAGCTTGCTTGCAGGGTCTTGAAAATAACTTGGAGGGTTTTTCTTGAGCCTTTGGCACCTTCTTTGCAATTTTGGAGAATTTTGGCATAAGTGTAGTGCCCTGCCCACACTGTCATGTGCCTCTGAGCGTAGCACCGAGCGAGTTGGGTCCT
Source organism: Pinus albicaulis (assembly GCA_034641835.2). NCBI lineage: Eukaryota > Viridiplantae > Streptophyta > Pinopsida > Pinales > Pinaceae > Pinus > Pinus albicaulis. The sequence goes on along the minus strand of CM076583.1, from coordinate 655,032,316 downwards.
ACTCTGGGCGCAGCGCTGCCCGCGTGCAAGCCTGTTGGGTTATATGCACAGCGCCGGGCCTGTTTGGTCGCCCTCTGTGTAGCGCCGGGTCGAAAAACCAGGTGAGTCGGGCTTGGGCGTGTCGGGTTAGCCTATGCATAGCGTCGGGCTATAAGTGCAGCGCAGTGCAAAATTTGCACTATGAGAACCTCTCTATGCGCAGGGCCAGGGTCTGTGAGCGTAGTTCTAGTGAACTTGCCCAGAATTTCTCAAAATCTAATAAATTTCCCATGGAAGCTCTTTTCTCTCCTTGCAAATGACAAATGAGTTAAAAATGATAACTGAGATGCTTTTATACCCTTGAAAAATAAATTAAAATCAGAAAACCCACCTTTTCTAAGGTTTTGTCACTTTATCATTTTTTACTAATATCTTTTAACCTTTTATTGCAGATGATTTGAAACTTTCCAAAGTAATTCTTCTTCCTTTCGTGATGGTTTGGTGGAGAGATGAAGAGGTCCCTTTTAACCTTAAGGTTCTTGGCACTGTCAAACCTCTTATGCACTAAGAAACTGAAAAACATGTTTTTATCCCTTTTGGCATTTCTGGGTGTAAGTGACCTGAAAACATGTTTCTCTTACCTTCTCACTGATTTTGACAGTGATATATTCATTTTGACAAAGACTGTAAGTCATGTATTCTATGTATTCTCTTGGCCACTTCTGATTTGTTGCAGGTGCCATGACATAATTTTTTTTGTCCCCTTTGTCATTCTTAGAGTTTGACAACCTCAATTACTCAACAGTAAACTCATTATTAGCTTGGTCTTCCATTTTGAAACTTAACCTTATGCCTTATTTCCCTTGATCATTTAGAGGGCTATGACTGAAAATTAAGGCTTGATCTCCCTCACACCGATACTCTTTGAATTATTTCCCTTTGAGGTAGTGAGGCATTGTTACCTTGGAAAACCATGGAGGTCACCTTCTAAAATATTTTTTTGAAATCATTCTACTATTATGATGGAGGCCCATATTCTTCATTTCACCCTCATTTCCTATCTTTCCAAAATCTTAGATTTTAGGGCTATTAGAGAAGAATAATTAGTGTTGTCTTATAAGTTCTCTATGGGCTCCCTTTCAAGTTCATTCATTTCTATTCAGTTCACCTCACCATTTTCCCTTCTTCATTTATAACTTCTAAAAATATTCAAATCATGCTTGATTGTGTTGATGTCCCTCTGTCCTTATGGTATTTTGCATTGGCTTCTTGGTTGACAACACTGTTTAGCCAATTAGTCCTAAAAACCCTGATTCTCTTTGAACTTAGGCATGCTTCCTCTTCTTTTCTATAGATTTCCTTTAGTGAGGAGCTGGCCTTCTTACCTTACCTATTTCTTTGTATGATAGTTGTCTTGACACTCCTGCAAAAATGTCAAAATGAAAAGTTGTCCTATGCAGATTTTGAACTTGATTAAGGTAGCCTTCCTTGGAGACCTTTGATCCATTTTTGGACAATCATGTGCTGATCCTCCTTTCCATTTGATTTCATCTTCTTGGCACAATAAAAATAGTGTTTTTAGAACATCAAAGACAAACCTATAACCTATGAAACCCTAGTGACCTAGTGGGAGGCTCTTTAGTCTTGGTCTTTGACTGAAATTTTGGATTGGGGTCCTCAAGTATGAAAAATCAAGTTTTTGATATTTTTATGTCTCGAAGATCCAAAATCTAGTGTACTTGACTTATCTAAATATCCTATAGATATAGTTTTCAGGCAATCAATGCTTGAGGCATTTGATGAATAGGGGGCAGAATAGGCCAGTTAGTGATCTTAGGTGGCAAGTGGAGGGGTGAGGCAAAGGCAAAACAGAGTGCTGAGGTCATAGCTGGCAAAAAATAATGAATTTGAGTGGCATGAGCCCATGATGAGTCTTCTGGTAGTGGTAGCTGACCATGACATGACAGAGTAGTGAAATAGTGAAAATGTTATCCTAAGGATAATGAAGGCAGTGAGATTTCTTAAACTCACAATATTCATGAATTTTGTTTTAGAAATCTAGGACAAGTATTTATTCATCTACAAAATAGAAAAATTACTGATGAATAACAAATGATTTACTTTCTATATTTGCAATTTTTATTTCTAGTGTATGTGTCTTCTGCATTCCTGCTACATAGAAAGTGTCATTTTCAACTTTCTACAACTCTAGATTTTGAAATTCCTCTAAGATTTTTTCATTTTACTGTTTTTGCAAAGCCAATTATTCTACTAATTTGGCTGAATCAGCTACTGTAGATGATTATGGTGCTATTGGTGATGATGAAGATGCATCTGTGCCTGCAACTAATATAGCAATGGTTGTGACTGGAACTAAAGCTACCTGTGTTGATTCATTTTCCTTAAGGAGTCCTTCAATCTATTCTTCCATTTTCTTAATTTGTATGTTTTTATCAATGACGAGTTTGAGAATTTCATCCATGTTCTATTCATTCTCTACAATTTCTTTAGTCATTGGATCTTTGGTACAAGGAAGCTCCAAATTCTTTCTCAAGGCTGCAATGTTTGCAATCTTTTTCTTGAGGATTTATTCAGTTGCATTGTAGTCCTTCCTTTGGAGCATATCCTATTTTTACTATAAATTCTTCTAAAAACTTCATCTCTATATCCTTATACATTGATGACAATTTTTCAATCTTGAGCTGATATTGAACATTTGAAAATGTTGATCTAAGCTTGGAGAGGGACATTGCTGTGGTCATCATGGTAGAAAACGACATTTCACCAGATTGCCTGTATATATCCATCTGATCAATAGGATGTATTTTATTGGTGTCAAATGAAAAAATGTTCTTCATGTAGTCAGAGGGAGACTTTGGAAATGGAACTGAATCTTGTAAGAATTCCATTTGCATTCTTCCTTTTTTGCTGTCAAAGGCTGAAAGAAGTCTGTGTTGGGATGTTGATGTATACTTCCAAAATTAGCTATAAACATTAGATTTAATAGTCTCATTCTTCTTTTTTATTTCTAGGAATTTTGAAAAAATGTTTAGGTCATCTGTAGAAGTATTTTCTGCAGTTTGAATTAATTCCATAGCTTCCCTGGAAGGAGAAACAAAAGGAGGAGTATTTGGAACATTGGTTCTATTTGATGTAGTTTGTGATGTTGAAACTTCAACCTCTTCAAGGTTAATTATCTTTGGTGGTCATCCCTCTATTAATGATGTCATACCAATTTTTTCTTTCTTCTGTTGGAGAATGAATTATTGTATAACTTGCATAGAAGATAGAGTTTCTTCTCTTTCCCTTTTTAGCTACCTGCTCTAGAGAACTAGAGTTTGCGAATTTGAAGTTGACTGAACCTATTCATCTAATTCTTGTAATGTCCCTTCAGACCACTCTTCTTGATTCATAAACTTTTCAATATCTAGCCTTGAGGTATGATTATAGGGAGTTGTTTTTAATTCAAATCTAGGAGAAGATATTATACCATATGTGTCATAGGACCATGTGAAGTTGGGCTAGAAATTCATCTTCTTTAACAATGCATCTTCCTCTGAACCAATTGATTTGGTATTGCATATAAATGATCCGATGCTTGCCGTCATCTTAAACTGTGATTTTATTTTACCTGACACAACGTCGAGGTCATCCATGTTTATCATTTCCCTAATATACTCCATAGAAAATAATCTCATAGGAACATATTTAGGCACCTTGTATGGTGTAAGATCACAACCGTACACCTTGATCTCAGTATACTTTTTATATAGATACCAATCTCTTGTTTTGGTTTGTTCACTTAGGTGTAATATTTTTTTATTTCCTCTCCAATCCTTGGTTTTTTTTTACTTCTAGGAGTTTCTTAACTAGGTGTATAAGATAATCTACAAACTCTAAAAATTTTGGCTTGGTTGATGTAGCTCTGACAATTTCTGTCCATTGAATCACTGGTTGATTCACTCCCTGATCATCTTGCTTGCTGAGCTAAATAGGAAATTTATCTCCTTGCTGGAAAAGAAACAAATAAATGATGATAGAATTGTATTTAAATGCACCCTGTGCAGTAAAATTGATAAAATTTTCATGTATATTTTCAGCCAAAAATTTGCTAAAATTATATAAGAATGTTGGTTGTTGTTGATGGTTGGAAATGGAAAAGAACCCAATAATGAATTCATCAATGGAGTGATCATTCTGATATCCCAACATGTAGAAAAGGAGGGATATATAGTATCTAGAGGCCTCAGGAAACATAGCTGATGGGTATGGCAGGCTTGTTCTGGGTAATTTAGTGTCCTTTGGTAGAAAACTGTCGAAAATTTGAGCTCTCTATGGGAATGTCAACTTATGGTATAGATTCATAAGTGTGGCTTGTGAGAAATTACTGAGTTGGTAAGATTGGGGAATGAGAATAATTTTATTGATGGTTTCAGCAATGATGGTGATCAGAAGGTTTCCATTCTAGGCAACCACTTCTCTTTTGATAGGATCATATTAGGCTTGAAACCATTAAATTAAATCAGGCTTTTCATGGGTGTTTGGGAAGGAAAAGAAAGGGAGAAGTGACTCCCAAAATCTGATATGGTATTTTTTGTCTAGATACTTTTGTTTGAGCCACATGTGGAGTTCATGAGAATCGAATTCGCACTGGTAATTTGTAACCTTAAAAAGGGCATCTCCAAGAGGGATGCGGTCAATATTGACCTGTGCTGTGTGAGCAGGGATTTCTTCTGCAATCTATTTCTTGGATTTAATTTTTGGGGCCATGTCAAAATTTTAATAGAATGTTAGAGGAAACGAGATAGTGTTGTTAGGAGGAAAGCAAATGAAAATGGCTTGATTGGACGATTGTAGGCATGGTGATAGGTTGATCAGTCAACAAAGGTGATTGTGCAATTTTTAATGCAATTACAATAGTATAATGGTCAATAAAAAGTGAGAAATAGTGGGGGTAGAGGGTTGTTACACCGAAATTTGTCACCATGACATTAAGCTGTCTATATGGGTTCATCATTACCTATTTATTGCTTCCTTAGAAGTCTAAAAACATAAAGTTCCCCAAATCAAGTCTTGGAACTGGAAGAAGCTCTTAAAAGTCCTAAAAAGCATACTCCCACACTTTTCCTAGTCATTCCTTGCGATACCGCAACTAGTTGCTGTCAAAACTACAATAGTTCTCACACGTAAAGATCATTAAAACTACAGACCCCCATAAAAGGTAAAAAAGAGAAAAGTAATTTCTAGAAGCCTAGCTAGTCGAATATTCTCCCAGCTGGGGCCTTCTAGAAGAATTATCTGGTTGAGCTTCGCCCCTTCCATTCATGAACCATTATCCCTTCATGAATGGAGTAATCCCTTGGTTTTTGGAGCTAAAATCCCATGATGGGAGGGATTTATCCCTTCCTTTTTGGAACTGAAACTACCTCCCTTTTGCTATACATTGAGGCCAATATTCAGTTTCAAGGGTAGAATATAGATTGTATTTTGTACTAAGTGCTTACTTCTTGCTTTGGAGAGAGTACTTAGAACTCATAGTTTGAGAGGAATTGCTGAGTGAAAATACTCTCCATATTATTTTTCGTTGGCATGAGAGAGATTACAAACTCATGGCCATATCTCTATGCCGATAAAGAGGGTCAGAGTCTTGTCAAATTGAGGAAAATGACTATTCGGGACCTTGGAAGAACTTGTACAAACATCAAGGTGTCACGGTTGTAAGCTTTCTTATTTTATTGAAAGTTAATACAAATGGATTCTAGTTTCTCATTAAGTTGTTCATGTTTCTTTTGGATAATTTAATTCTTGGATTCCTTGATCACTAAGATAGATTTATGCTTTTGAATTATTATATCTTGCAGATGCTTTCGATCACGTTTTCCTGTCTTTGATTGCAGACCTTATGTGTTGGATCGATAACTTATGGAGAAACTCAATTGAAGTCCAAGCAAAGCATTGGACTTCAGGTAGGAGTATCTTCCTATAGTTATTTAATAATTCGTAAGAAAAATAATCTAGAGAAAATGGTCTACATTTTTCTTTTTGTTTCTAGATATCCTTAGGATACTAGGGAGATCGCTCTTGTCCGCAAGAGGGATTAGTCCTTCTAACAAATTGGTGACTCCACTAGGGAAAATAAATTCGTTTTCTTTTTTATTTTCAATTTGAATTTTGAAATATCTTTGACTTTGTTTAGCTTAAAACTGGGTTGGATACAAGAATAAATAGGATCCCTGACTGTAAATCTGTATTTTTATTTTTTCTCTACTTTTCCTTCCTTCCGCACTTTTTATTTTGAAACAGAGCGGTAGGCTCCACTAGTTTTAGTAGGATAAAGTGTAGTACCGTACCTTGTTCCATTACAAACTGCGGTATTCTAGAAAATTTTAGAAAAAGTAGAAATTCTGGTTTCTGGAATCCAATTTCTTGATTTTTTGTTATTTTTCCAAGTTGTTTTGACTATCAAAGATCTCTGTTCAGATTTCTTTCAGCAATTTCTGTGTTGAAGTGATTTATTTAGTTGGTTTGCATGTTATGAGTAAATGATTTTCCTAGTCCTCCCATTGCTTTGAATCGAAAACTTTTGAATACCTCAGCTATTTGGTGTTTCATTGTCTTATTTTGAGCCATTTAACTTCATGCAGTTGTTACTCTTATGAAAATTTGGTTTTATTTTCATTTGCAAACTTGTAAAACCTTTATATTGATAAGGTCTGAATTTCATTTTAAAAATATTTTTGGATGCTTTGGTTTCTTGCTGGAATAAGAAGAAAATTCTTGGTTAGATTACAAACCAAGCTTAACCATCCTCCAATTTTTAGATAGAATTCGAAATTAGAATTTTCTTTTAGTTTTGAATTTTATAAATTTAGGACTTTTAGTTTTCTTTTGGAAGAAAGTTTGTTTTTGTTTCTAATCTAAATGATATAGGGAATTTCATTTTGAGAAAAAAATCTTTCTGAAAGTGAGTTCCTTAAATTGTATTTTTTTCAAAGTTTCTCATATAGGAAAGAAAATGATGTTTGCAAGATATTGAAAATCTCTCAACTCTTTCCTTTAGTTAGATTTCATTTAAAATAAATGAGTGATTATGATATAGATGCATTGTAGAGTGTTTTGAGTTGGGTCATTAAAACATCATCAAGTTTCATTTCCATACCCATTGTCCTAAAAAAGTTGCCAATTAAAAGCAACACTTAATTAAAATCGATCTAGAAATTTTATATTTTCTAGGGCTCTTTCCACCAACATAGCTCAAGCTAGTGTATTGGAATAGGTTTTAGCTAACTCTCCAAGACAATAAAAACAAACAAGTAGTCGATCTTGTGGTAGGAAAATCCAATTATAGCATGTATGCTCTGGGAAGCTCCTCCTAAAGGAGTCAACCATGAGATCATATCCAAACCAGTGAGGTAATCATACCTATCTCATTGGGAACAATAGAAGATGTGCACGTATTAAAAATGGTAAACCTCGGATATACCATTGTCAAGGAGCATGGGGTCACTTTTCGGTAAACCTTGGATAGACCATTCTCAGGGAACCTTTAAGGGGATTGAGCTTTGTTACTCTACCCTTGTGTGTATATCGGATTGTAGGCTATTCCCCCAAGTATATGTGTTCCTATTGGTGACCTTAGTGGCCATAAACTATAGGATTCTTTCCCAAGGTGACAGTGGAGGGGAGGTCCCACTATACCTAGAGCAGACGTCGGCTAGACTCACTTGGACTCTTTGAAGGGTTATCTTCACTCGAGATGGGTTAAGTGGAGAAAATTGCACTGGTCTATTTCATTAAGTAGGTTGTCGGGGTAACTGTTCCAACCACCGTTTCTGCATTAAAATTCTATGATGTTGGATTTCATCACCAACTAGTGTTTTTAGTGCGGGAATTTACTGTTTTTGTGTGGATTGATCTCTTAGATTTTTATAGGCATGTGATTCATTTGATTTTTCCTTTAGCGAATTTAGGGTTTGTTTGAATTTTTTCTTTGTTTTCGTGTGTTAAAAGTTTTAATCGTGGCTGAATTACCAAGACGATCATGCAGAACTCAGGGGAAACCCCCTAGGTACACACCAAGCCAACTAGAAAGACTTAAATCTCTGATACCAAATGTTATTAGTAGAACTGGATTAACGGAACAAGGAGAATCATCTATAATTACTCATCCTGATTTTGAAGTAGATCAACTACAAATAGTAGATTATACTCCAGAGACAGTTTCAATTTCTGAATTAATCGAAGTTTCTTCTACAACAAGTGAATTATCACCTGAAGAACCTAAAATTTCTGAACCAAAAATTGAACCTGCTACATCAGAACCTACTTTATAACTCATTGCTCCAACTCCTGATTATCCTGATTCACCCAGAGTGAGGAACTGGATTACAGAAGATCTTCCTCCTGGTCTCATTAGTATTGAAGAAATCACTGATATAGGGGAAGAAGTCATTCTTCCTTTAACTCAGGAAAATTTAGAACTTAGAGAACGTGAATCAATTTTTTACAGTCCTTTTAGACAAGACACTTGGTATTCTTCATTGACAGATTTTTTGCAAAACATAGGTCTTCATTATTCGCCACCCTGAATTCCTTTCTACTCTACACCAATGGGTTATAGACCTCAGATAAACATGTCAGGTGAGTCATCTATGTTTACTGAATCACCAGAAACATTTCTCTATGGTATTCCATCTGTTGTTGTAGGCTATCAGTCGCTCTCTAGTACATTCTCAGGAGCATTTTCTTTTCCAACCAATGTCATCATCTAGTCTGCATGAATCAAATACTGAAACTTCGAACAATGAGCAAGTTTATATGATGTCTGCAAATATTCTGAACCCCACATCTCAAGGTAGTAATTTACAGCCTGGGGGGCAACCCCAAGGATAGTACATACCTTAGGTCAATCTCAACTCTAGGGACAACACATACCTCAGGGTCAATATCAACCCCAAGGACAGTACATACCTCAGGGTCAATCTCAACCCCAGGGGCAGTACATACCTCAAGGTCAATATCAACCTCAAGGGCAGTATCCGGCTCAAGGATTGCAACCTCCTTTAGCACAAAAATTCTATCCGGAACAACAAATGTTAAAAGAAGTTGGAAATTATCCAACTAATTATCGACCATATGTTCAACCTAGTTATGGGCCGTCTTATGTATAACCTTTGATGGGAACCTCATATCTCTAAATGGTGTGGGATCCGTCCCAAGTCCAAAAAAATTTACAACCAAATATGTAAGTACCTTATTATCAAGCAGGACAACATGTTGGTTATAATCAACCCCAAAAACTAGTCCAGCGTTCAATTCCAACACTTGCATCTGGTCCTGTTCAGCAGCCTAGTCCGAGTTCACCTACTAATCCACCACAAACAGCTGCTCAGACTTCTGTTCAACATATAACACCTATTCCTGTGTTGTCTACAGTTCCTATTACATTTTCCCCTTAAACATTGGTACAGATTCCTCAGGTTTCTATTTCGCAGTCTGGACCTACAATTTAGACTAATGTTTAGATGCCCGCATGACAACCTGGTAAAAGTATAGTTATAACGATTCAACCTGAGTTTACTTATTAACCATATCAGGGGCTGTACCAATATGGACCTATTCCACAAACTCTAGTCTACCCACAACAACCGTACCCTAGATATATGTATCAAACACCTGTTCAAGCTCAGTATGGTCTAGTTATAACTGTTTATCCAGGGGGTAATCCAATTCCAAATGCACAACCTATTCTAGGTTATCCTAGATATCCTCCTCCTGGGACTGGTTTAGTTTCACAAGCTTATCCATAAGACCCTAATCGTTGATTACCATTTATAGAAACTTTGGATTTACTGGATTTATCTCGCCTTAAAAATGATCCCATTTACTATCGTCTATATTGGCCACCAATGCCTCATAAGTTGCCCAGTGATATCCCAAAATTTGAAGGAAAATCAGGAGAGGATCCTTCGAACCATGTTATGACTTACCACCTTTAGTGTGCATCTAACTCATTAATCGATGACTCCATTCAACTTAGACTTTTTCAGAGAACGTTAATAGGATTAGCTGGCAAGTGGTACATTGAACTACTGCGAGGCTCGTTTAACAATTTCAATGCCCTAGAAAATTATTTCTTAACTCATTTTCAATTTCCAGTCAGATACAACAATGGCACAGAATTATTAACTTCACTAAAAAAATATACATCTACAAACATATCAAATCATATTCATGAATGAAGATGTATAAGACCTTTGGTAAAAGTTTTTATTCCAGATCAAATATTGGCAGAATGGTTTGTCAAATCATTGCTACCAAAAATCACTGAAGATGTAGCCAAAGCAGGAGTTGTCACGGAAGAAAAAGTTATTTCTCAAGCTCAGTATCTAGACTTGGTATATACCCAGTCCAGAAATTTTTACGAGAAAATTCCTGATTTACTGCGTCCTAGTCAGACAACAACAACTCCTTTAGGGTCTCATGCCACTGATGGTGTAATCGGTTGAGTTAGTACAACTAAGAGTAAGAATAAATCTTCAAATATTACTTCTCCTATAATAACTTTACCTGATTCACCAAAAGGATAATACTCCTTGGAAACTACTACTGATATTCACATTGTAGATTCATCTACTACAAATTCGAAATCCAGAAACAAGAATAAAGGGAAGAAAAAGAATAAACAGACCTCATCTCCTAAAGAAAAAAATGATAAAACTGAATCAACTGATGACAAACAGAAACCTCGTTATCCTTATCTTATTTGTGATGAGGATCATTTCACTAAGGAATGTCCACATAGGGCTGAAGTTTCTAGGTTTTTCAAAGGTTCACCCACTCCCGCTATCTTGAAGGATCCCTTTCCAATTCAAGATACTAAAATGATTGGATCTTCTTCTAATACATCAACATATATTTTGATGATGTCTCAAGTAATGGTTGCGACTTGATCGCAAGATTATGGTAGTAAAAATCCTGTTACTGGTAAAGAACTAGAAAATTCTAATTCTAAACCAGTTTCATCTCCTTTGGTCTCTGATCTACTTCACATCAAGAAATGAATCCTGATTTACTAATAAAACCACCTCCTAAAGGTGTACTTTTTAAATTAGCTTTAAAACCACATGTGAGAGCTGCTCAGAATTACAACATAATTGAGGATTTGGAAATATCTCCTTCAGCAATGTCGACTTTGGAAGTGCTGCAATCATGTCCAACACAAAGAAAATTACTCTTATCAGAAATCAAAGAAGTAGATCTTCAGGATTCAAACTTTATAGTCTTCGATTTATAAAATTTTACACCACAACTCCCTCATCAAATGGCCTTTCATATTCTAGTGCTGGTAAAAAATAGATGTTGCTTTCGTATTGTTATTAATGAAGGAGATTCTATGTGTATTATGTTGTTAAACTGTTGGAAATCACTCGGTTATTTGAAACTTAGCCAATCACCGACAATCCTCAAAGCTTTTGATGGAAGATGATTCCATCCATTCGGAATTTTGTAGGATCTACCTATAGAGGTTGAAGGTAAAACCATTAATTTAGATGTCGAAGTAGTTGATGCCCCTGTTATAGGTCAATTTGGGCACCATTCCCAATGACTTGGTTAGTTGGGCATCATCTCTAGGAATGATGATCAAGGGTCTATCATTCCCTATCATCTCAATTGCTATATGCCCTAAGACATAAAACGAGACAAATCAAACAAGAATTTCATCAAGCAAAGGTTTCCATGGTTTGAAGCTTATTATTTACCATATGAGAGCTCACCAATGCAGGCTCTAAGGGGCCTAAGTGCATTGCATATGCAGGCAGCCCCATGCAAGGCTGCTTTGCAAAGAACTTCCTGACATTCAAAGGTGCGTTGGTCACATTGGGAGCGAAATTCTCATTGTTTCAGAATCTCCACTTGGCCAGTGTCTTCTAGAATAGTTCACACGTGTCAAGATTCAGATCTAAGTGTCCATTTTATATCTACATGAATGGAAAAATTTCTTGCCTATTTTTGGAAAGCTATTGATTGCAAAAGAACCTATAGTTCATCTATAAATTGAACACAAATCTAAGTGTTTGATAAGGAAGAATTTAAGTAGAGAAATGCTAGAGAATTTTCAATTGAGAGTTTGATTTGTGGAGCTATTGCTGGAAAGATTTATGCTGTGATGAGACTTGGGAACTTTGCAGGAAGGTCACTTCAAATTAGTCACTATGTTGTAACCTCTCCTTCTATCATCAATAAAGAGTACTTCTTGTTTTTCCCTACATGCATCTATGTTTACTTTGATTTTCCATATTGTAAGATCTTGGTTGATGAATGTAGTTTATGCTTAACTGATTTAGCTAACTATCTTGAATTGATATCTATATTATTGCATCTTCTACTATTTCAGTGTTCTTTCTTGTAGGAAGCATTCATCTCACAAACCGCTTGAATTTGAAGCTATAGTGGAAGCGACAGAAAGGATCCATTTGAAAGCGACTGAAACAAGTAAGCCTCCAATCCTCTCTGTGTATCTATTCTGAGTTAGGAGAAATGGTAATATAGTCTTACACCTTTTGTTCTAGACTAACACCTGTCTAGGGAAGTGTAATTTATCTGTAGATTACAATTCTGGCCCAACAAGTTGGCGACTCCACTGGGGAGAAATTCTCTTAGTTCTAGGTGTTTTATTCTCTAATTTTCTTTCTAAATCCACCCAGTAGCTATTACACATAAAGATTAGAATTTTTCAGACCTTAATTTGCAAAGAAAATGAACCAAATAGTAGCTTTTTCTTTTTTTACTGTGCCCAACACACCCTTAGTCAGGGCACAGTGCTTTGCAAAGCACTGTCTCCCTTCCAAGCTTGCGTTGCAGAGCACTATCTCCCCTTGGAGACTACGTTGGCTCCTGAAAGGGACCAAATTCCCTTGAATCTGACTTTTTAACTTGATTCAGTTATGTTTGCTGCTGTGTTCTGAAAATTTTGATTCTTAATTGACCAGTGACTCTATATATTTCTTCCTCCTTTGGCTGAAAATTTGTTCAATGTTTTTTTAGAAAAATTTTTCTTTATCATTGACAAGTTGATTCCAAAGTATTTTTTATGGTCGCATTAAGAATCGTTTGCTTTCGAAATAGGAAATTGTCGTAAAATATTCATTTCCATGATGGGAGAAATTGTTGTTGGAATCCTCATTTTTCCTTCAAAAGAGAAATTTTTGTTTGCATTCTTCATTTCTCGAAAGTAAAAAGCATTTCAATTATTGATCTAGTGCACCTAGTTTCTTTTCTGCATTCATATCATTAAGGAAAGTGAAAAGAAAAACTTGCATTTGCATGTAGGATTTCGTGTTTTTTGAAAAAGGAACATTAGGAAATATGCATTTAGTTTGTGATTCATTGATTTTTCTTTTGTTCATTTATTTGTTTGCTCACAAATTATTTTCTCTCTTTCCAAAAAAATAACGTTCTCTTACCTTAGTAGCTAGGTTATTCATTGAAAAAGCTGAAAGTGAAAGTTTGTTTATCATTCTTAGCTTTCGTTTTAGGAATTTCATATACATCATCGTGGTGAACTTGAAAGTCAAATTGTTAAGCAAGATAAACATAAAATAAATCTCAATTTACTTAACAACACTTTGGAACATTAACAATAACATTTAGAAGGTCTAGGCTAGAGACGTGTTCCGGCATCGTAAAACATAGCAGCTGTCGTTAACTTGTGTACGATACATTCTGAGTGTGATACGTCATTCCATGTACGTAATTATATCGTAGCTCATCCATGTACTCTCGGGTATATCGGGCGGTGTTACAGTACGATAAGTATAAAGGGGTGCTCTCACTGCGTGGTTTTGCATCAGACAATGCTAATACAGACTTAGGCCTCCACATACCTTCGGGTATATTTGGGAGGAAAAATTTTAGGTGCTATCCATCCATAGTGAACCGAGTCAGCCTCCATGAAATTGTGATACACTAGACACAACATTCGAGAGATTACCTGCCCATACTTCTTGGTTCACCAGGAGGTATTCTGCAGTTCACAGTTTCTTGGTAAACCATTTTTCCTAGCATTACCCTATTTTTGTTTATTTGTTTTTGGCTAAAATAAATCAGTAATCATGGAAGAACACAATCCTACCCCTTGTAATTCACGTAGATTAGCTTTAAAACCACCTTTACTGCTGGAAGTTACTTCTGGTAGGCGAAGGGGATCATGATCTGCTGAATCAAGTACAATTCATACCTCTGACAAACATCATCATTTAAACCAGAGTAGCTCAAATTTTTTCCACACATCTCAGTTCGTTTACTGATGTTGAAACGGAGTCTTCACAGCTACCCATGGTCACGATCCATTCAATCGCTCAGACCATACCTCCTGGACCTGACATTTTTCAATCACAAATTGAGCCAGATCCTGTCTTTTCTTTGAGAGCACATCTGAATCCTGAACAACTAGAATTTGTTCCTACTTTGGTCACTCCAAAAATACATGTAACCACTGAAACTCCTATATCACATAGTCAACCATCTGAAATATATTTTGGGCCTGACAGTGAAGTTCTTCCTCCTGGTTTAATCGCGATTGAAGAAATCCCACAACCTGATACACCTTTAAGTCAAACCCACTTTGGGGGAGACCTTTATCTGTACCAGTCTTTTCGTCAGTCATTTCCATCTACTTTTGTTTATCCCATTTCCATTCAATCTCCCGTTGATTTCAGAGAGTATACATTTGGTCATACAACCATGCCTGAACCAACATCTTCGGTTGGGTCTGCTGTTCCAGTTATGTCATCTCCTACCCTTGCTACTCCATCAATGTTCACAACCTCAATAGAGTCATATTTGCGCGGTGGCCCCTCGGTCCCAACAAACTACAAATCATTTTCTGGCATTTTCTCTGGTCAATCTTCAAGACCATGGTCTTTACCAATGTTGTCATGTAGTGTTTTAACTGTTATTCCTATAGTTAGTACTGAACAGCTTGAATCATTACATCCATCATCAGGGAAATATCAAGTTGGTCCCTATGGGTCAATTCCTTTAAGTACCATATCAACTGGACTCCCAGCATTTGAGGAACAATATTTTCCATCTTATTATCCTCCTTATGCTAGGGGGAAACCTATGGTCACCCAATACGATAGTACTCAGTCACATTTTTGTCAAAATAATGTTGACATGAATTTTTGTCAATGGCAGCCCACTCTTCCTATCCAACCACAAACGGTTGTCCAGTCGTATCAACCAATTCAACATGTTACACCCACTTTATTACCACTTTTTAGTACGTACATACCCCTATTACAGAATCAAAATCTTGTACATCAACCTTATTAGGCGAGCTCTTCAACTCAATATCATCAGATGTTGGGTGCACAGACTCAAAATCCTTTGGTTAGTTTACAACAACTTGTATCAGGGATTATTTATTCACAAGACGGTGTACCATTTTATGGGGTGTCACAAACGCAATTTGGTTATACATATCAAACGAATCAAACTTATACTAATTTGGGTTATAACATTGGTGGAAATAATCCTTGGCAGCCACAGGCACAAATTCCTTAAACTTCATATCAGCAAGTATGATATCTAGGTTTTGGTCAACGGAACTCTCAAGCGTTTTCTATGCAAAACAACCCTTATCTGGGTTACCAACATCAAATCCGATATGCTAGTGCTCAAAGAACTATTGCCCAAGAAATTCCATCATATCATGGCTATGCTCAACCTGACCTTAATCGACAGTTACCTTTTTTTGCAACCTTGGAATTACCAGATTTAAACCGGTTAACCAATGATCCTATCAATTATGCTCCTTCGTGGCCAGTGATACCACATAAATTACCCTCTGACATTCCTAAATTCAATGGAAACCCTGGAGAAGATCCATCAACTCATGTTATGAGTTATCATTTATGGTGTTCATCAAATTACCTAAATCATGATTCGGTTTGATTACGTCTTTTCCAGTGAACGCTTACAAGTCCGACAACTAAATGGTACATTGAATTACCTAGAGCTTATTTTGACAAGTTCACTGCCTTAGCTATTGTCTTTTTGACCCAGTTCCAGTTACCGATCAGATACGAAACTGGAATGGAACTCTTGACCAATTTCAAACATACTAATGCTACTCAAATTTCCGATCATATTCATGAGTGGTGTCACTGTTGACGAATGGTTAAGACATTTTTTCCTGATCAAATCCTTGCTGAATGGTTCATTAAGTCCCTATTACCATCTATAACTGAGGATGTGGCTAAAGGTGGCATCGTCACAAAAGAGAAATTTATTGCTCGTGCCCAATATTTAGACTTGATTTATACTCAGTCTGGCATGGTCTATGAAAAAAATACCAAATGCACCGTGATCTAATTTAAATGTTCCTCCTTAAATAAATGAATCTCATGCTAGAGACAACTTGATAGGAACTGCAAAGACACAGAACAATACTGCATCTGATCCTGATCCTACTTTCAAAATTAATGCCGTGTCATTTGATAAAGGAAAAAGTGACAAGCAACCAGGAAGTAAGAAAAATGGGAAATAAAAGAAAAAGCAAACTTCTAACCCGCAAGAATGATCATCTGATCAACCGCCAAGACCACGGAAACCTCATTATCCATTCATAATCTGTAACGAGGAACATTTTGTTAGGGATTGTCCTCACCGTGCTGAAGTCTCAAAAATCATCAAGAATTCTCATGCATCAGCTGTGTTGACAGACCCATTCCCAAATCCGGACACAAATTTGGTTGCTACGGATCTAGCTCCTAGTTCCCAAGTGTTATTTCTATCCACCAAAAAACCTTTACAAGATATTTCGGTGTCGACGTAGAATAAATAATATGGTAGTTCGACCACTGTTCAACCTACTACCTTAACAACGAATCCATCTAATGAATCGGTACCACCTCTTGTTATTCCTGAATTGATGATTTAGCCACCAAAGCGAGTAATTCATAAATCAAAATATAATCCTTGATCAATAGCTGCACAAAATTATAATATAGTTTAACATTTGGCTCAATCCCCTTCAGCTATGTCTACTCTTGAGGTATTACAAAATTTTCCCTCCCAAAAGCAGGCTTTATTGTTGGCCATTGGTGGAATTGATCCAACTGATTCTAATCTTGTCATCTTTAATCATACGGGCTATGTGCCATAGCGACCAGTAGATTTGGCATTCTCCATCCATGTAAATGTTCTCAATCACCTTGTTCATCATACTATTATTGATGAGGGAGCATCTATGTGCATTATGTCTCTAAACTGTTGGAAGTCACTTGGCTCACCGCGATTATCACAATCATCACGATGTTGAATGCTTTTGATGGAAGAACATATAAATCTTGTGGTATTATCAATAATATGCTTGTTGAATTAGGGGAAAAAAAAGTAAGTATTGATGTTGAGGTTGTTGACGGACCCCTTCACTATAACATTTTACTTGGAAGACCATGGGTATATGCAATGACTGCCATTGTTTCTACATACTTAAGAATGATTTCCTTTCCACATAAAGGTACAATCACATTCGTTAATCAATTATCCTTTTTTTCCTCTGCTTCACAGGTAACTGTAAGCGTTTTGTATATTCACTTACCCCAACTAGAAATCTAGAAAATTGGTGTAGGACTCTTAAAGGATTACACTCTTATGGGAACCTTTGCATTACTGCCACCTATGAAGTCAGAAAAAATTGAAAGCATAGAGACCCGCTACATGATCTCTTCCACTCTATCTGGCTTAAGGAAGAGTACGGGTGATTATGATATTTCTACGTTGGATAATGTTTTACTGCTCAGCCCTATTGAGCTACAATAGCAATCAAACTATTTGGCTTGGGCGTAAAACCCAAAATTAGTGTCACTGATTGTTTGGATTGATCATTCATTATATTTTGGAACTCCATCTAATCCATTTTCCTCAAAAAAATTTGACAGATGAAAATATTTTGGAAGCTACGATGGCAGAAGGAGAACCGTGGGAATATTAGCATCATCGTTCCCATCTTCTAGATTATGAAGAAAATAATATTACTGAACTATATAACCCATCCATTGAAACTTTTTTTTTGAATTATTTTCCGATTAATGCAATTGAATCTGAGAAAAATTTATCTAATATTTAAGAAATGATTTCTATCGATATTTCGACTAAACTTGGCATTGTAGAAAATATCCATGTCAGTGTATCTTGTTCTCCATCAGAACTTGATTCATGTCGCTCTCTTTTTCGAGAATTTCGTGATGTATTCACTTGGTCTTATGAGGAAATGCCAGACATAGATACTAGTATAGTTGAACACACTATTAATATGTATCCTGATGTCAAACTGGTGCATCAACGACTTCATCCTATTCATCCAAAGAAAGTCGCTGCCATCAAAGTAGAAGTTGAAAAAATTTTGCGTGCTAGTTTCATTTACCGCATTCCTCTAACTGAGTGGGTTTCCAATATCGTTCCTGTGAAAAATTAGAGTGTGTGTCGATTATCGGGATGTTAATCATGCATTTCCAAAAGACAACTATCCTACTCCCTTTATCGACCAGATTATTGATGATTGTGCTGGATGCAAAATATTTTCATTCATGGATGGATTTTCTGGCTACAATCAAATCAATATCCACCTAGATGACCAACATAAGACAACATTCATCTGTCCCTGGGGCACGTTGACATATAGGAATCTTTCGTTTCGTTTAAAGAATGCTGGTGAAAATTTTTAGAGAGAAATGAATCATGCTTTCAACGACATCAAGCACATTGTTCAACCCTATCTATATGATTTACAAGCACATTCATGAAAACGAACTGATCACCCAATGCATTTGAGAGCCATTTTCTTACACTGCCGACACTACAAGATACGCCTCAATCCACACAAATGTGTGTTTTGTGTTGGTTCTGGTCAATTGCTTGGATTCGTAGTTTCAAAAGAAGTAATTCGAATAGACCCACTGAAGGTACAGGCCATTCTTGATTTTCCTACACAATCAAACCTACTTCAGATACAAAACTTCAAGGCAAGGCTAAATTCCTGAGAAGGTTCATTCCAAACTACACTGAAATGGCTAAAGTATTTACTCGATTATTGAAAAAGGGGGTTCCCTTCCATTGGGACCAAGTTGCGCAAGCTTCTTTTGATGTTGTCAAGGACCATCTTGTCCGAGCGTCATTAATGTATCCTCCAAATTATAAAAATGATTATTTCCTATATATCGTCGTGGCTGAAACAACCATTGCTATGGTTTTGGTCCAAGTAGAAGATGGAATTGAACATCCAATCTATTATTTGAGTCATAATCTCAATGATACGGAAGTTAAGTACTCGTACGTGGAAAATCTTTCCTTCGAAACTATTCAAGCTATCCAAATATTTCACTATTATAGCCTACCTCGAAAAACAACAATAGTTTCAGATTGCAACCCCATGACTTACATCTTATCATGTCAATTGCTGGGGGGAAGATATTAAAAATGGATCATCATTTTGCAGTAATTTGATTTGGAATTCATCAAATCCAAGTCAAATAAGTCTTTAGTTTTGGCTAAGCTTCTCTGTGACCTTCCCTCTAACAGTACTGCAACTACGTCGGAACCATCTATTGCAGATGAGTCTCTGTTTTTAATCAGATCATCTGATCCCTAGAATGGAGACTTCATAATTTATCTCCAAACCCAAAATTTTCGACCTAATACCTCTCACTCTGATCAACGACGTATTCCATACCAAACGTCGATGATATACTCTATCATCGTGGTGTCGATACCATTTTAAGGAGGTGCCTCACTCATGAGGAGACCAAAAAAGTATTAAATGATTGCCATGCTGGGGTTTGTGGTGGAAATTTATCTAGATATGCTACCGTGCAGAAGATACTCTACACCGGTTATTTTTGGCCCACTATTTTTCAAGATTGTATCCTCGCAGCCAGAATTTGTCATGTATGCCATATTTTTTACCGTAAAATCCGCAAACTGCCAACGCCAATGCATCCTGTTATATTTGCTGGACCATTTACGAAATGGGGTATTAACTTCATGACCTGTAACCCTCTTTCGTTTGAGGGGCATGGTTATCTTATTGTCGCAGTCGACTATTTTACCAAATGGGCCGAAGCAATGCCTACATTCAACAACACAAGACAAACAACTGCATTGTTTTTCTTCAATCATGTTATTGCATGGTTTAGGGTCCCACAGGCTATAGTTATGGATCATGGGAAGCATTTTCGCAACCATATGATCTCTGAATTGAAAACCAAGTTAGGATTGTCGCATGATAATTCTACTCCTTATTATCCACAATCAAATGGACAAGTTGAGGCTATTAGAAAACTTCTTAAATGAATGATTCAATTAATGATAGGAGTTCATAAAAGGAATTGGCACTTGATCCTGTACTCCGCCTTGTGGGCGTATCGAACCTTGGTGAGAAACGCGACCAGTTTCACTCCTTTTCAATTGGTGTATGGTCTGGAAGCTATCTTACCAATCCAATGTGAAATATCATCGTTAAAACTCATGAAAGACTTGTTACCTGACACCTCAGAAGAAGAAGCGCGTCTCCTTAACCTCATCCATCTAGATGAAACACATCTGGAAGCCTAATTGGTCAATGAAGCACATAAGAGATGTATAAAGGTGCAATACAAAAAAAATGTCTAGCCTTGCATCTTTTGAGAGGGAAACTTGGTCCTTCTTTACGACCAAGAAGATGATGTAATAGGTACAGGGAAATTCAAGCCATTATGACATGGCCCTTATATTGTCAAAAGAGTTCTTACTAAGGGTTCCTACAAGTTAGTTGATTACGATGGAATTCCATTGGCACAGCCTAGAAATGGGTTGTATTTGAAAAGTTACTATGCTTAATCATGAGCATAGTAATTTTTTATTATATTGTTTATATGCTGTTGATTTGCATTCACAATCTTAATTTTTTTTTTAGATTTTTCTTAACATTAGTAATCCACTTTACATTTCATCGCAGATGACTGAATCTTCGGAACCGTTTGTTGGATATGCTGATGGTGCTAGTCGTAGTACGCAGAATCTATCCTCTGCAGCATGGGCCATTTTCGCTCTAAACGACGAGTTAGTGAGTTTTCAAGGGACTTGTATCAGTAGATCGATGAATAATATCACTGAATATATCGCGTTGATTGAACTTCTCTCTGATGCCATTTCATTTAGTATGAAAAACATAATCATAAGGCTAGACTCACAACTTGTGGTACTACAAATTACTATTATTTATACTATTAGAAATCCAACACTTCTTAGATTGTTCCTAAGAGTTTGACTTTTGGAGAGACATTTTGATTTCATTCAATATCAACAAAATTCCATAAATCTAAACACTTTAACTGATTCATTAGCCAATCAAGTTTTAGATAGACATTTGCGACATAGGTAAAACATTCACATCATTGAATAGGATTGCGCATTAAACATAGGAAAAACACTAAAAACATATAGATAGATAGTTATTGGTTTTTTACAAAATTTGTGCCCAAGACACGTTGGTCATCTGACCTCAAAATGTATGCAAAAAATCACAAGTAAACTAGTGGTGCTCATGGTAACATGCTATAGATCTATCAATCCTACGAAGTAACCGCATCCAACGGCTAGGAACCCCAATAGTGTGTCACTGCAGTCGCATGGGAAGCTCTTCGATCTGGCAATCCAGAATCCCAAAGGTCAACCCCTCTATGCGCTGATGGAGCTCAGCAAGAGACTCAGCCATATCAAGGTCCTGAAGGACAACTCTCCCGACAGCCCTCTCTGTTGGTGCATTTTCTTCGCACTCTGGTTCCTCTACTAGTTGAACGCGACCAATATCTGCATTACATCAAACATTTAGTTTAGTATTGGAAAGAAATAAAAACACAAAAAAATTGTATAAACCTTATAAAAATAAAAAAACATGGTAAAATCATTCTTATGTATTGCACCCCACTAAGGGCCCTCTGCTAAAACTAGATCTATATCTCCTTGGAAGTCGATGCCTATGTATGCGTAATCATCGATAGTGACAATTTGTCACTGAAACCAGGCAAAGAATGTAGTAGAGAAAAAAATGGTTGATTGGCTTGCATTCCAACCCATGAGTTCTACCCATCTTTGTATTCAAGGATCTCTAGGACTAGAGATATCCAATGTTACATGTTGTGGCTGCATCAGTGGAATCCGTTCCAAAGCAAAGGAGATAAGGATGGAACCATAACTGAAATTTTTCTTCCTTCCTCCCTTTTCTTTATTTAGTTGTTCCTTTATCTGAGATAGAACAACTTCAGACCAGTTGAATATTGTTGGCTCTAAGCAATCTAGCGCATACTGCATATATGATCTGTTCGCTACATGGAGTGTAACGGTGCCAACAAGTTTAGTGATCATGAAAAGGATGGTTCTCAAAGGCAAATCCCTGACATCCTGGATGTTTTTTTTTTCATCTTTGCTAGGTTCTGACCTTGGATAGCAATACTGCATAACATAATCCCACTATCTCTCCTCCAACAGTAGACCCTGTGAGAGAAATGGGCAAACCTCTCCTCGACAAACCCGTTAGAAAATACACATCCTCAACTGTTATGGACAACACTTGATTTTTTATGTGAAATGACTCTATTGTAGGATCCCATGCTCAAACAAGGAACTCTAGGAGTTCTATTTGTTGTCTCATGCCCAACATTTTGAAGTACTTAAGTAGCCCGCAATCTCTTAAAGCTCTTGCAGTATGTTGGGGTCCTGTGATTTAGTAGATTGGGATACTAAATGACAAGGCAACATATAAACCAATCTTTAGAGCTCTAGGATCCAGCCCTCCTAGTCTCAGAGAGGGATCTCTCAATTGTTTTGCAAAGATATGACTTTTTTTCTTGTAAAAGGTTGATTTTAGGCTAGTTATTAAGCATGAGTTTGTTTGATTGTTTGGTGGGACATGATGATCTAGGAAGCATGGATAGAAAAGGGAAATATCTAAGTCATTGGGAAATGGAGTCAAGTAGAAGTTTGTAAAAATTTTGTAGATGAATCAGGGGTATCAAAGGGAAAATCTAACTTGTCTATTAGATCTACAAAGTATTTCAGGTGAAATGAAATGAACATTAAGGGTTTAGAATGAAAAGTATAACTAAGGGCAATTAAGAATCCTCAATTATATGTACTTCTCAACAAAGGGACTTAAAAAATCATTTGAACATGAAGAATTATTTTATAGATAGGGCTAACCATGAATTCTTCAAATTACACTTCAGCAAATAATAATTTCAAGACAAACTTTCAAAATGAAATCTAGAAGTCGAGGAATGCTCTATTTCATCAAAGATTTTGCTTTCAAGGATAAGAAAACATTCAAGATTCACAAATAACTCCATTTATAGAAGAGGGAACTCCTAGACATCTTTGATTACAGCTATAAAGACCTTCAAAACAATTATTTAAGCAAGAATCAAGGGTATGATCAAAACAAACCTCTTTGGCAGACTGTAAACAATGGTACTTTAAAGGGAGATTTCAAAAACGGTTTTCAAGTGGCAGCAAGTAAGCAGGGAAAACCATAAATCATTCTTGAGGCCAAATATTTGAAATATTCTTGAAATAAACAATATTAAGGGTTGAAAAGCAGTCAAACCACTCAATAAAACCTTTCGCAGATGAAAAAATAAAGACAGTGAAGAGTAAATAGGTCTAAGGTGCTTCTAGGAGACATTTCTTGGCCTAAACTTTTTACTCTACTGTAAGCAAGAAATGATGATAACAGAATGGAAAACAGGAAAAACATTAACATATTAAAACACTTCACCAACAACCAAGCTCAAGGATCCAATGACATAGCTTTCTCCATCAACAAATACGTCAAAACATCCACAGGTTCCAGAACATCAAATTTCTTTCAACTTCAGCAAAACTATGTATTACTTCAAAGAGTTATCAAATTCCCACCATACAATGAGTTCGAATGCAATATTTATGCTGCAAGTGAGGAGGTGAAACCACCTAGGGTTCAAAATGTTATTAATGACATAGTAAATGCACTCCTATCCTTAAAAACCATGCAAGGCATAAGGTAGGAATGTCTCTCAAATACTTCTCTGTGTAATAAATCTCTCTTTACTTCCTGAGGATGAAATAGTTGAAAAGATTGACCTTGAGGCCTTTTTGTATCTTTACATTAACTATTATGACAGTTTATAATATCTTCTTTAGTGTAATAATGGTCAATTTTCACCTTGGAACATAAAGCAGGCCACAGGTGGCAGTTTCATTTATTAAGTGAATAACTGCTTTCATTTTATGTTTTCAAGGCTATATTTAAGCCTAATTTGCCTTTATTTCATCATTTAAGCTGTATTTTAAGGCCTAATTTTCTTTGGTTTTCCTTTTCAATTGATCATCGTTGTCCCTTTCCCTTTTTTCCCTACTTTAAACCTTTTTTTATTTGTCTTTATCCTTTGACCTTCAATATTCATAATTATCCTTTGTTGACCATTTAATACTTCTCAGACTTCTTTAAAACTTCTGTTCCTCTGTATTTAACTTTATTTTCTCCCTTAATATTGCAATTAAACCTTTAATCTTATGTCTGCCTCTTTACACCTTGATTTATCCTTGATACTCTGTTTTTCTGCCTCTATCTCTTTTCCTTTTTAACAACTATTTTATTTACTAATCCCTCATGCCTTTAAAACCTTGATTAGGCTTTAATCCTCTATTTTAAGGCTCTGATTTCTCCTTAAGCCTTTATAATGCATTATATTGTATTTGAAACCTTTCGGATTCTTTTGAACTTTCGTTCATCTGTCTTTTAACTGCATTTTTATTCTTTAATCGTCCTTTAAGCCTTTAATCTCTGTTTCTCTGGCCTTTAACCTCGCCTTTATCCCCTTTTATTTAAACTTTAAATTCTGTCTTTTCCTTTCTTCTTTACTTCACTGTTTCTTCTTTGGTTCTGTGTGCAGGGTTTCCCTTTGGTGCGTTGGAGGGTTTTGTGTTTTAACCAGTGATCATGAAGACACTGATTAAAACCTTTGAATTAAAAATCCCATATTTATTTTTGCCTCATATTTTTGGCCCTTGGACCGTCATTTAAAGGCTCTTCACCACTGTAACTTTACTATGGATGGACCTGCACATAAACCTGCCATTATAACCTGCAATAAACAAAAAATATTAATAAATCCTATGTTTTTTGGGGAAAAACTATTTTTCAGAGGTTTATGAGGGTGTATGGCAGTCGAAGGAATGTTGCAGAGGGAGGAAATGTATGCAGGAGGAGGTTTCATGGCAGAAACCTGCAAAAACGGGATTCAAAAATGTTTTGGCACGAAAAATGGTAACAGTGGTTTTGGTGAAAACCACGGTGGTTTTCATGTTGAATTTGGGTGGTTAGCGGTTTTGCCCAAAGTGAACGCAATTCCATACACTTTGTGACACATGTCCCATATGAAACCACCAGTTTCACGTGGATTTGGGTTGTTAAACCTCGACATGAAAATACGTGTGAAACGCAATGTGAACCGTTGGATCTAGAGGTGTAGATCCAATGGTGGTAGAGGAGCGCGATGGGGAAAGGTGCATGGTAGAAGGGAGGTGGTGGAGGCCAGGTGTCGGACATGGATTGGATGGGCAATAGGGTAATGAATGGTGGGGCCAAGCTGGCATCAACTACTTTGTCATGGAGTGGGTTTATGTGATTGGTGGGGTTAAATGAGGGTCGTCGAATCATGGGCAATCGACAATGGAGATCGATCGAGGAAGATGGATGGGAGGATAATTGAGGGAGGAGAGGGGTGACGGTCGTTGTTGGATCTACATGATCAATGGTTGAGATCAAGCTCAAGGGTTATGGAGTGGGGTAAGGGAAAAAGGGAAGGGGGATGCGGTCCGGGCCATTCGATCAATGCAATCGACGATGTAGATCGTTTTGAAGAAATGAACAGATGGGGGTAAGAAAGAAAAGGAAGAGGGGCTTAAGAAAGGGGTTGGGGCATGGTCCCGTGGAAAATTAAGGGGACCGGGAGTGAAAAAAAAATAAAAAGGGATAAGGGCTTAAGAAGGCGCGGAGAGGGTGGACAGGTGGCAAAAAGGAAGACCGAGGGCAAATGTCGGAAGGGGCCAAGCCTTAAGCACTTGATTTCAAAGCTGGGGCATATGGAGGAAAATGGGCGGAAGATTTAAGCCCTCAGGGGCTTAAGCCCTTAGTTGTAAAAATATTTTCTTTAGGCCAAAAATGGGTTTTTTAAGCCAATTTAAAAGTTCCGATAGATAAAGAGGGGTGTTTTAAACATAAAAAAAGGGTTTTTTTACAGGTTTAAAGGGTTTTTGATGATTTTAAAAGGGTTTTTTAGGGAAAATGGAGGAGAATGAAGAGGAAAAAAGGACCTTTTAAACCAAGTATAAGAGTGTTTATAATGGTTTAAGGTGGATTTTTAGAGGAAATGAAGAGTTGATAAAGGGAAAATGGGCTATTTTTAGAGGGAAATGGACTAAATAAAAACATGGATAAATAGCCTGAAATGAGATTTTTTCTTTGAAACAGTAGGATAACCTTTTAGGAGACATAGATGAAGATTTTGGTGAACTGACAGACTCAGAATAATGTAGGAAGTGAGATTTCGAGAACTCATAATGCTTCTTTGAAATATTATCTCTAGAAATCTAGGGCTGCCAACTTAGTCATCTTTGGCTAAAATCAATAATTATGGATGACTAATAGTGGCTCCACTTGGGGAGGACAACTTGCTTTTAAAGGTGTCCAAAACCTCAGCTATCAATCTTCTAGATTTAAGTAGACCAGTTCCTTATCCATTTGGAACATTTCTCCCTTTTTTGCTAATCTTTCTCTGCAAAAGATAACCTTTATCAATCTGAAACATGTAATTTCTTCAAAACAGCATCACTACCTACCCAATCCTACTTGTCTTGGCATTTTTTCTTCTTTTGAGTGCACTTGAACTGGAAAACTCTTTGAATTTTTATTTTTGAAAAATAGAAATAAACTATCTAATCCTACCCTTATTTCTTCCAAGAGTCCAGATTAAACTGTTGAACTCTTTATTTCTCTACCTAACTATCTATCTGTCAAGATTAGGCTGTTTGATAGGTTTTATTCTCTATTTCTAAGATAGAAATTTTAAACATAGTCAAATCAATATTAGATTGTCTGATTTGCTATGGTGTCTATGGTTGTATGTACAGGTTGCGCATAGACTTTATTTGTAGAAAATTTAAAACAAGATTGTGAAGGCTTAAGATCAGAAAATTATAAACATCCTTCTATTCTCTTTCCAGCTCTGGTTTTGATCTATTCAGAGCCATTTTTCTCCTTTTCTTGGTTTAGATTTTGATCTTGTTAGAACCATTTCTTTTCTATCCTAATCTATTCTACTGATAAGCCAATTCTGAGAAAATCTTATCAATATGTGCTTCTATTAACTTATCAAAATAAATTTAAACTATGTTCAGCCATGATTAGGCTAGATGACTGAACAATATATCATTTTTGAATCAACAGTGGCACTTAGATTTGCTCACTTTCAGAAATATTCTCTTTTTGGGTATGGGGCTGTACCTTTTTCTTTTTAACTGCCATCTTTTCTCTTTTCTATTGTTCTTGTATTTTTTCCTTTTTCAAATTGAAAAGAAATTTTATATACAGTGAAAAATAAAAGTTTTGAAATTTAGGACTCTTGGTAGAAATAGTGCTTAAGCATCTTGCCATTGACAGGACCTCCAAATAGATCTTCTCCATTCATCTCTTGCAGAAGGAATGCATTATGACCCCTGATAGAATGAATAATGTAGGGCCCTTTCCACATATTTTCAAATTTACCATGTTTTCCCTTTTCTTCCCTTCTAGAATCCCACTTTAGAACTACATTTCCAACTTGGAAATCATTTTCTTTAGTCCTCTTGTCAAATAATTTCTTGATGCTTTCTTAGACTGTTTGTATTATCCTGTACACTTCCTCTCTAGATTACTGTAAATGAATGGTCTAATTTATCCTTATCTGCATATCATTCTCTTCAGTTTGTACTTATTGAAGGAGTTTCATGACTGGAACTCCTAAATAGGTTGGGAAGACGTCATCCATGCCATAAACTAGCTGATAGGGGGACATATTTATTGACTTTTTGGTGGCTAATATATCATCCCATAAAGCATGAATAAGCTTACTATGTCATGATTTATGATTCTTATCCAATAGTTTTTTGATAATATTTACAAGGCTCTTGTTGGAGGATTCAACTAATCCATTTCCTTTAGGATAGTAGGCAGTGGAATGACCTAAGGTGATATGGTATTTATGGCAGAAGTCAACCATTCCTTTAGACTTGAAAGCAGTAGCATTATCTATGATATTTTTTCTAGGACAACCAAATCTGGATAGTATATTGTTTTCAAGGAACTTGATAATGATAGAGTCAGTAGCATTCCTAGAAGGTATGGCTTCTATCCACTTGGTATTATAATCAGTGGTAGTGAACATCCACTTATGTTGGGCTGATGAAGATGGGTGAATTTCCCCAATGAAGTCCAAGCCCCATTGTTGAAAGGGAGCCTCAACACTGATGGGATGTAAAGGTAAAGGTAGGAGTTTTCTCTTGCCATAAAAAAATTGACACTTATGGCAAGACATTCATGACAAATTTCTGAGTGTCTGGGAAAAGGGTGGGCCAATAGTAACCAGATCTGAGGATTTTATTTGCTATAGTCTTCCAGTAAATATGTCCTCCACATTCTCCCTCATGCAGCTCATGCATGATTCTTTCTACATCAATCTCAAGAAAACATTTAAGAAATATTCCAACAACATTCTTCCAATATAAAACCCCATCTAATATGAAATAATTTAAAGCCTTCTTCTTCAAAAAAATAGCTTTAGTTTTAGAAAGAGAAGGAGGGGTATTCAGATAAAGTAGCACATATATGATATCAGCATACCAAGGTGAATTCACAAAAGTTTTTTAAATAAATGGAGCTGTAAATTATTTTGTTTCTTCTAAGACATCAACCATATTCATATCTAGTGCTTGGAAGTTTGATTCAGCCATGAGTTTTTCTAATCCCTGCCCTTTGATTAGTTTGGTAGGTTTGATTTCTAAGTCATATTCTAGAATAATAGCAATCCATTTTCCCCTTTTACCATCAGGGTCTTGACTTAGAATATCCTTGACAAAAGTTTTTGGGAGAAAAGAAATGATGTGAGAATGTAAGATGTATACTCTAAAGTCTTTCAATGCTTTTACCAAGCCTAAGGCTTGTTTCTCCATGATGTTATACTTGAGTGGAGCATCTCTTAAGGCCCTACTGAAAAAGGATATAGGTTTTTCATGCCCCATGTTATTCTCTTGCAATAACACTGCAGCTATTGTATGTTCAGATGCAAAGGAAAATATATAAAAATATTTGGTGAAATCAAGACTTATAAGAACTAGTGTTTCAGTAAGAGCTTGTTTTACCAGTTGAAATGATTGTTTAGCTTCTATTGTCCATTTAACACCTATGTATTTCTTTAGCATGTTTGTGATATTTCTTAATAGCTCAGCAAGGTTTGGGATGAATCTCCTTAAAAAATTTATCTTCCCAATGAAAGATTGTAATTCTTTGAGGTTTCTGGGATGGTTGATTTTCAATATGCCATCAATCCTTTTAGGGTCTACTTTGATTCCCTCTTCAGAAATTATGCGGCCAAGAAGCTTTCCTTCTCGGAGACCAAAGAGTTTCTTTTTGGGATTCAAAGATAAACCATATTTCCTACATTTATCAAAAACTTTCCTTAAATGTATCAAATTTTCTTCAATAGTTTTGGAGAAAAAAATAATGTCATCAAGGTAAATGATTATAAAATAGCCTATTTCTTCTAAAAAGGCTATATCCACGGCCCTTTGGAATGGCGCCCCAAAATTTATTAGATCAAATGGCATTTTGACATACATGAATGTACCCCAAGGTGTAGTGAAAGAATTTTTATGTTGGTCACTTGGGAGTACTAACACCTGATTATAACCCGAGAACCCATCCAGTAGTGAAATTATTTTATACCCAACCACCCTTTGAAGTATGTGATCCATTTTTGGCAAGGGATAATTGTCCTTTAGGGAGGCTCTATTTAGATTTCTGAAATCAATGCAGAGCCTAATCTCCCCAGTATTTTCCCTAACAGATACTAAGTTGGAAACCCATTCTGAATACCTAATGGAGACTATGATCCCAGCATCATACATCTTCTTAATCTCTTTCTCCACTAAGGGCAATAAAATATGGTTTATTCTTCTGAGTTTTTGTTTGAAAGGTTTCTGATTTTCCTTAAGAGGAATTTTGTGTTGAATGGTGCTGGTATCATATGACTTTAGATCCTTGTATCCCCATGCAAACACATCCTTAAATTCTTTGAAAATTTCTATGTATTTCTATTTGATATGAGCTGAGAGAGCATTGGATAGATTTATCATTTTGGGTTCTGCTAGGTTGCCTATGTTATGTTCTTCTATGTTTGTTTCGATATGTTCCATCCTTGGTTCTTTGGCTACATCATTGAAATCAAAAAGTTGTTCTAATGGTGCAAGACCTCCTGGAATTGTATCATTTTTACATTGTAAAATTTCCAGGTCTTTTTGATATGTATTGTCAATTATTTCTGCTCTAAAAGGATGTTCAAAATGATTTATATCAACAGAAAAAGACAGCTCTATTTCAGGGATTTGTTCTTCATTAAAACAATTTTCCTCATGGCTTGAAGCAGGTGTTGGTATGGAAAAGTCATTCTTTGATTGTAGAAAATAATCTATATGTTTGTCTCCTTCAAACACTTGCCAATAATCTTCATTGTCAGGTATTGCGGGTTTGTTTTTTACCTTTATATTAGATTTTTCATTTTTTTGTGGTATTTGGAAATTACTAGCAACAAAGGCAAGTTCATTTGCTAGATGATTTTGAGCCCTTGGGATGAAAATGAGTTCATATTTTTCAAAGGTTTTCAGGAGATCAAGGGCAACATTTCTATATTCTCCGAGTTTTGGGTTTTTCGTTGAATACACCCCTTTAATGTTAGAAAATTATATATTATGGAGCAATGCAACACATAAAATATGCGGAAAAATACAAGCACAAAAAACACATAAAACCAGAGAGACACAAATATAAGTGGTTCACCTAGTTTGGGCTACGTCCACCCCGAACAGCTAGTCCTTCCTTTCTATTATCCAGCAAAATGAAAAGACAAAACCTACAACAGATTTGCTGTGATATCCTCTGTTCTTTCTCACAGTCTCCCTCTCTATTTTTCACTCCGAGAATACACATACAATACACAGCTGCAATACAATGCCCTCATAAAAGCGAGGGGTTTCCTTCTAGGGAAAAAAACCCTAATCTAAACATAACTTCTACCATCAGATCATTTGCCTAATGAACGACCCAGATTGACTAGAAATTACTATACTTTTACAAGGAAATTTTACATCTGTTTTTAGCTTTGGGGGCGCTGCCCCCGAAAACCCCCACCAGGGGGTGGGCTCTAAAAAGCGCTGCCACCCCCCTGGACCCCCCCACGGCAGCGATTAATTACGGGCGGCGTTGCCGCCCCTTTTAAGGTACAGGGATCCAATGCTATGATACAAAGTAAACAAGATAATCAGGCTCCACACCCAACATTTAATTTGTCTAATAATTAGCTCAGAATCCCCTTGGACTGATATTATTTTGGCTCCTAAATATTTGAGTAAGTGTAGGCCAATAAGGAGGGCTTCATATTCAGCAATGCTATTTGTGCATGGAAAATCCAGTTTATAGGAAAATCCTTTTTTTGTGTTCTGTATCCATACACTAGCCCCTGCACTTAATTTTCTACGAGAGACATCAAAGTTTATTTTCCAAGATGTTTCAATCTCATTTTCACTTCCTTTTTGTTGTTCAAGGCTTCTAGAGTTTGAGTTATTTTGTGTTTGAATGGAGGATAGATTTGACTGTTTTGGTGGACTAACTTCTTCCTTGTTTCCTTTTTCCTATTAACTGATTTCATCTTCATTAAATAAGATAA
Source organism: Pinus albicaulis (assembly GCA_034641835.2). Lineage (NCBI taxonomy): Eukaryota > Viridiplantae > Streptophyta > Pinopsida > Pinales > Pinaceae > Pinus > Pinus albicaulis. Next base: position 655,000,277 of record CM076583.1, on the reverse strand, counting down.
AGGAATCTAAGTTTGAATGGATGGAATACATAGGAGTATTGTTTGGCCTATCTATATTTCTCACAATTTATTTCATATGATACTCTCTGTATAATCTTCTAGTTTGGCTAAACACTGGGATGGTGGCATATGACATGTCCATTTGAAGGCTCCCATGAATTTTGTCTCCCCATGATCTTGATAAAAGCATGCCATACTTTGGGGGAATGCCAGCCACTACTATGTCCATTACTAGACTCTTAGCAGGAATTTGTGCTAATTTGACACACAAATATTTGATTAGGCCTAAGAATATGACCCTTCTTGAATCAAAGGAATACAGGTCTTTGTATGGTTTAGTAATTTATAAGCCTAGGCTTTCCATTACTACTTTGGGCATAAGATTATGTGAAGCTCCATAGTCTAACATGGCATTGTGTAAGATTTTGTCATGTATATTTAGGTTGAAATAGAAGGGAGGGACAACCCCTTCTTGGTACTTTCCTTCAACTTCAGGACCAAACAATAACTCTAGTTTATCATCTGTCAAGTTTAAAGTATCAGTGTCACTGCCTATATTCAAAGCTTTCAAAACTTGATTTTTATATAAATCCTGAGTTACTAGTTTAGCTAAGGGTATGGTGATTTTAATCTTGGAAATTTCCCCTTCAAGGCTAAAAGGAACTATTGTTCTTGACATATTTACATATGTTCTGTCATTTACAAATATTTCACCAATTCTGATTTGCTGAACTTTATTTGGACTTCTATTTGGGACAGATTTGTTAGGGACACTAGCAAAAGTACAAGGGTAGCTTTGTTCAACACTTTGCTGACTGTTTTTGTCTTTATTTATATCGGTTTTCTTGGCCATAGTGTTGGTGTTACTAGCTATCTTTTTACGGTGATTTTCTGAATTTTTCTTAATAGCAGTACTAGTGTTTTTGTCATCAGAAATTGTTGGGCTCCCTTTGCTTCTAAGATTATATTGTTTGTGTACCTCCATGATTGCATTTTCAAACCCCAGTCTGTAATATTTAGAATCTTCATGGTTGTTTTCAATTTTTTCTAAGGAGGAGAATCCTTGTTCTTCTTCAGTGAGAAAAACATTTGTCTCACTGTTAGATCCTATCAGTTTTACATGATTTTCTTCCAACCTTTCCACTTCCCTTTCTTCTTCTTGATCAACATAGTTTTTTTGAAAGGGAGGCCTAATTTGTTGGTCATTGTCTCTTTTCCTATATTTATTAGGGTCTCTTCTGAGATTTGGGTTTCTATTTATGTTTTGGGGGTTTTTTTGGTTTTCTCTAGGAGCCACTCTATCATTCAGATTTATCTTTTCAAGCATCCTCTCCATTAATTTCACTAAGTTATCAATTTTACTATCTAATGATGAGGTTGGTGCTATTGTATCATCCCTGTATGTAACTCTTTTCTCTTCTTTTAGCCTAGCTATTTTCTCAATCAGATTTGCTTCTACCCCTAAGGCTCCCCTCTGCATATCTTCTAAAGTTAGAAGATCTCTTTCTCTTAGCTGGTATGCCATTTCAGGATCAAAACCCTCAGGTAATTTGGCTAAGGCTAGGCCTAATGGACGTTTCATGTCTGGGGGAAGTGCATTATAAACACTATTGAATCTAGTGCAATAATCTTGGACATTTTCCCCAATGTTTCTTTTGAGGTTGGTATATTCTGAAAGGATTTGGAGAGGGTTCTTCCTAAGTTCCCATTTGTTTATGAATGATTGATATAAATAAGGGAGATCATTAATGGTGTGAGGAGTCAAGCCTATAAACAATTTTTTGGCTTCTCCTCCTAAACTTAGAGCAAAAATTCTCATCTTAATGGTTTCTTCTTCTATTTCCATGTAATCAAAAGCATCATTCATCTTATCTACATGTTGTTGGGCAGTAGTGGGTTCATTTCCAGTGAAGTGGGGAATTTTGGATTGATATTCATTGGGTAAGGGAACCAAAGGTAGTGGTAACACAAGTGGAGCATACCATGTAGCCATGATAGGAAATAATCGGGGATTTACAAGACATGGATTTACAAGAGGGAAAGTGGGCTGAAATGGGTTATTTTTAACAATGGATGTGTGATAGGAGTAGAAGAAACACTTGGGCCAGCAAACTATTGATGAACAGATTTGTTATGGAAGGAACTGAAATGATGGGGAAGCTAAGAGTCAGGTGGAGTAGAAGGTGAAGCTTCTCTGCTAAAGCTCTATTGCAAATCTTTGGTTTCAAAATCAGCTTGGTTTAAATCACTTTGAGATTTATTCCTGAATAGGTTCTTTGTGTGAGGTAAGTCAAAGTGAGGATCTTTTAAGACTGTGAGATTTTCAGGAACAAATCTTGCTATTGGGATGCTTCTATCAGTAGTTGGTTTTCTAGATCTAGAAGTTTTACAAAAAATCCTTTCTAGATTGACAACTATGGTAGGAGGGTTAGGATCTGGATGGGATCTAGTATTGACCCTATGTGAAGCCAGATTTCAGTTTCCAAAATTTAGAGAGGCTTGAAGTTTTTAGGACCATTTTTCAAGATTTTTTCCTCTCACAGTGATTTCTATAATAAGGGACTAGGTTTCTAAACTTCCTCAAGGCTGGTTAACATAGTTTCAAGGAAATATGGAGATCTAGAGGAGTAATAGGGTTACTGGGGCTAGTGGAGTCGCCAAGTGGAAAATTTTAGCTTTTCTGAAGGTAAAATGTTTTTTGGTCCACAACCAATGGTTTATTTGAAAACCAATCTGAAATGTTTTGTGTTTTTTTGAGTTTTTATATGGTTCTATGGTTGTGAGAGTGTCCTATACCTGATTCAACACTTAGTTAAGGTGATGAAAAAAACAAAGTCTACTATATGGCTTATCAACTAATTTCTTCAAGGTTTGAAAAGGGTCTCTTAGAATCCTAAGGGTTACTTAGATTTCCACTGATTCAGACAGATCCTATCATGATTGCCATTATTCTGGTAGTTCTTGAAGAATCTATAGTTCAATTGAATGAATACTCAGTGTCTTGTTTTAGGGACTTTTACTCAAAAATTTCCCACCGTGATCTCCAAAATATTGGGGTCCTGTGATTTAGAAAATTGGCATACTAAATGACAAGGCAACATATAAACCAGTCTTTAGAGCTCTAGGATCTAGCCCTCCTAGTCTCAGAGAGGGATCTCTCAATTGTTTTGCAAAGATATGACTTGTTTTCTTGTATAAGGTTTATTTTAGGCTAGTTATTAAGCATGAGTTTGTTTGATTGTTTGGTGGGACATGATGATCTAGGCAGCATAGATAGAAAAGAGAAATCTCTAAGTCATTGGGCAATGGAGTCAAGTAGAAGTTTGTAACAAGTTTGTAGATGAATCAGGGGTATCAAAGGGAAAATATAACTTGGCTATTGGATCTAAAATGTCTTTCAGGTGAAATGAAATGAACATTAAGGGTTTAGAATGAAAACTAGAACTAAGGGAAATTAAGAATCCTTAATTATATGTACTTCTCAACAAAGGAACTTAAAAAATCATTTGAACATGAAGAAGTATTTTATAGAAAGCGCTAACCATTAATTCTGCAAATTACACTTCAGCAAATAATAATTTCAAGAGAAACTTTCAAAATGAAATCTAGGAGTCGACGAACGCTCTATTTCATCAAAGATTTCACTTTCCGAGATAAGAAACATTCAAGATTCACAAATAACTGCATTCATAGAAGAGGGAACTCCTAGACATCTTTGATTACAACTATAAAGACCTTCAAAACAATTATTTAAGCAAGAACAAAGGGTATGATCAAAACAGACCTCTTTGGTAGACTGTAAACAATGGTACTTTAAAGGGAGGCTTCAAAAGCAATTTTCAAGTGGCAGCAAGTAAGCAAGGAAAACCATAAATCATACTTGAGGCCAACTATTTGAACTATTCATGAAATAAACAAGCTTAAGGGTTGAAAAGCAATCAAAACACTCAATAAAACCTTCCACAGATGAAAACATAAAGATAGTGAAGAGTAAACAAGTCTAAGGTGCTTCTAGGAGACGTTTCTTAGCCTAAACTTTTTAATATACTGCAAGAAAGAAATGATGAAAAAAGAATGGAAAATAGGAAAAACACTAACAGATTAGAATACTTCACCAATAGCCAAGCTCAGGGATCCAATGACAGAGCTTTCTCCATCAACAAACAGGTCAAAACATCCACAGGTTCCAGAACATCAAATTTCTTTCAACTTCAGCAGAACTATGTATTACTTCAAAGAGTTATCAAATTCCCACCATACAATGAGTTTGAATGCAGTATTTATGCTGCAAATGAGGAGGTGGAACCATCTAGGGTTCAAAATGTTATTAGAGACATAGTAAATGCACTCCTATCCTTAAAAACCATGCAAGGCATAAGGTAGGAATGTCTCTCAACAACTTATCTGTGTAAAAAATCTCTCTTTACTTCCTGAGGATGAAATAGTTGAAAAGATTGGCTTTGAGGCCTTTTTCTATCTTTACATTAACTGTTATGACAGTTTATAATATCTTCTTTAGTGTAATAACTATAAATTTTCCCCTTGGGACAAAAAGTAGGCCACAGGTGGCAGTTTGATTTATTAAGTGAATACCCGCTTCCATTTGATGTTTTTGAGGCTATCTTTAAGCCTAGTTTTCCTTTATTTCATCATTTAAACTATATTTTAAGGCCTAGTTTTTCTTTGGTTTGCATTTTCAATTGATCATCATTGTCCCTTTCCCCTTTTTCCCTACCATAAACCTTTGTTTATTTTCCTTTATCCTTTGACCTTCAATCTTCATAATTATACTTTTCTGGCCTTTTAATACTTCTTGGACTTCTTTAAAACTTTTTTTCCTCTATCTTTAACTATCTTTTCTCCATTAATATGCCAATTAAACCTTTAATTTTCTGTCTGCCTCTTTACACCTTGATTTATCCTTGATACTTTGTTTTTATGCCTTTATCTCTTTTTATTTTTAACAACTATTTTATTCATTAATCTCTCATGCCTTTAAAGCCTTGATTAGGCTTTAATCCTCTATTTTAAGGCTTTGATTTCACCTTAAGCCTTTATAGTGCATTATATTGTCTTTGAAACCTTTCAGATTCTTTTGAACTTTCGTTCATCTGTCTTTTAACTGCATTTTTATTCTTTAATTGTCCTTTAATCCTTTAATCTCTGTTTCTTTCGCCTTTAACCTCACCTTTATCCCCTTTTATTTAAACTTTAAATTCTATCTTTTCCTTTCTTCTTTACTTCACTATTTCTTCTTTTGTTCTATGTGCAGGGTTTCCCTTTGGTGCACTGGAGGGTTTTGTGTTTTAACTAGTGATCATGAAGACACTGATTAAAACCTTTGAATTAAAAACCCCATATTTCATTTTTCTTCATCTTTCTGGCCCTTAGACCATCATTTAAAGGCTCTTCACCACTGTAGCTTGACTGTGGGTGGGCTTACACATAAAATTGCAATTATAACCTGCAATAAACAAAAAATATTAATAAATCCTGCTCTTTTTGGGGAAAAAATGTTTCTCATAGGTTTATGAGGGCGTATGGCAATAGGAGGAATGCTGCAGAGGGAGGAAATGTATGCAGGAGGAGATTTCATGGCGGAAACCTAAAAAAATGGGATTAAAAAATGTTTTGGCGCGAAAAATGGGAAAAGTGGTTTTGGTGAAAACCACGATGGTTTTCACATTGAAGTTGGGCGATTAGCAGTTTTTTCCAAATCGAATGCGATTCCATACACTTTGTGACACACATCCCCCATGAAACCACCAATTTCACGTGGATTTGGGTTGTTAAACCTCGACACGAAAATCCGCACGAAATGCGATGTGAACCGTTGGATCTGGAGGTGTAGATCCAACGGTGGGAGAGGAGCGTGATGGGGAAAGATTCATGGTGGAAGGGAGGTGGTGGAGGCCAGGTGTCAAACATGGATTGGAGGGGCGATAGGGTAGTGGATGGTGGGGTCGAGCTGGTGTCAGCTGCTTTATCGTGGAGTGGGTTTATGTGATTGGTGGGGTTAAATGAGGGTTGTTGGATCATGGGCGATCGATCAAGGAAGACAAATGGGATGATAATTGAGGGAGGAGAGGGGTGATGGTCGTTGTTGGATCTACATGATCAATGGTTGAGATCGAGCTCGAGGGTTATGGAGTGGGGTCAGGGAAAAAGGGAAGGGGGATACGGTCTGGGCCGTTCGATCAATGCAATCGATGGTGTAGATCGTTTTGAAGAAATGAACAGATGGGGGTAAGAAGGAAAAGGAAGAGGGGCTTGAGAAAGGGGCTGGGGCATGTTCCCGTGGAAAAGTAAGGGGACCGAGAGTGAAAAAAAAAAATGGCTAAGGGCTTAAGAAGGCACGTAGAGGGTGGTCAGGTGGGAAAAAGGAAGACCAGGCGCGAATGTCGAAAGGGGCCAAGTCTTAAGTGCTTGGTTTCAAGGCTGAGGCATATGGAGGAAAATGGGCGGAAGATTTAAGCACGCGGGGGCTTAAGCCCTTAGTTGTAAAAATACTGTCTTTATGCCAAAAATGGATTTTTTAGGCCAATTTAGAAGTTTTAATAGGTAATGAGGGGTGTTTTAAACCATAAAAAAGGGTTTTTTTACAGGTTTAAAGGGTTTTTGATGATTTTAAAAGGGTTTTTTTAGGGAAAATGGAGGAGAATGAAGAAGAAAAAAGGACTTTTTAAACCAAGTATAAGAGTGTTTATAATGGTTTAAGGGGGATTTTCAGAGGAAATGAAGAGTTGATAAAGGGAAAATGGGCTATTTTCAGAGGGAAATGGACTAAATAAAAACTCGGATAAATAGCCTGAAATGAGCTTTCTTCTTTGAAACAATAGGATAACCTTTTAGGAGACATAGATGAAGATTTTAGTGAACTGACAGACTCAGAATGATGAAGGCAGTGAGATTTCTAGAACTCATAATGCTTCTTTGAAATATTATTTCTAGAAATCTAGGATTGACAACTTAGTCATCTTTGGCTAAAATAAAAAATTATGGATGGCTAACATAGTACCTGGATCATTCAAGGAAAACATATATTGTTCTTCATGTTCCCTTACTCTCCATGTAATCGTCATTATAATTCGATGGATACCTGAAAATCAACCACAAGATCCATTAGATACCATTCATTGCAAAAAACTAGGAAAATTTTGGACACATCATGAAAATAAAAAACTTGAACTATGCCCAACGCACTTCCTGGGTTGAGACAATGTGTTGTGTTAGTGTCAATCTAGTTAAACTGCCATCAATGATAAAAATTTCTCTTTTTCATTTGCATATTAGGAGTCCCATACCAATAAATTTCACCATTCCGCTAGGTCATGGATTCATTGATGGTAGTGATTTCTCATCAGTTTTAGCTCATGTGAAACTTGAACACTCTTACCGATGAAATAGGTAACCTGACCTCAAAACGGGAACTCTAGCCCAAAAACTCTCAAAAAACATGAAAAAACACCCAAAAAAAAAAAAGTGTGTCTTCCAGAACGCACTTGTTTTTTTTTTAAGGTCAAATTTCAACATTTTCTAAAATTATGCTAAAAACATAATTGTTTGTTGAAAAAAGGATTGAAAAAACACCCCCCAAAAAAAAGTATGTCTTCCAGAACGCACTTCGTTTTTTTTTAAGGTCAAATTTCAACATTTTATAAAATTATGGTAAAAACAAAATTGTTTCTTGAAAAAAGGATTGAAAAAACACCCTAAAAACAAAACCAGTTGATGCTGGAATAACAAAAAAAAAAAATTGTGTCATACTTTTGGCATTTTTAAAAATAGAAGTAACATTTTTTAATTTTAAAAATTCAAACATTAAAAAAAAACCTAAAATTTAAGAAAAAAAATAAATTTAAATAATAAAAACATCTAAAAGCTTAAAATTTAAAAATATATGAAGATAAAAAAAATAAAAATAAAAACAAAGTAAAAATTTTAATTCAATCATTAAAAAAAACCTAAAATTTAAGGAAAAAAAAATAAAAAAAAAAATAAAAAAAAAATTAAGATTAAAATTTAAAAAATATAGAAATTAAAAAATAAAAATAAAAACAAAATAAAAATATTAAATTTAAAAAAAAAAACAAGTTAAAAAAAGAAGGAAATTATAAAAAATAAAATATAGAAATTAAATTTAAAAAAGAAAAATAAAATGCTTATTAAATTTAAAAAAAGAAAAAAAAAATTAAAACAAATAATTAAATTTAAGGAAATATATTAAATTTTAATAAATTTAAAAATTCAAAATTTAAAAAAAAAAACACTATTCAAATTAAAAGGAAAAAAAAAAGAAAAATTAATTAAAAATAAAAAATAAAAATAAAATACAATGAAAATATCAAATTTAAAACAATATATATTAAAAAAGCAAATAAACTATAAAAAATAAATTAAATTTAAATTATAAAAAATAAAATATATATATGAACTTAAATTAAAATAGGTATATACATCAAATATAATTAAATTAAAAAAAAAAAGAGGTCAATATTAAAATAACAGATTAAATTTAAAAACAAAAATATTAAATTTTAATAAATAAATGAATAAACAAATAAATTTTGAAAGAAAAAATAAATTTTAAATATAAAAGAAAAAAATATATATATTGTTAAACGAAAAACTTTAAAAACTTTAAAAATCAATTAAAAATGGAAAATTGAAAAAAAAAAAGAAAAAAAAATTAAATAAAAAAAAAGTTTCATTAAAAAAAAAATCTAATTTTAAATACACAATTTTAATTGAAAAAAAATATAAAAATTTTATGTAATTAACCAAAAAAAAAAAAAAAAAAGGTAAAACATTTAAAAAAAATATTAAATCGAAATAAATTAAAAAATATATATATATAAAATTTATTGAATTTTATAAAATTATATTAAAAAACTAAACATAAAAGTTAATAACAAAGAAAAATTATGAAATTAAAAAAAAAAAAATCAATTAAATAAAAAAATTGGGCAAAATTTAATAAAAATTATTAAAAATAATAATAAAAATAATAAATTTAAAACAAAAAAATAATAAAATTAAAAAAATTAAAACAAAACGAATTTTACTTTAAATAATTTAAAAAAAAATTATATTTTGAAATTAAAAATTAAAAACAAATAAAAAAATAAAAAAAATCAATTAAAAAAAAATTAAAAAAAAAATCGATTAAAAAACAATGAAATGGCGGTGGTGGGGCGCGGCCCGCCCGCTGGGCGGCGCCACGGGGGCGGCCCAGCCGGCCTCCCGGCCCACACCGCCCCTCCCGCCCCACCACCGCCATTTAATTGTTTTTTAATTGATTTTTTTTAAAAAAAAAATTTTAATTGTTTTTTTTTTAATTGTTTTTTTTTTAATTGATTTTTTTTTTTTAAATTTCAAAATATATATATATTTTTTCAATTTTTTTTTATTTTTTTTTTTAATTTAATATTTTTATTTAAAATAAAATTTGTTTTTTTTTTTTTTTTTTAATTTTTAATATATATGTACATCTATTTTTTATTTGATTTTATTTTTATTTTTATTTTTTTTTTAATTTTTAATATTTTTATTTTAATTTGATTTTTTTTTTTAAATTTGAATTTCAAAAAGTTTAAAATTATTTTTTTAATTCAATTTTTTTATTTTAAATTCAATTTGTTTAATTTTTTTTATATTTAATATTATAGAATAATTATTTTTTTAAATTTAAAATTTAAAATTTATTTATTAAAATTTTTAAATTTTAATTTAATTTAATTGTTTTTCTTAATTTTTTCGTTTATTTAGTTTTTCATTTTTAAAATTTATAAATGGTTTCACTAAAAAAAAAAAAAAACACTAAATTTATGTATATTTGTTTTTTAATTATTTGCACGTGGTTTTTTTCATTTTTTTTGTTTTTTAATGATAGTTTTTTTTGTTTTTTTTTTAATTTTTTAATTTTCTTTTTCTTTTTCAATTTTAATTGTTTTTTTTTTTTAATTTGTTTCTTTTGTAAATTTTAAAATTTGTATTTTTTTCCTTATTATTATTATTTTTTTTAATTTAAATTTTTAAATTTAATTTTATTTTTTTTATAATTTTTTTTTTCTAAATTTTGATTTTGTAATTTTAATTATTTAAAATTTTTTTTTTAAATATATATATATATTTTTAATATATTGTTTTTTTTAATAAGTTAGAAAAAAATGTTTTTGATTTTTTTTTTTTAATTTTTTGGTCAATTTTTGTTTTTTTTCTTTAAATTATGTGTTTTTTTTCTTCAAATTTTGTCATTTCCTTTGATATAATTTTCAAATATTTTTGTTTTTATTTATTTATTTTTGTTTAAATTTTTTTATTTTTATGAGCTATTTTTGTTTTTTTCTACATTTTTATTGGTTTTTTAAATTTTATATATATATATATATATATATTTTATCTAAGTTTTGTGTTTTATTACCAACATGAAAATCACCACTCTAAAAAAAAAGGTTGATGCAGCATCAATACGTTTCAAAATTAGCATGAAAATCACTGCTCTAAAAAAAAAGGTTCATGCAGCATCGATACGTTTCAAAATTAGCATGAAAATCACTACTATAAAAAAAAAGGTTGATGCAACATCAATACGTTTCAAAATTAGCATGAAAATCACCGCTCCAAAAAAAAAAAAAAAAAAAATTGATGCTGCATCAATACATTTCAAAATTAGCATGAAAATCACTAACATTTTAAAACAAATATTCATACTTCATAAATAAAAATTTTAGAGTGTCAAAAATGTGCACCAAAAAAAAAATGGTGATTCTGCATCACCACTTTTCAAAATCGAGTGCTTTTTATGCTACCAAAAAAAAGTAGGTAACATTGCGGTTACCTATTTCATCAGTAACATTGTTCTTGTTGATTCTCCTTTCTATGGTCTTTAGTCATGAGTCACTTTCACCATCAAAATCATGTCATTATGTCATAGGGTGGGTCTCATTAGGTTCTAGGATCTCACCATGGTCAAACTAATGAGTCAAGTGTCAATAAATATCAGAAAGGTCATGAGGAAGTCAATAAACTCAAAGTCACAGCACCTGGAAGATCAAAGAAATATTTTATTCAGCTTGATGTAATTTTCACTTCAAAACCATGTTTTGAGGTGAAAACATGATACTTTTCCTTTATTATCATTCATTATGTAATTTTATGTCAGCATGTGTAATAAGTCACAATTCAGAAGCTGTTATCTCCACAAGGTCAGCACCCTGTCTTCAGAGAATTTTTCTGTAGCATATTCAACATCAAGTCATGTTTCAAGTAGATCCATCAGAAAGAGCCCGGAAAGAGCTTTGCAACGGTATACTACACTCTTGAAACTGACTCCTGGATTGAAATTTATGCCTCAGTGAAGTAAAAGTCCTCTATATCCTAACCCATTCCCTTCTTCCATTTTTCCCTTAAACTTTATGTTTAAAGTTTTATATTTTCTTTGATAAAATCCCTATTTCCTCCCTCTGAATATAAAATTATTTAAAATACATATGCGATTAACCACTTTCCCTACATGTCCATTTAAAACCTTATAATAACGTTACAAATTTGTTATTATAAATCCCATTCGATATAATAACCACTTACCCACCATACTCGTTTAAAATTTATAATAAATTTTTTAAAGTTTATGATTATAAAATCCCTGCTTATCCCAAACCACTCCACCTTCATGCCTTTGAAACTTTATAATAAAACTTAAAGTTTCATATCATTAAACCCCACGGACCTTCCCATCGCAATCGCAACGTCCTAAAGGAGTGCCCTGATTGGCCCTTTACCGAAATTCTGATGTGATTCTATTAAATCTCTCGATTGTATATCCCTCGATGGAACCCCTCCGATGTATATCCCGACCATTTATCCGATCGACAATCGGATGACCCATATACAATCGCTCCATCATCCACCTCCGATTGAATCCTTCTGATGGCCAACTCCTGATTGATCCTGCACCGTCGATCTGCCCTCGTTGATCGGACAACCCACACTTCATGGAATCCTCCCAATCACATCAACGAAATTTTATGATACTATGCACCCCTCCCGATCTCCCGATTCTGATTGCGATGATAATACCCCAATCCCACCATGAAAGCCCTCCGCTCTTTCATATAAGAAGCCTTCCTCCCTTTGTAAGTAATGAATAGCCATTTTTTATTTATTTTCAAAGGGATTTCCCCGCTCCCTTTCATGTTACCCATCGGGCCTTGTCAAATCGCATCAAAATTTTTGGTTTTCGTTTCAAATAACATCCTCCCCATTCCTCGATTTCCGATTGGCAATGGCACTATCACACAAAGCGTATTACCATGTTTTATTATATATCACCTCCCATCCGATCCCGATTGCGATTATAACGTGGACCCAACCTTCTTCCCTTCCCTTTTTCCCATTCAAAAATTAATTTCATTCCATTTTATTTCAAGAACATTTTATTAAAATGTCAGTTTTCTCAAACAAAAAATGGAAAGCAAGCGACAGTCAAAGGCCGAGAGCTATAAATAAAACAAAGATTTATACAACAGCATAAATATAGGGATTTTCTCCTTAAATCACTTATTTATCATTCAACAGCGAAATTGTAAATCTTCCCAAGTAAATAAAATGTAATATTGTTCCTTCTTTAGGGCAGATTGTTGGATTTCTTTTCTATGATTAGTTTTCAATTCTTTAGCTGTTAAAACATCTCCTCTTTCTGTGGATCTCTGTTCCCACAAATCTGGTGTATTTAATGTAATTTTAAATCATTTGTAAAGTAGTCTGTAACTCAACGGTAGGGGAATAGTGTGGAAGAACGCTCTGTGCTCCATTGTACAGTTTGACATGGAATTAATAAGAGATGCAGCTTTAATTTGTGGGATCCATGTGGTATGAGTTTTAGCATTTGTTTCTCTCCTTTGTTTCATATGTAAATTTTTATGTTCCACCTCTCATCCATAAACATTTCCTTTTGAATGCTTTCAAGATATAAAGGTAGAATCCATTTTATATGCTCTGCCTTGGGAAATCATTCATACTTTGTGTTTTCTTATGTTTGAAAAGGATCCATTTATTGTGCCCTTTTCAGCTCCTCACCAGTCTTTCCATCCCATCCCTATTTAACCTTAATTGCTAAAATTTATTGCCTATATTTCCCCATAAAATACCCTGTGTCCTGATTTTGATTCCCCAGTCTCAACTATCCTATTTTATATCCCACACATCCCTGAAATTCATTCATTTTATTAAAACCTTTTTCCCATCATTTTACCTAGCCTAATATCAGATCATTATTGTGTTTTATTTAATATCCTTTTTACGGACAGAGCCCTCTCCTGTCCTTGTAGGGCTAGCTACAAGGCTAAGCGTGGTTTAGTTGTTACCTTGTTTTTCCCTTTTCAGCCTGGGGTCCAAATTAGGTGCTAACATCTCTGGCGACCATACTATGGAAGTTTTGATCTGACTGTCTGCGAGCACATATTATCAGCATTTGAATTTACTGTGTTTATTCTATTTTGAAGAAATATCAAAAACAGAGGTGTTGTAGAAGAGCGAAACATATTTGGGCCATGTCAATAAAGAAGTATTTAAACCTTTGGCCAAGGTTAAACCTTGGTTATATAAAACACGACGGTTCTTTACAAATATCTATTATCAAAGCAAAAGCTTTGTTTTGTTACTGACGGAATAATACAAGTGGGACCCAGCCCTTTGAGCTAGTGCGTGGAGTTAAAGTTCCTAACCACAAGTGAAAACCACAGTTAAAGCGTGGTTGTAATTACCGCCAGCAGGTTTTGTAAACCAAAACCGCCCATTTTGCACCTCTTTTGGCCCGGAGCAAAACCACTTCTAAAAAATGCAATCCAGTCATTTTTGGGCACGTCATCACCCAAAAACCACCCATTTCACACAACTCTCAGCTGTCAAACTTCGGCCTTTCAAAAAACGTGATATTCACGAGCATCGTCCGATCTGGAGAGCTTTAGATCTGACAGAAATCGTGCACTGAAAAGCATGGGTGATAATCAAGGTATGATCTGACGGATTTCGCATTATTTTAATTCGTAAAAAGGTGTGTGGGCCCCTGCTAAATAAGATGAATGTCATGCTATTAGCATAGATGTGTTATATGATATAAATTTCAAAGGTTAGTGTTTTTAAAGGATCGCACCATTGTTATAAAGTTTTGATATTTCAACCGGAGTGATAAGGTTTGCTCAGTATTTTTAATGTGTTCCCCAATACCACATTAAATTATAAATATTTTTTTAAAGGTTGGGGTATTTTTTCACGGTGAAACATTATTAAAAGCATTGTTGGAAAATAACATGACTACAACCACTATTCTTCAGTCATAATATAGTTCTTCTATCAGTACATAAAGTCAGATCACCCCAGTGAATTCTTTCTTGTAAATTCCTCGGTTCTGGAAAACGATTTTTAGAGTATTTTAGGCCGAAACGAAATTTTTGTACAGTAGAATTTACACACACTGGCTTCAAAAGGATACACAAGGGCTAATCCAGATCCAAATCCTCCCCCTGTGTTTGAGAATCCTAATGTTATCCCAAGAATTGTCAGAAGACAGGAAGGATCACTAAGTCCCAAACCTATCTTCATATTTTTTGTAGAAGATCTTTCCTTTGATGAAAGTTTTGAGATTTATTTGTTTATAAATAAGTCTGAAACTGACATTGATGATACAGTTTTAGATCCTGAGTTCCTTGTAGATATTGAAGTTCAAAGAGAAAATTCCTCCATTGATGACTACATTTGAATTCTGCTCAGTCCATCACTGTAACTAATATTCCTGAGCCTTTAGAATCATCAGGAACATCATTACCTCTTCTTGATTCATTAGCATTCCCATCAGTCAACTCTCAGTTGTCATCTCCTCCATCAACACCTCCCTTAAATCCTACAAATCCTGTTGTAAATCCTCCTAGAACCATGGCTGCCCAGTATGCACCCCTGGTTTTGCCTCAGGTCCTTAATGATATGCCTGCTAACTATCAAAGTAAAATTCCCATCTTTGATGCCACCTAGAGCATAACAGCCCAGTAGGACGTTGATAAAATGAATGACTTTTTTGATCTACATGAGGTAGAAGTAGAGAATGTAACTACCAGGTTGTTTGTTCAAATCTTCGGAGGTGAAGTTAGAAAGTGGTTCAGAGCCTTACCAGTAGGCTCAATTCGCACTTTTCAAGAGTTGCACACATAGTTTCTAGACCAGTGGGAGGTAAAAAAGAACCCACTCCAAATATTTTCTGAGTATGAGAATATCAAAAGAAATGTGGGTGAAACTATGCAGGACTATTGTTTAAGATTTAATGTTGTATATAATGCTATTCCAGCTAACTTGAAACCTCCTGTGGGATTAGAATTGCTGAAATTTCCAGACGGTTTTGATGTTGATATGGCATATCAGCTATGGGAAAGAGATCCTTCCTCACTTGAAGACATGCAGAAGATAGCGGTAAGTGTAGAAGAAAAACTGCTAGCTAAAAGAGCAAGAACCAGAGCTGAAAAGAGAGTCACAGTGAAAGAGGAAGCCTCTCCTTCAAACAGAAAAATGGACACTCTGATTCGGACAATGGAAAAAATGGTTGATTGATTAACCATTACAGATAGACCTGAACCTTAGATAAGAAATCCGAACTTCAGAGGGCAACAACCATAGTTTAGGATCAAGGAGAGAGAACAAAGAATGCAGGACGAAGCGCCACCATAGCAGCAAATCAAAACTTCACCACAACAGAATTACGTGCAAGGAACATACACAGATGAGGATGATGATCCTCTGATTGAGGCCAATCACTTTTTCACTACTGATGGTGCCCCTATCTTCCTTATAGAAGAAGAAGAATACATGGTGACTCTATACACTCAAAAAGACAAAGATTTCATCTTGGCCAATGACATTGTATTAGAAGAAGAGTCCGATGACTACTGAAGAGGCTACATGAACACTCTATTGGCCCAACAAAAATATTCTTTGAGGAACAAATATGTTCTGATCAGTTCTATTCAAAAGAGAAAAGAGCTTCAAATGAATAACGATTCACAGAAGAAAGGGAAAGAGTTGGCCGACCCTTCCACCAGCAAAGCACCTTCAGCGACTAACAACCCAAATGAGAAGAACCAGCAGAGCACAGCAAAAGAGAAAATAGAGAAAAAATATCCTCCAGTTAAAGAGGTAGAGAAAGCCCCTTCTTTTAACCTAGAAAATTAAATTTCCAAGTTGAAAGTATCTATGCCCGTCACTGAGTTGGTGAAAAATAGTGCATATAAAAATCAGGTGTCTAGGATCTTGCAAATAGACTTTTTTTCTGATATGGTTAATGTAGAGGATGACTATCCAGAACTCATCTTTGGTCTAGCCACAGAAGAATATGAAGAAAGTGAAGTCCCACCCTTTTACCTAAGTCTCAGATTACATGAGCTCATCTTGCATAATGCTATGCTAGACTCTGGGGCCTCACATAATTTAATTCCCAAGGCCATCACGGAAAATTTAGGATTGGATATTACTCGAAAAATACAATGATTTGTATTCTTTCGACTCAGGTAGGGTCCATTGTATTGGTCTTATTAAATATTTGGTAGTGTCTTTAGATCAAATCCCAACCAAAAATGTCTTGATGGATGTAGTTGTTGATGATGTCCCACCAAGGTTTGGAATGCTTCTATCTAGGTCTTGGGGTGCTAAACTTAAGGGAACCATGTAGCTTGACTTCTCTTATGCCACTATCCCTATAATTTTCCAGTTGAGAAAGCTTTATAGGGAAAATAAAATTAAATATATGATTACCAGCAAAGAGAAGCCAGTAAACCATCCCATTAATGTTGTCCATATAGATTTAGAGTCCTTTGTCTTGTATTCTGATGGTGGTTTAAATTATGAGAATGTTCAGTTGGTATAAGTAGATGAAATACCTGAGATTTCAGAGAATTCCTCAAACAGGAAAAATATAAAGTAGCAACTACTTCTGAGTCTCCTGCCTGCTAGCAGCAAAAAGACAGTGAACAACCAGAAATCAGCCAAGGTAAAGAAGAGAAAGAAACAAAATTCCATCATCTACAAGAGGAAGAAGAAGGCCTGTGGAGTATGGATTTTGATGGAGCTGTTGGTAAGGATGGAGCTGGTATTATAATATGGATTAGGAGCCCTATTTTCCAGCGTGAAAGGGTTCCCAACAATGTTAGGGTATGTGCTTATAAGTTGGCTTTTGATTGCTCTAACAATGAAGCAGAGTATGAGGCTTTGATTGCAGGTCTCAAAATTTTGAAGAAGCTGAATGCAAAGATGATTTCTATGTATGGCGACTCTGAGATGATAATAAAACTGGTGAAAGGAGAATACCAAGCTAAACATCTAAGGTTGAGGGCATATGGGAATGCAATCCTGGATATCTTGAAGAAATTCCATGAGTACACTTTGACAACAGTACCCAGGATGCAGAATCTCATTGTTGATTCTCTTGCCACTACTGCTAGCAACTTGAAGATTCCGATGAAATCCAAAAATAAGTTTGAGATCTATGTAAAACATAGGCCTACTATTCCAGACAATTTAAGGTATTAGCAATCATTTTGGGATGATAATGAGATTAATGCATTTTTGCAGGGTGATGGAAAATTCAAAGATACTCCAATAGAAGGTGAGTATGACGTTGATGATCAGGAGTTGGAAGCAAACCAGATAGACATATTGCAGCTAAAGGATAATTTAATTCCTAGAGGTATTATACCTCTAGAGGAGCTTTTTTATCAGG
The DNA here is from genome assembly GCA_034641835.2 of Pinus albicaulis. Lineage (NCBI taxonomy): Eukaryota > Viridiplantae > Streptophyta > Pinopsida > Pinales > Pinaceae > Pinus > Pinus albicaulis. The sequence continues at coordinate 654,982,516 of CM076583.1, read as the reverse complement.
ATGATGTTGCAAAGAATCCAAGTTTGGTTCCCACTGAGAAAGGAGTGGAAGATGTGAATCTTGGAACACCTGACAAGCCCAAGTTTGTGAAGTTGTCAAAGGCATTGTCCTCTGAGGTAAAGGAGAAGTATGTTAAATTTCTTTCTGAATTTTTTGATGTGTTTGCAAGGGATTATTCATATTTTAAAGTGTATGATAAGAACATAATCCAACATACTATTCCTCTCAAGCCGGATCAAAAGCCATTTAGACAAAAGTTGAGAAAAATCAATCTGAAGTTGCTGCCATCCATCGAAAAAGAGGTAAACAGGTTGTACAAAGCAGGTATCATAGTTCCCATTAGATTTTCTGACTGGATTTCAAATTTGGTCCCGGTGCGTAAGAAGACTGGAGAGATAAGATTGTGTATAGATTTTTGGAATTTGAATAAGGCATCCTTAAAGGATAATCACCCACTCCCGAAAATAGACCATATTCTGCAAAGATTAGTTGGAGCGTCTAGGATGTCACTACTTAATGGCTACTCAGGCTACAACCAAATCTTGGTGCATGATAAGGACCAAGATAAAACTGCCTTCACAACACCCTCGGGAACCTTCTAGTATGCTAAAATGCCATTCAAACTGAAGAATGCTGGAGCCACTTTCCAATGAGCAATGGACATTGCTTTTGCCAATGAAAAATATTTTTTTCTTGTTGTTTATTTGGATGATTTGATAGTGTTTTTAGGTTCAAATGATGAGCATTTGCATCATTTGAGAGTTGTTTTTCAGCGATGCAGAAAAATTGGGATTTCTCTCAATCCCAAGAAGAGTCTCTTTGCCATGGATGAAGGAAAGCTGCTGGGGCATATAATCTCTAAAGATGGTATCCACATCGATCCATCTAGAGTGGAAGAAATTAAACAAATAGAGCTTCCACGAAATAAGAAGGAGATTCAGGCCTTTAATGGTAAGATCAACTTTTTGCACTGATTTATACCCAATCTGGCCGAACATCTAAGAGAAATGACTAACATGTTGAAGAAGGATAGCACTGTCAAGTAGAGTGAAGAAGCTATCAAGTAATTCAATTTGGTAAAGTTTCTTTGTCTAATTCCCCAGTTTTGATTAGTCCCAACTATACTCAGGATTTTATTATTTTTTCATTTGCATCAGAGCACACTATGGTTGTTTTTTTAACGCAAAAGAGAGATCGGGTGGAAAATCCAATTGCCTTTTTCAGTAGAACTATTAGAGATTTTACTTTAAGGTATAATATTATTGAAAAACAGGCATTGGATCTTATTAAGGCATTGAAGGATTTTAAGGTCTATATTCTGCATTCACATACTATAGCATATGTCCCTAATGCAGCAGTGAAGGATGTCTTGATGCAAACTGATCCAGAAGGTCGAAGAGGTAAATGGATAGTAGCTATGTTGGAGTATGACTTGGAGATCAAGCCCACAGAGTTGATCAAGGGCCAAGGCTTGGAAAAATTGATGGCCTAGTCAAATCTGCATGCCCTGGATATAAGCCTCATTACAACAATGTCAGAGGATGAAGATGAAGGGTTGATTGTTCCTATTTCAGACATTTGTCTACAATCCCTGTGGTATTTAGATATTTTTCATGTCCTTCAGCATCTGTCACATCCTACAGGCATGTCTAAGAGTAATGGTAGATCTTTGAAATTTAAATCTTCTAAATATTGTATTTTAAACAATGCTCTGTATTGGAAAGATCCAGGAGGTGTTCTTATCAATTGTTTGGTTTAAGAAGAAGCTCAGAAGGTAATGCATGATTTCCAAAAAGGTGATTGTGGGGGTCATTTGTTTTGGAAGACTACAGCTAATGAGGTATTGAGAGTAGGGTATTATTGGCCCACATTATTTTCTGAATGCCAAATTTTCCAAGGGAAGAAGAAATTGCTTCCACTTCCTTTAAAACCAGTTTCAGTGAACGCTCCATTTCAGCAACGGGGACTCGATTTCATAGGAGAAATCCATCTGGCTTCCTCAGTGCAACATCGATGGATCCTGACAGGTATGAATTACTTTACTAAATGGATCGAGGCCATCCCAGCGAGGAAACCAACTGACATGGTAATTATTCAATTCCTTGAATCAAATATTTTATCTCGTTTTGGCTACCCATACAAAATTGTAACAGATAACGTAGCAACGTTTAGATCTAAGAAGATGGTCGATTTCTGTGACAAATACAATATCGCGCTGGGCCATTCAACAACGTATTATCCAGAAGGCAACGACCTGGCAGAATCATCCAATAAATCGCTGATAAATATAATTAAGAAAATGTTGGAGGCAAACAAAAGAAACTGGCATCGCAAGCTCATCAACGCACTGTGGGAAGACAGAGTTAGCAGTAAGAAATCAATAGGTATGTCACCTTTTGAGCTAGTTTATGGTACTGATGTTGTTTTTCCTACATCTCCTATAGTTCCAGTTATGAGATTATTGCAAGAAGTTGGCAACGAATATGATGACAATCAGTGAAGGATCAATCAAATGATCCACCTTCAGCAAACAAGAGAGGAATTGTCACAAAACATTGTTCAGTTGTATGAGAAGATAAAAAATAACTATGATCGAAAGACCAAAGAAGAAAAGTTTCAGCTGGATGATGTAGTGTTGAGATGGGATGCAAGGAATGAGGACAAAGGAAAGCATGGCAAGTTTGACAACCTGTGGAAAGGACTATACAGGATTTTAGCATACAGGGGATAGAATGCCTTCTTGCTTTCAGAAATGGATGGCCAAGATTTCCATGGAGGAGCAGTAAATGGTAGGCTTTTGAAACACTACCATTGTTGAAGACAATGGATCAGAATCTATGTCATCATCATTGTATATACCATGTTATTTTTTATCAAAGTTCAAGTAAATAGTCATTCAAGTTTGGGGCCCGAGGTGAAGGCTATAAAACTTGGATGATATGTGTATGGTTTGGTTTGTTTCAATTTTCAGTCTTAGTCTTGAGTCATGAGTCAATCTGTATTGTGTCATTTTTTAGTGTTTTTGACTCCATGCCCAATGGATAAGGCTACTTGGTCTAGGGTGTTCTTGGAACCTCCAAGGAGCTACCATCCCCATTGGAGCCAATGTTAGTGTCAGTCTAGTCAAACTGCCATCAGTGATCAAAATTTCTCTTTTGCATTTGCATATTAGGAGTCCCATACCAATAAATTTCACCATTCCACTAGGTCATGGATTCATTGATGGTAGTGATTTCTCATTAGTTTTCCCTCATGTGAAACTTGTTGATTCTCCTTTCTATGGTCTTTAGTCATGAGTCACCTTCACCATCAAAATCATGTCATTAGGTCATAGGGTGGGTCTCATTAGGTTCTAGGATCTCACCATGGTCAAACTAATGAGTTAAGTGTCAATAAATATCAGCAAGGTCATGAGGAAGTCAATAAACTCAAAGTCACAGCACCTGGAAGATCAAAGAAATGTTTTATTCAGCTTGATGTAATTTTCACCTCAAAACCATGTTTTGAGGTGAAAACATGATACTTTTCCTTTATTATCATTCATTATGTAATTTTATGTCAACATGTGTAATAAGTCACAATTCAGAAGCTGTTATCTCTACAAAGTCAGCAACCTACCTTTAGAGAAGTTTTTCATAGCATTTTCAGCATCAAATCATGTTCCAGGTAGATCCATTAGAAAGAGCCCAGAAAGAGCTTTCCAAAGGTATACTACACTCTTGAAACTGACTCCTGGATTGAAATTTATGCCTTAGTGAAGTAAAAGTCCTCTATATCCTAACCCTTCCCCTTTTTCCATTTTTCCCTTAAACTTTATGTTTAAAGTTTTATATTTTCTTTGATAAAATCTCTTTTTCCTCCCTGCAATTATAAAATTGCATTATTAAATTATTTAAAATACATCTGAAATTAACCACTTCCCCTCCATGTCCCTTTAAAACCTTATAAGAACGTTACAAAGTTGTTATTATAAATCCCATTCGATATAATAACCACTTCCCCACCATACTCATTTAAAATTTACAATAATATTTTTAAATTTTATTATTATAATGTCCCTGCCGATCCCAAACCACTTCCCCTTCATGCCTCTAAAAATTTACAATAAAACTTAAAGTTTCATATCATTAAACCCCGCCGACCTTCCCATCGCAATCGCAACATCGTAAAGGAGCCCCCTTATTGGCCCTTTGCCAAACTTCTGATGTGATTCTATTAAATCTCCCAATTTTATATCCCCTGATGGAACCCCTCCGATGTATATTTCGATCATTGATCCGATCGACGATCGGACGGCCCATATACAATTTCTCCATCACATTCGGTGCCTTCGATTGTCCCCCTCTGATTGACTCCTCCTGATGGCCAAATTCAGATTGATCCTACACCGTCGATATGCCCTCATCAATCGGACGACCAACAGTTCATCACATCCTCCCAATCACATCAACGAAATTTTATTATATTATGCGCCCCTCCCGATCTCCCGATTCTGATTGTGATGATAATACCCTGGTCCCACCATGAAAGCCCTCTGCTCTTTCATATAAGAAGCCTTCCTCCCTTTTTAAATAATGAATAACCATTTTTTATTTATTTTCAAAGGGATTTCCCCGCTCCCTTTCACATTACCCATCGGGCCTTGTCAAATCGCATCGGAAGTTTTGGTTTTCATTTCAAATAACATCCTCCCCATTCCTCAATCGTCAATTGGCGACGGCACTATCGCACAAAGCGTATTACCATGTTTTATTATATATCGCCTCCCATCCAATCCCGATTGCGATTATAACATGGACCCCACCTTCTTCCCTTCCCTTTTCACATTCAAAAATTAATTTTTCCCTTCACCGAAAGCATAATTTCATTCCATTTTTTTACAATAACATTTTATTAAAATGTCAGTTTTCCCAAACAAAAAATGGAAACCAAGTGACAATCAAAGTCCAAGAGCTATAAATAAAACAAATATTTCTACAGCAGCATAAAGATAGGGATTTGCTCCTCAAATTGCCTATTTATAATTAAACAGTGAAATTGTAAATCTGCCCAAGTAAATCAAATGTAATATTGTTCCTTCTTTAGGGCAGATTGTTGGATTTCCTTTCTATAATTATTTTTCAGTTCTTCAGCTATTAAAACAACTCCTCTTTCTGTGGATCGTTGTTCCCACAAATCTGGTGTATTTAATGTAATTGTAAATCATTTGTAAAGCAGTCTGTAACTCAGCAGTAGGGGAATAGTGTGGAAGAACGCTTTGTGCTCCATTGTACAGTTTGATAGGGAATTAATAAGAGATGCAGCTTTGATTTGTGGGATCCATGTGGTATGAGTTTTAGCATTTTTTTCTCTCCTTTGTTTCATATGTAAACTGTTATGTTCCACCTCTCATCCATAAACATTTCCTTTTGAATGCTTTCAAGATAGAAAGGTAGAATCCATTTTATATGCTCTGCCTTGGGAAATCATTCATAATCTGTGTTTTCTTCTGTTTGAAAAGGATCCATTTATTGTGCCCTTTTCAGCTCCTCACCAGTCTTTCCATCCCATCCCTATTTAACCTTAATTGCTAAAATTTCTTGCCTATCTTGCCCCATAAAATACCTTGTGTCCTGATTTTGATTCACTAGTCTCAACTGTCCTATTTTATATCCCAAATATCCTTGAAATTCATTCATTTTATTAAAACCTTTTTCCCATAATTTTACCTAGCCTAATATCAATCATTATTGTGTTTTATTGAATATCCTTTTTACGGAGAGAGCCCTCTCCTGTACTTGTGGGGCTAGCTACAAGGCTGAGCGTGGTTTAGTTGTTACCCTATTTTTCCCTTTTCAGCCTGGGGTCCATATCAGGTTCTAACATGTTTCACATGCAGGTACCCTTCACTGTACCTACTATGCAACACAGTTTTCAATGTTCAAGGATGTGTTGCCCTCAATTTGGGCAGAATTTACCCTAGGGGCCTTAAAACCCTAAAAATTTGCAAGGAATGGGAATGAAATGAATACTGAAAGAAAGAGGAGGTTTATGCTACTAACCTGGATCAAATGGTGATGAAATACATCCATAGAAATGAACATAATCAACGACTGAAGTTTGGGGGAAAAATCAGGTTCAGAACTCCAAAATGTAAATGATAACTATGGAATGGTAAAAATGAATAGTGAAACTACTTTATATAGTCATTTAATTGATTGCAAGTTAAATTTATTGCTATGAATATAGTTTTATTATGTTTTTATCATGAAACAGGTATTTTTAATCCATTTTATGTTGTTCTAAATAGGAAATACAACTGATGAATAGATTCGCCATGCATATTTATTTCAAAGAAAGACTTGACCACAAAGAATGCTTTTTTCCTTATTTTTCAAGCTTTGTTAAAAACAAAAAAGGATTTGAAGCACACTTTTATCTCTTTTTCGAGCTTCGATAACAATGAAAAAGGAACCCCTGGAGTCTTCTTTCAGCTCTTTTCAGACTCGGATAGTGTGAAAATATTGTTGAGCAGTTGTCATTTCGAGCTCGTTGAAGTAAATGAATTGATATCTACTCAGTATAAGTTTAACCCTTTTCTGGACTGAGATGGATTATTTACGAAAAAGGAATACCTTGGTTAAACATGACCAAAGAGGTTCTTTCAGATATTATTTCACACTTTTTTAGATCTGAGAGACAAATTTACGAAAAAGTACTTTTGGAGTTCTCTTTCGTCCTCTTTTTTAGACTCTCTAAATATGAAAAAGGACTGAGCTATCACTGTTGTTAAGCTCGTTAAAACATAAAATAGCGACAGGCTTGTCGATCATGGAAAGAATTGAGTTTCATTCATTTCTAGACTCATTGAATTATTAAATAGTGATACTTTTTTCACCCGAAGGGTTGAATTATAGATCAAGCAAATGTTATCCTCCTCAAGCTTGTTAAAAAAAAAAGAGGTACTAGTCGACAAATGACCGGGGAAAATTTGGGAAAATAAAGCAAAGTTTCTTTTTGGTAGAAAGTCTCTCTTGAACATGACACTTCTTTCACTCCATGTCCGTGATTGTTTGGGTTGGTTAATCATCTTGAAGGTTCATTCACACCTATGGTTCATCATACCTTCACTTCAGTTTTGGGTCAATGATGCCAACTTATCATAGTGTCCCCGATATGTTCAAGATAATTCATCCAGTGATTAAAAACTCATCCTTTTGCAATACTCGTAGACCTTCATTTTCATAACCGTCATCCCTGAAAATTGCTATATCAAGTCATATCCTTGTCTCCGAAGTCAGTAACTCCGGTTTTGCAATAAGGTGACTTCCTACCGAAAAAAAAAAAATATCTAGGAAGTTTACTTAGAAACATCAGATTCTAGTACCATGAGGCTTGTTATAGCATCGACAAGACCGTTGCTTTCAGAATTTTGACCGAAAGATTTTTTTGGCGTCTGACATCAAATCATCTATTCATGCCTTACGAAATGTACTGCAGTACCTTGAGGTCAATTGAAATTAATGGTGGTTCTCTCGCATTTGTTAACAACTCACACCATTCACTGGTAATCAAACGATGTCTTTCCATGTTCAACGAAAAATCATATATTCGCATGGCTAGACTTGTACCTGAATGATCGAGTGAATGAGATAAGAAGACCCCGGATCTAGTTTCAGCCATCCAAGCTACGATTTCAGGATTTTTGTACACATCATCTTTATGATGACCTTACATACAGATTGTCATCCAAACATGGGCCTATATCTATACGCGTGTCTGCATCTGGGCAACATTCTAATGTAGACGACTTTCTGAATTATGTACATGTTATTAGATTGTTTTATGTGTTGACTATGGGAATTCCTACCCTTAGCAATTATGATCAATATAGGATATATCATGATGTAATGTATTGTAATATTGATGCAGGTGGCCATTCCGCTTTGTTTCCAGGCTCATCACAGTGTAAAGAATCTCAATCAAATGTTATTATTATTTGGATCTCATGCTTTAGGGGGAAATTGTTATAGTTCAATTTGGGCACCATTCCCAATGACCTGGTTAACTAGGCATCATCTATAGGACCAATGATCAAGGGTCTATCATTCCCTATCATCTCAGTTGCTATATGCCCTAAGACAGAAAAAAAGACAAATCAAACAAGACTTTCATCAAGCAAAGATTTCCATTGTTTGAAACTTATTATTTAGCATATGAGAGCTCACTAACACAGGCTCTAAGGGGCCTAAGTGCATTGCATATACAGGTATCCCCATGGAAGGCTACTCTACAAAGCACTTCCCGACATTCAAAGGTGTGTTGGTCACATTGGGTGTGAAATTCTCATTGTTCTGGAATCTCCACTTGGCCAGTGTCTTCTAGAAGAGTTCATATGTGTCAAGCTTTGGATCCAAGTGTCCATTTGACATCTACATGAATGGAAACATGTCTTGCCTATTTTTGGAAAGCTATTGATTTCAAAATAACCTGCAGTTCATCTATAAATTGAACACGGATCTAAGTTTTTGAGAAGGAAGAGTTTAAGTAGAGAAATGTTGGAGGATTTTCAATTGAGAGTTTCATTTGTGGAGCTACTGCTGGAGAGATTTATATATGAGACTTGGGAACTTTGCTGGAAGGTCACTTCAAATCAATCACTAGGTTGTAACCTCTCCTTATATCATCAATAAAGAGTACTTCTTGTTTTTCCCTACATGCATCTATGTTTACTTTGATTTTCCATATTGCAAGATCTTGGTTGATGAATGTAGTTTATGCTTAACTGATTTAGCTAACTAGCTTGAATAGATATCTATATTATTGCATCTTCTGCTATTTCAGTGTTATTTCTTGTAGGAAGCATTCAACTCATAAACTGCTTGAATTTGAAGCTGTAGTGGAAGCGACAGAAAGGAGCCATTTTGAAAAGACTGAAACAAGTAAGCCTCCAATCATCTCTGTGTATTTGTTCTGAGTTAGGAGAAATGGTAGTAGTATTTCACCTATTATTCTAGACTAACACTTATCTAGGGAAGCATAATTTATCTGTAGATTACAATTTTGGCCCAACAACCCCTCTAGATTACAACCTTATTCTGGGTTGAAGTTGGTCTTATGCTATGACTGCTATCGCTTCTTCCCTATTTCGATTAATCATGTTTCCTCATCAAGGAAAGATTGTGAAAGTTGATCATCTCTTATATTATTCATCTGAGCAAGCTTCTACGGATAGTATTCAGAATGTTGAAAAAACAACTATCCCTTATGAAAATGTAGGAGTGGGCTTAATCAAATATTTTTCTTTGTTGGGAACTTTTTCTTTGCCTCCACCTAACCTACCATGTACTATCTCTAATATCAATATGATTACATCAAGCACTATTCCATTTGATGATCCTTGGATAGTGCCTTCAGCATCAGAACTGGATTCGTTTAATGCTGCGACGCCTTTGAGTCCATTTGAATTAGCATATCAAGTAGTATAGTCATTTTCAAATTCACCATCAACTGATTCTGACCCAATGAATGTTGTCAATGAAGAATCATTTTCACCTTCAAACTCAGCTATAACATCAATTCCAGATCCTTTTAAAGAAGTGTTGTATACTGACAAAAACATTCGTGAATTCTTGTCCATAGATGATTTACCATGGGATGATCTCTATCATAGGTCATCATTTTTACCTCAGCTTGATAGATTCGAAGATAATTTTTCATCTGTTTTTACAATTGACTATGTCAAGAAACGCTAGAATCTGATATCGATCACAAATTTAGATTCTGAAGTGAATTTGGGGAATATTTCTTCCAGAATTCCTATTAACATATTAGTAAAACCATCAATTATTGAAAACATTCATATAGGTGCCTCTTGTACATTAGATAAAATTGCTATATATAAATCCCTATTTCAAGAATTTCGCGACATATTTGCCTGGTCTTATGAAGAAATTCCAGGAATCGATCCCAATTTTTTTTTTCATGAAATCAAAACTTAACCAGATGCTAAACTGATCAGACAAAAAATATGTCTGATACATCCATGAAAGGCTGCCACTAGCAAAGCTGAAGTTGAGAAATTATTGAAAGCAGGATTTATTTATCCTATCTCGTTAACGGATTGGGTATCTAAAATCGTTCCCGTTACTAAAAAACAAGTAACAATACCAGTATGTGTCGACTATAGGGATATTAACAAATCTTGTCCTAAAGACAATTATCTGACCCATTATATCGACCAAATCATTGATTATTGTGCCAGAAATGAAATGTATTCATTTATGGATGGATTTTCCGAATACAATCAAATAAACACTCCTTGCCGATCAACCAAAACAACGTTCATTTGTCCTTGGGGAACATTTGCTTACTATAAACTACCTTTTGGACTAAAGAATGTTGGGGAAGATTTTCAAAGGGCTATGTCCTATGCTTTTCATGACATTAAACACATTGTGAAACCTTATCTTGATGATCTACCTGCTCATTCCTTACGCAGGGAAGATCATCCAACTCACTTACGAGCGATTTTTATGAGATGTAAGTATTATAAGATTCACCTGAATCTACACAAGTGTGTTTTTTGTGTACAATTTGGTAGATTACTGGGATTTTTCATTTCAAAAAAAGGCATTCATGTCGACCCTTCAAAGGTTGAAGCTATTATCAATTTACCTCCTCCTTCCACACTTCGCCAACTCCAAAGTTTGCAAGGGAAAGAGAAATTTCTATGTAGATTCATCCAGAACTATACCGATTTAACCAAAGGTCTTACCAGGATTTTGAAGCAGACAATTTCTTTTGTTTGGGATGAGATCACTGATCAATATTTTGATGCTCTGAAACACGCGTTGAACCATGCACCGTTATTGAATCCACCAAATTACAGCCAGGATTAATTTTTATACTTAGCAGCCTCCGATTCCACTATTGGAATGGTATTAGTTCAAGAAGATGAATTCCACAATGAGCATGTGATTTAATATCTTAGTCGAAATCTCAATCCAACATAGATCAAATACTCGCATGTGGAGAAATTGGCCTTGGCAGCAGTTCAAGCTGTCCAAGGATTTTGTCATTACATTTTGTTATGAAAAACCACGATGATTTCTAATTGCAACCGAATGATGTATATTTTGACCAAGCAATTTCTTGGGTGAAAATACTCTAAATGGAAAGTTATCCTTCAAGAGTTTTATTTAGAATTTGGAAAATCCAAATCAAATAAATCACTAGTGTTCGTTGAACGGATGTGTGATTTCCCAAATACTGAGATAGAAACTATGGTAGAACGTCCAATCACTGATGAATATTTGTTTCTTATCAGTACGTTAGATCCTTGGTATGAAGATATAATCATTATCTCCAAAACCAAACTTTTCAGCCTGAGCTTTCATTTTCACATCGACGAAAGATCTGTTACCAGTCTCAGTAGCATAATATTGTTTGAGACACGCTTTATCGTCGCGGTGCGGATTATATATTCCGATGATGTTTAACCCATAAAGAGGCTGAACAAGTTTTAAATGATTGTCATTCTGGATGTTGGAAATACTGAGAGGGGGGGTGAATCAGTATTCCTTTCAATTAGAGCATTAGTTAATATTCAATTATTATCAGTGTTTGTACAATCATAGCAGTAAACAAGAGGAACACAAATGCACACACTTTTTTTTAAGGTGGAAACCCACTCTGGGACAAAAACCACCTAATGCTTTTCTAACAATTATTTAATATTCAACTCCAATTGAAAATAAAGTTCTAACTTCCTAGAATCTAGAAAAGCATTCTTCTCCAGCTCCCACTGGATGGACGCTCCAACGCCCAAGATTCTTCAGTAGTCAACTGAACGGATGCCCCAAGACCCAATGAGCTACAACTCACCATAGCACCACCCTACCACCCTATAGAAGAATAAAAGAAGAATGGACTCTCGTACCAGGGAAAATGGTCCACTTTACAATGATATAGAATGATGTAGAAGAAGCATATATACTAGACCATAACCCCAACTTTGATACAACCACCTAATGATGATCCTAGACCTCCCAACACTGCCTTTTAAACCCTTGGCAGATAGACAGTAGTACAATTTGTACAATAATGTATTTACAATGACTAAGTACAATGATACTTTTACAATGATTGTATGTAGTGCTGCCCACTTGAAGACTTCATATGACAAACTTATTGTTGCTATTATGCACCTTGTTTACTAATATTTTCACGCTACCATATGCTGCACCTTGCTTTTCTTTTCTGCCGGAGAAATTCTAGTCCTTTGCAACCCTTGACAACACATGATCTAGCTTTTTCTTGCCTTCTTGGAGCTCGATATTGAATCTGGTATATCTCTGTCATTTCAGATCCTCAATATCTGATTTTTGGTCATGTAGTAGTCCTCTGAGCCATCTTTCCAATGACACAGGTCTGACCCAATTTTGATTCTTGAAGAGAGAGTTATACCCAATCTCTCACAATGCCCTAATTATGGACTTTCTCAGAAGAGCGCACTTGTACAATGTGCCACATGTCACTGTTTCTTCATTTTTTTCTGAAATTGATAGAGAGAAAATTTAAAACTATTAAATATCTGTCACTTTTTATGGAATTCCAATCTAATACTCAGAGAGAGAGAGTTATGACAAATTTACCAAGGTCACTTTTTTGAGATGAATTTCAGGAGCCTGCAAAAACCCTGACTTACACAGATCATATCTCCGAAAATGTTGCACACCTTGATCTGAAATTTTACTATAGCTTCCTCAAGATTTCGACTTTACCTCATAAAAATGTAAGCTTCTTAACCTTCGTAGAAAAAAATTTAGAGTGAAAATTCCAAGATGACCTGTTTCAGATGGCCGAATCCCTTGCATGAGGAAATGAAGATCACAATTTATATGAATGCTTAAGTTGAGAGGGGCTTCAACAAGTGAACGTGGGAGGGATTTTAGGAGCATAAAAATATTAATTATGAATTTTCAATGACCCATGCCCCAACCCCATGGGGTTTTATCCCACTAAATGGGGGTAGAAACTTCAAACATGAATATTTCTCAAACCGTGAAGAATTACATGGCGTGCCATATATCAATGGAAAAATGTAGACAAGTAGAAACCATCAAAAGCATTATTGACCTAGAATATATTAATTTGGTAAGTCAAAATTCCCATGCAATATTGGCTTAGCCCCTAGTGCTTCTTGGGTGTACATCAATGACAACCGTTGATCAACAATCTCCCCCTTTGGCATTGATGGCAACACAAGTACTCCCCTTGCGATCATGGCACCTTTTGCTACAACGTTCTCTCCCCCTTTGACATCAATGGAAAAAGGTAACTCCCCCTGAAACACAACCATCCTGTGGACCTGTACACACTTCCACTCCCGCTAACACACAATCGTCCTGCAGACCTGCACACACTTCCATTCCTGCTTTATATTCTTGAAAAAGGAAAATCTAATGAGAACTTGGGAGAATCCCAAGATTTTGAAGAAGATATTCAAATTCTTCACGAGGTAAAGGTTTAGTGAAGATATCAACAATTTTTTTTTTTGTTAAAACATACTCAAGTTTGATATTCTTTTCAGTGACTTGTTCTCTAACAAAATGATATTTGATCGGAATGTGTTTTGTTTTTGAATGCATGACAGGATTCTTGGAGATGCTGATGGCACTAGTGTTGTCATAGAATATGGGAATAGGCTCACTGAATTGTACTTAAAGATCTTGCAAAAAAATTTTCATCTAAAGGACTTGAGTACACCATGATGCTGCTGCAATGTATTCTGCTTTTGCTGTAGATAACGAGATTGAAGTTTGCTTTTCGCTCAATCATGATACGAGACAACCACCTAGATAGAATGCTGCTCCACTAGTACTCTTATGATCATCAACGTTTCCTGCCCAATCTGCATTTGAAAATGCTTGAATAATGAGATTGTTACCCTTGGGATACCACAAGCCATATTCTTTTGTGCCCTTTAGATATCGAATAATTCTTTTGACGACAATAACATTCTTTTGATGTCAAAGTGGAATTGGCGATTATCCAATCGTTGCATAACATCTGGCCAAGAGGTTGTTACATATAGAAGACTACCAATCATAGATTTGTACAACCTCTAATCCACATCCTTATATGAGTCATCTATGCTCAATTTACAACCTATTACCGTCAGAGTAAGGATAGGTTTGCAATCTTCCATTTTGAATTTCTTGAGCATTTCCTTGATGTACTTGGCTTGACATATAAATATTCCTTTCTCTTGCTGAGATATTTGAAGCCTAAGAAGTATGTCAGCTCACCAAGTAAAGACATCTCAAACTCACTTTGTATCTTTGTAGAAAATTTCTTACTTAGTCGATCATCATTGCTACCAAATATTATATCATCCACATATACCTCAACGATTGTTAAATTATCTTTATCTATTTGTACATAAAAATTGCTATCAACAGTACCTTTCTTGAACCCTTGTTGATGTAGATATACATCAAGACGAGCATACCATGCTCTAGGAGCCTACTTGAGACCATATAGAGCCTTCTTTAACCTGTAGACATAGTATTCTTTTTGTGATAGTAGAAAACCTTTAGGTTGTTCGATGTAAACTTCTTCTTATAATTCTCCATTCAGAAATTCTGACTTGACATCCATTTGGTAGACTTTTATTTTTCTCGAACATGCATAGGCAAGAAACATTCGTATGGCTTCCATTCTTGCAACTAGTGCAAATGTTTCGTCGAAATCAATTCCTTCCACTTGTGCATAGCCTTTGAAAACCAATCTTGCTTTGTTTGTGGTAACCTGCCCATCTTGATTCAATTTGTTCCTGAACACCCATTTAGTCCCAATGAAATTTTTATCTTTTGGTCGTGGAACTAATTCCCAGGTGTTATTCTTCTCAATTTGATCCAATTCTTCATTCATAGCTGCTACCCAATGTTCACTCTGGTTGGCTTCCTCAAAAATACTAGACTCAAAAGTTGCTAGAAAAGCAATGTGAGCTTGTTGTGATGAATGAATTTTTCGACCTTCATTTATGTCATGAATGATTTGATTTGATGAATGGTTCTTTTGAATCCATTATTTTGTTCTCTTTGGAGGAGCTTCTTGTTGTTTTTCTTGAATATCTTGATGATCATTATTTACTTCTTTTTGGTTTACAATTGCTTCTTGTTCTAGAATTTTCTCTATGTCTTTTTCAGCCTCTATCTCAAGTTTCAAAGATTCAATACCCTCATCGTTATTCATTAGAACATCATCTTCATCAAATGTAACATTTGTGCTCTCCACTATCTATTTTCCTCTTAAATTATAGCATTTATAGGCCTTTCTTTTGCGTGAGTAACCAACAAAGATACCTTCATCAACACGTGATTCAAACTTACCGAAATTTTGATTTTCTCTTTTGATATAACATTTTCTTCTGAAGATTCTGAAATATTTTACATTAGCCGGTTTTCCTTTCCAAAATTCAGATGGGGTCTTGTTGCAATTATTTCTTAGAAGACTTCGGTTGATAATGAATACAGTCGTATCAATTGCTTGAACCCAAAATTTTTCATCCAATTTTGAGTCCTTCAGCATTGTTCTACCCATTTCCTATACAATTCTATTCTTTCTTTCAGCAACTCCATTTTGCTGAGGTGTTCATGTTGTTGAAAACTGTATTTTTATTCCATTTTCGTCACAATATTGCTGAAATAATTTTGAAGTGAATTCTCCACCATTATTTTATATTAGACACTTTATTTTCAAATCAGTTTCATTTTCTACCAACTCCTTGTAGATCTTAAAGCACTCAAATGCTACAGATTTTTTCTTTAGGAAATTGACGGCTGTCATCCTGGTATAGTCATCTATCATTAACATGAAATATAATTCTCCGTCTAAGCTTTTTTCTCACAGACCACATAGACTGCGTATGTACTAATTCCAATGATGTGATGAAAATGTTCTTTTGTTTTAAATTTTGACTTTTGTCTCGTTTTCTGCTATGCCAACATGCCTCACAGTGTGTTGTTGAAGGTTTTAAAATTTCTCTTTTCAGCATTTCTCACTGCCTTCCTTTTTTTTGCTTATCCTGATGTAAGGATTGAATGCTTATGTGACCCATTCGTTTGTGCCATAACCAACTTTCTTCTTCTTTAGCTAGTAGACATGCTTTAGTTGCTTCATCCAAAACATATATGTCGTTTGGAGCTCGACTTGCTGTAGCAACAATTTTAGAATACCTGCCTTTCCTAATTTCACATTTTGTGGAGTTGAATAGCATTGTGTGTCCTTGATTACAAATTTGTCCAACACTGAGCAGATTGTGATTCATGTTTTCGACCAGTAGAACATTCTTGGCTATAACATATTTTCTTCCGAGAGTGATGGTACCTGACCCTATAACATTTGAAGATCCATAATTTCCAAAGGATATGGTTCCATCCTTCTTCTATTTCAGAGATACAAATTTCCTTCTATCTCTAGTCATATGCATTGAGAAACCGCTGTAAACATACCACACATCTTTCTTTTTTTGAGCCTTGAGAGCGAGAGCACAATTATCAGTCTTCTTCTTCTTCCATGTTTGTTCGTTCTATGGCTTCGAAGATTCTTTTGGAGGATTTTCAAGTCTGCAGTCTATGGCTATGTGCCTAAATTTTTGAAATTTGTAACATTCCATATTATTTCTTAAATGTTCAAATCTATTGATGTTTTTTTGAGCGCTGGGAGGTTCATATTCGATAGATCTCGTAAAATTGTATTGGTTCCTAGGGTACGTGTGACATTCTACAACTTTATGACCAAATTATCCACATGAATAAAAATAGCCATGAAAAATATGTTGGTACCTGGATGGAAATATTCGTCGAGGAATTGTCTTCCAAGGTTGTTGCGAATCTTGTCCATTGAAGTCTACATGCCTGTCAAATCTCACAGGTTCATTGTATTTATTTTTAGAAGGTCCTGCTTCTTCTTCTTTGTAACTGAGGCCAGTTTTTTTGTTGTAAGATCGTTGATTGTTGATGATTTCTTCCAATTCCCTTGTTTTTTTGGCATATTTTTGGACAGTTTTTCCTTTCTTCACTTCCTTACACGGCGAGACTACTTCGGCTTCTAATGTTTCCCTTTCTTGGTTTATTTCTTCCAAATTCTTTTTGAAGTGACTCTTCAACACATTTGTGTTCTTCAACCCTCAATTTTGAGACCAGGAACTTGTTCTTCAAGAGTGTTGGAATGGATCTTCTCAGCATTGAGCTCTTTTATAAGCTTGATTTCCTCCTCATAAAATTATTCTATGGTGAACCCTTCTTCTTCATTGTTTGATACTTCTTGTTTATTGTGCTTGGCCATAAACAATACTTTGTCATTGGCTTCTTCTTTGTTGTCACTTTCTTCATTGGATGAGGAGCTATCTTCTTTAGAGAGAAAGTTCTGTTTGGATCCTTTATTTTTTCCTTGCTTGTTGAATTTCTTAAAGCCTTTCTTTCCTTTTGAGTTGCCATCACTTTTGTTTGGACATTTTGCTACGAAATTCCCAACCTCACCACAACCGAAAAATATCAATGGAAGTTTACCTTTGAATTTTCCCTTACCAAGTTTTAGTTTTCTTGTAAAGTAAGCATATTCGTCATTTGAAAGACCTTCTCCATCATCTCCCTTTTCTTCACACTTGCAGGTGAAAGTCATTTCAATTGAAGGTTGTTTGTCCTTATTGGTTTGCTTAGATGCAACGAACACAGTTTCTAGATTTGAAGTACCCTTTTCTTCATCAAGTCTCATTTCATATGATATGAGAACTCCATGTAATTCCTCTTTGCTGATTTTTTCCAGATTTGCACTGTATTCTATGACCGATACCTTTGGGTTGAATCTCTCTAGTAATGTTCTAAGACTCTTTCGTATAATAGTCTTCTCGTCAACTGGATCTCCCAATCCTTCCAAAGTATTGGTTATTTCATCAACGTATTGGAAGTATGCAGCAATGTTGCAATCTTCTTTCATTCTGAGTTGCTCAATTTTTTCTCTATAGATTTGAAGTTTTGCTTCTTTGACATTTGAGTCACTTGCATATATATTCTCAATCTTGTCCCATACATTTTTGGTGGTTTTACAACCCAACACCTTATGATAAGAAGATTCAATAAGTCCACTGATATTCTTTTATTTTGCATCATTTACTAAATTCTTCTTACCTTGTTCATCCGCGGTTGATGTAAATCCATTTTGAACAGTGTCCCATACTTCGTAACCTTGTGCCAAGAGATAGACCTCCATTATTCCTTTCCAAAGTGCATAATTATTTTCATTGAATAGAGTTACACCATTCTTGGTATGCTCCATGACCTCCTTCCAGCCGTTAAACTGCTATTGAAGGAACCAAGCTCCGATTCCAATTGTTGGAAATACTGAGAGGGGGGGGGGGTGAATCAGTATTCCTTTCAATTAGAGCATTATTTAATCTTCAATTATTATCAGTGTTTGTACAATGATAAGAGTAAACAAGAGGAACACAAATGCACACAATTTTTTTTAAGGTGGAAACCCACTCTGGGACAAAAACCACCTAATGATTTTCTAATAATTCTTTAATATTCAACTCCAATTGAAAATAAAGCTCCAACTTCCTAGAATCTAGAAAATCATTCTTCTCCAGCTCCCATTGGATGGACGCTCCAATGCTCGAGATTCTTCAGTAGTCAACTGAATGGATGCCCTAACACCCAATGAGCTACAACTCACCCTAGCACCACCCTACCACGCTATAGAATAATAAAATAAGAATGGACTCCCGTACCAGGGAAAATGGTCCACTTTACAATGATATAGAACGATGTAGAAGAAGAATATATACTAGACCATAACCCCAACTTTGATAAAACCACCTAATGATGATCCTAGAGCTCCCAACACTGCCTCTTCAACCCTTGGCAGATAAACACTAGTACAATTTGTACAGTAATGTATTTACAATGACTAAGTACAATGATACCTTTACAATGATTATATGCAGTGCTGCCCACTTGAAGACTTCATATGATGAACTTCTTGCTACTGTTATGTACCTTGGCTTCTGCTCTTGTCATGCTACCATTTTTTTTACCTTGCTTTGCTTTTCTGCCGTAGAAAGTCTGGTCCTTTGCAACCCTTGACAACACATGATCTAGCTTTTTCTTGCCTTCTAGCAACTCGATATTGAATCTGGTGTATCTTTGTCATTTTAGATCCTCAATATCTGATTTTCGGTCCTGTAGTATTCCTCTGAGTTTTATTTCCAATGCCATAGGTCTAACCCAATTTGGATTCTTGAAGAGATATTTATACCCAATATCTCACAATGCCCTAATTATGGACTGTTTTAGCAGAGCGCACTTGTACGGCGTGCCACGTGTCACTGTTTCTTCATTTGTTTTTGAAATTGATAGAGAGAAGAGTAAAGAATGTTAAATATCTGTCACATTTTACGAAATTCCAATCTGATACTCAGAGAGAGAGTTATGATGAATTTACCAAGGTCACTTCTTTACGATGAATTTCAAGAGCCTGCAAAAACCCTAACTTACACATATCATATCTCCAAAAATATTGGACACCTTGATCTGAAATTTTTACTGTAGCTTCCTCAGGATTTCATATTTTCCTCATAAAATATTTAGCTTCTGAACCTTCGTAGAAAAAAATTTAGAGTGAAAATTCCAATATGACCTATTTTAGATGGCTAAATCCCTTGCATAAGGAGGAAATGAAGATCCCAATTTATATGAATGCTTAAGTTGAGAGGGTTTTCAACAAGTGAACGTGGGATGGATTTTAGGAGCATAAAAAATATTAATTATGAATTTTAAATGACCCATGCCCCAACCCCATGGGGTTTAGCCCACTAACTGGGGGTACAAACTTCAAACATGAATATCTCTCAAACCGTGAAGAATTACATGGCGTGCCATATATCAATGGAAACATCTTGACAAATAGAAACCATAAAAAGCATTATTGACCAAGAATATATTAATTTGGTAAGTCAAAATTCCCATGCAATATTGGGTTAGCCCCTAGTGTTGCTTGGGTTGACCTCAATGACAACCGCTGATCAACACTGGAGCATGTGGTGGTTATATGTTTGGGTATGCCACAGTCCAAAATATATTGCGCACTGGTACCTTCATTATTTAAAGATTGCATTCTTGCAGTCCAAAAATGCCACAATTGTTAGATCTTTGATAAGAAAATGCGTGCACCACCAACTCCTCTTCACCCCATAATTGTTGTCAGTGCTTTTGCAAAATGGGGCATTGATTTCATTACATGTAACCCTCACTCGACCAGGGGGCATGTGTATATTATTATTGCAGTAGATTATTTTACCAAATGGGCCGAGGCGATGCCTACATTTGTGGCAGATGGCAAAACTGCAGCTACTTTTGTATTTAATCACGTGATTGCTCGATTTGGTGTACCCCAAGCTATCGTTATTGATCATGGGAGCCATTCTCAAAACATTATGATGACCAAAATTTCCGACCAACTTGGCTTGCACCATGATAGTTCTACACCATATTACCCATAGGCTAATGGTTAAGTTGAAGCTATCAATAAAGTTTTAACCACTATGATTAAAAGGATAATCGGAATTCATAAATCGAATTGGCATACTATGTTTTTCTCAGCACTTTGGGCATACTGAACCTTAGCAAAAACTGCAACAAATTTCACTCCTTTTCAATTGGTGTATGGTTTAGAAGCTGTGTTACCGATTGAATGCGAAATACCATCACTCCAATTAGCCATAGAGTTACTACCGGCTACCTCTGAGGAGGAAAAATGATTTTTGTATCTGGCACAATTATATGAGACTTGGCACACCACTGCATTGGCAGTCGAAGCTCACAAAAACGCGTTAAATCTCAGTATGATTGAAGTGTTACACCTCGTGTCTTTTTAGAGGGAAACCTAGTATTGGTATACGACCAAGATAATGATAAACTGGGAGCTAGGAAATGCAAACCCATGTGGCATGGTCCTTATATTGTCAAGCGAGTGATTGCAAAAGGGGCTTATGAATTGATTGATTATGATGGGATCTATTTAGATAAACCTATAAATGGACTTTATCTGAAGAGATATTATGCTTGATTTTGTGTGAAGATATTGCCGCTAGATTAGTTATTTTTTCTAGCTTAGCTACTTTAGTTTAGATGAGTGTGTCTAGTTTAAGTTTGCGTTGATTACTATCCTTGCTTATCTTGATTACTCTTGATATTGCAGATGTCAACGTCTCTTCAAGCCTACATTGGTTTTGTTGATGGTGCCTGTCGTAATACACGAAACATCTCTTTCATAGCCTGGGTTATCTATTCGCCCACCGATGAGTTAGCTTCTATGCATTGGGTAAGCCTTGGTCAAACAACGAATAATGTTGCAGAATATAGCATAGTGCTTGAGTTATTATCTAATGCCATTTCATTTTTCATTCGGTGTTTGATTATAAGGTTAGATTCAGAACACATTGTATTACACTGAAATAGAGTATACGCAATTAAAAACCCAGTGTTACTGAGATTATTCTTGAAGGTTTGTCTCTTGGAAAGGCAGTTTGATTACATTGAATATCAACACATTTCAAGAAATTTAAATACATTGGCAGATGCATTAGATAATAATGTTAAAAATAGACATTTGCAACATTAAAACAGTAAATTAGAACAAAATTTGATAATTGTTGAATAAGAAAATCCGTTAAAAGTATTCATATCATAGATAGAGTTTGTGTTCAAAAAATATTACATTGTCTAGGATCATAGGTTTAAAACACCTTATGATCCAAAAGGAAATGATACAAAAAGAAAAAATACAATGGTCTACGATAATCATCCACTATCTGTGGTGATGATCATGATAATACACTATCGCTTGTGCCACTCTACACAGATATCTCTGAAACTGGCCAGGAACGCTAGCAGCATGCCTCTGGAGGGGTAAAGGAATATCGTCCATACTATTCTCTAGTATGTCTCTGGTTAACCTCTTCAGGTTCTACTCTAAGTCATTGAGAATATCTGCTACTTGATTCTCTGGTGGTGCGATAGGATCTTTTCGCTTCCTCTCTAAGCGACAGAGATTTGTTGGTCTTCATGGACCAACATATGCATTTGAATTTTTGTCATCAATATTGGATGATTTAAAAAACAAAAAATTTGAGTTAGAAACACATCAAAGTGATTTATTTACCTGACTCATCCAATTGGGCTCTGGGAGGAAGAGCTATATCAGGATCACCATGGAAATCTATCCCTGCATATGAAAAATATTCAATGGTGAAGATCTCGTTTTGTAACCAGTGAAAGTATGCAGGTGTAAATCGAACAAGCTCAACACCCTCAGTATGAATGGCCATCACTTGCACCCAACGAACCATCTGAGACTCTCTGACCTCACTAGCATCAACCAAGATAAGCTGGGGGGCAAGAGAAGGAATCCTCTCTAGAGCAAAAGAAAATACGATAGCTCCATATCCAAAGTTTTTCAACTTTGCGTTCTTAGCTCTGGTCAATTGGCCTTTTACATTAGCCAATACTCCTTCACACCAGTTGAATTTGGTGCCTCTGTAGCACTTAACCACTGTTTGCATCTGGGCTTTAGTAGCCACATGTGGAGCTACACTCCCACACAATTTGGTCACTGTGAATGCAACTACTTTGAGTTCAAGACTGATAATGGTTTTTATATCAATTCAGTTGTCTTTTGGATCATCCTCTTCGTTAAAAAATTCTTGTTGATAGCTAGCTATAGGCTGGCCACCTTTCCTAGCCCCAAACGAGGAAATAGGTTCTCCTCTTTTGGACAAACCTATAAGGAAGTAAATTTCCTCCAGCTCAGGTTCGAGCCGGTGATCACTGATAATGAAACACTATTCTTGAACATCCCACCTATTCACTAGCCATGTGAATAACTCTACTTGAGCTCTCATGCCCTACATTGCCCAATATTTGTAGAATCCACATTTTCTCAATACACGTCGTGTGGACAAACATCTAATAGCTGCCTCATCCACTTCTTCATGTTCACGTTCTCTCCATTCAAGCATCGTGGATGCTCTGCAATGGACCCATTAAAAGATTAGACATGATAAAAATGGAAAATTTGGCTTAATTTGAGAGAAATTAAATTTTTAATTTTGTTCACGGTGCCTCTGCACTTTTTGCATTAAAACAGTGCGAAGTACTGCACGCGTTATACACAAAAATTGCATGAGTTGGATAATTTTCCTTTGGAAAATTATTGGGCTTCGCAAGTACCATATGTATTACTTGCGGTACCCCGAGGGCAATTTTTTGAACTTGTTTTCCTCTTAAAAATGGTTTTAAAGCCTAAAAAGAGAATGTAAATGGAAAAAAATGAAGAGAAATGAGTTGTGGATTACTTGCACTCAACGGTTTTGGATTCAAAGGGTCGGCTTTTCTGATATCTCCTTCGAAACTTTTTCTACCAAAAGCTCTCCACTTTCACTCTAGATGCAACTGGTAAAAATTACTTGGTTTAACTCCTTTTTATAAGATTTTTTGAATAAATAAAATAATATTTTATTTATTTTTCACTTTGAAAAGTAGTTTTTCAAATTATTTTTACTTATCTAAAATAGGTATGTTTAATATTTTGGGTTTTTGTGTAGAATACATGATTTTTAGGTGAAATAATCATTTTGGCAATGAGTATGTTTTTTGTTACTTTTTCAAACTCCTTAAAAACTTGTGAAAAAGCGACATCACATGAGTACAATTTTATCACTTTTTCGAACTCGTTAAAATTTACAGAAAAAGAAAAACCAATGAGTACATTTTTATCACTTTTTCCAACTTGTTAAAAGTTACAAAAAAAGAGAAACCATGGAGTTCTCTTTTAAGCCCTTTTAGGACTCTCTAAACATGAAAAGGTTGCCGAGTACTTGACTATTCGAACTCGTTAAAGGAAATGAACAATCGTCCCTTCAGTATAAGTTTACCCCTTTTCTGGACCAAAATGGACTATTTACGAAAAATGTATACGTTGACTAATCATAGTCAATAGAGTTCTCTCCTACATTATGTTAGAGTCGGTATCTTCATCCCTCCGTCAGTGATCAAAATTCTCTTGTTGCATTGCATATTAGGTGTCTCACTCAGTCAGCTGCATTCCATTAGGAGCATGGATCATCTGACAGTAGTGGCTTGTTGCAGATTTTTCCCTCATGTCCTTTACCTGCTAGCCCATTTCCATTCATTAAGATCATTTGCAGTCACTTTTTGTCTTATAATTTGCAAGATTCATTTTTTAGGGTTTCAATTTCATTAGGTCTAGGGTTTCATCAAAAAGGTCTTCAAAATGTCCAATAATGGTCAGTAGGCACATGAGGAGGTTGAATAAAGTTCCAATACTAAATAAATTTCATCATCATATGCTTAGAAATGTATTTTTCCTCAAAACTCTGTCTTGAGAAAAAATAGAGTATTTTATCTTTTTATGTATAAATTTGATGTAATTTAAAATTTTCTCATATGTAAGCAACTTCAATGGCAACCCTGGTCACCTTGTCAAGCTCCAACAAATCCATCCCCTGCAAGGCAAACAAAAAGCAAGTCATTCAGTTAATCAGAGGCAAAATGAAGCAAACTGCCTAAAAAGAGAGTTGAAAAAGTAAGTCATAATGCAAACATTATAAAAGTGGGTTTTATGAGTGAAACATCAAAATATTGTATATAAACTCATTGATCATCATCATAGAGCTCATTTGCATTCAAAAGAGAATTATTGAACAAGAGAAAGTTGTGTTGAATAAAGGGAGCATTTGAAGGGAAACTGTGTGAATTTCAGGGGCACGGCGCATATAAGTGGTGCGGTGCATTGGGCTGGCCTCCACAGTGTTAAAAACACACTGGTGCGATGCATATAACCGGCACGGCACATTGGGTTTGTGGTGCGGTGCGTAGAGCTACAAGCTATTTTCACCATGATTTCATTCAAATCTCCAATTTGCTCAGTTTCCTCCGGTCCAAAGTAAGTCAAACAACTCTTCCAATGCCAATAAACGTGTGTCTTAAGATGTCTATGAGGATTTAATAAAAAAATCAAACCCTACTTCCTTGCTCAAGACATGATTGCTTAGGGTTTGTAAATTGGTTTTTTGTGGCCATCACTCCCTCAACTTTTTATTCCCTCACTGCTTTTTTAGCTTCATCAAACCATTTCCCTATCCCCCATATCCATAAATTCATTCGCCCCTATCCCAATTCCCATTATCCCAAATCCTAGCTACAAAATTCCCAAACCCCAATTGCTATCCCAAAAGCCTAGAAACGATCCCTAAAACCCTTCAATTCCCCAAATTGAAATTGGCAACATTACCAAAATCCCTCTTACCCTCTCCCTTCATAGCCCCTCACACATTTTCATACACTTGGAAGAAAAAAAAAAACCAAAGACACCTAAAACTCTTCATAATCATCTAATACAACACAAACTTTCGCAAACATGGAGTCAGATTCCTCCTATGACCGAGATGAAGAAACACACAATGAATCTCCAACCAAATTGCATGCACCAAGGAGACCTCACAAGAGTGGTAAACATGTACGGGAAGAGCCTACTTCACTTGCCGAGTTGCAGGCCTACCCTCTTGCTATCACATGTTTTCAACAACAATCTTGTTATCAATTTTGTGAGATGGTTGCTAGAGTCCAATACCATCATGAGTTGGCCATATTGTTTGTGCTTCATCTACATAATGGCCAAGTCACTCTTGCAGGTGTGACATTCACCTTGACACCAGAGTCTATCTATCTAGCAACCGGGATTCCAAATGTCGGAGAGCAGTGGGATAAAAGGCAACAAATTGATAGGGAACACTATGAGCCATACCTCAAGCCTGGTTTTTTGAGACAACTCAGCAGAGCTTTTCCCTTTCGGTACCTGAAAAACTCGTATGCTCCTTTGATGAAACTCATAATAAAGTATTTCAGCTGTGAGGGCCAGTTTTCTCGCCTATATGCCTATCACATCAGATTGCTGATGCATTTTACTAGGGTGAGAATGATTAACCGCCCCTACTTCATGTGTTGAAATATTGAGAATATGACCACCCTGGTGCAAAATAAAAGTCCTCAGCAGCAGTATAATAGTATATATCATTTTGCACTCATCAAAATTGTGGTTATGCATCAGCTTGGTTTGCAGGACGTTTCATGGGAGGATTTCATTTCTCATGAGTTCTTCACAACTCCTCAGGTACCTCCGGAATATTTTCATGAGACAGGTGGACCTTCACATCAGCAGGAGGTTCATGAGACACAGACTGCTAGTGTGCTGGTGTTTGTCACCTATCAAAAGGGCACTAGAAGGTTGTTTACAACAGCCAAGCGAGTATTATCTCTACCCGGGGTGGAAAGGTTATCGCTTCCTCCATCAGCATTGTAGGTACATGACAAGGGTAAGAGGCCAATACATGATGAGGGGCCTTTAGGAGGGCAGGAGACAGATTTTATTCTCATTCAGGAGGATGACACTGACTTGGGCTCACCAAGCTCAAAGCTTAGAGAGATCATTCGGGAGCAATGGCTGGAGATTAATACTTTGTCCCTCAACCTAGAAAGAGCCAATTGGATAATCAAATACCTTGAGCAAAGAGACAAGTAGCTAGAGGATCAGCAAACCATTATGGAGTTGCAAAACATACGTGAGAACCGGCAAGCTGCCAAAAGGAGCAAAACCAAGATGACATCACCTGAGCAAGAAATTGAAGCTGATCATGAAAATTGGCTTGAAAGGGTAAATATGCATTTTGAAAAGCTGTTGGAGAAGGCCAACAAAGAGAAAAACATGTTGACGCATATGGCTAACCATTATTGGGCGAGAAACCATGTGTGCAAAGCAAGAATCAAAATCTTGAAGGCCAAGTTGAAGAAGGCATCGAGGAAGCGAAAGGAGCATGATAAACTTCAGATATTGGCTAAGGCTTCCTTGGCCCAACATAGCACTTGATGAAGAACACTCAACCCAAATTTCAAAAAATTTGGGACATTTTTTGCATTTTTTGCATTTTTGGCTTTAAAAACAGACTTTTCTGCTCTATGCGCCGCGCCACTTGGCGCTCGCTTTTTATGGAGACCTCCTTTTGATGAAAACTCAGCATTTTTGGATTCTTCAAGGAAAAATATGCATGCCTACCAATGGCAAAGAAATTTTCACAGGTTTTGGGCTTCCTAAAAGGTCAAAAACACCCCAAAAATGACCTTTATGCCCCTTTTTTGACACACAGGAAGCAGTCTTGGGAGAACTGAGTTTCGGAGGGGAAAATGGAAGCCAAATTCGAAAATTACACTTGTGTTGGAAAAAAGACAGGCATAAATTTCCAACCAGCCCACTTGGAGAAAATTTGGACGCCGGGAAGGCCTCCAAAATCAGCTTCAAACAAGCACTATGCATAGGGAAATCAGGCACGGCGCATTGGAGGATTTTACTCATTTTTGGTCAAAAACTGTTTTTCTCGCCTAGTTTTTTTTTTTATAGTTTGAATTTTTCCTTCTAGTTGTCAAACTTATGGTGTAATTAAATATAACATGATGGATTTTGATGTAATTTTTCTAAATTTTCACTCATAGAGTTAGATTCATCCATCAAAAGGTAATTTGCAACTGAATGAATCAGTTTCCTAGTTTTTAGAGGCAAGTTGTTCCACTGCCTACTTTCTAGTTCTCAGTTTATATTTTGTTGGAAAAGCTCCTAAAATTATGAGCTAAACCCCTAGAGGCTGGTATGAGTTATTGTTTGTCTATATCTTGTGGTTTTTCAGTCATTAACATGGTTGGAATTTTGGGGAATTCTTTGAGCATCATTGCACATTCATCTTTGCAGTTTGGCAAAGGAATAGACCAGGGTTTGTAGCACTCTATGGGATTCATGTGGAATTTTTCTTTGATAGTGTGTTTCTCTCTATAAATTTAAGTCTACTGGTGTTTTATGTATACCATTTTCTCTCTTATTTATTCTTAACTTAAACAAACAAGGATAAAGGTAGAATTCATTAAAATTTGCAGTGCTCTACCTAGGGTTTGTTTAATTTTCTATGTTTTCAGTTGTTTGAAGAGGATCCATGAAGGTTTCTTTCCCTTTTCAACTCCTCACCTATCTCAACTATCCATTTCTTTCAAATTGAACTGTCAAATCAATTGCCTAACTTGCCCCATTGAGATCTCTGCAAAACTGAGCCTCATTCCCAGACCCAAATTTGCCTTTCCTCTTGAGCCAAAAAAATATCATTAAATTCAATCAATACTCTTTTTCACACATACCTAGCCTAAAATCAGCCTTCATTCAAGTCATCTCAAGCCTCATTGATCATTTTTTGCTGATATTGACAAGGAGAGAGCCCTCTCCTAATCTGGTAGGGCTAGCTACCAGGTTAAGTGTGGTTTGATGTTACCCTATATTCTTCCTTCCTCAGCCTGAGGTAGATTTAGGCCATAACACATTATTTTATCATTTTTTTGGCTTGAGGGACTAAATTTACGAAAAAGTACACCCACGGAGTTTTCTTAAGTTTTTCGTCTGACTCCCTAAAACTAAAAAACACCGAGTTTCACCTATACCAGACTCGTTAAAACTTAACAGTAAAGGACCTGTTAATTATAAACAGGAACGAACCACTCCTTCTTAGGGTTTGATTTTAATACTAAGTTGGACTCATCCAAAGGATAAGCTTACATTACAAGCAAATGTTATCCTCCTAAAGCTTGTCAAAAATAAAGAGGTCTTTCCAGAAATTGTGGGGGAAAACAGAGAAAATGAATCCATTTGTCACACTTCGTTTTAAAAATTTGTATACCACTATTGAACATGACACTTTGTCACATTCATGTCTAGGTTGGGAAAATCCTTTGACCAACAGTTAATCAAACCACATTGAAAGTCTTCAGCCAATTTCTGGGTATTATCTTTAGGTCAATTGTCACCAAACCATCTGCAGTGTCGTTATGTGTTCAAGGGATCAGCCAAATAAACCATTCATTGCAAACATTTTTCTCCATTCACGTTGGCCATCCCTGAGTCAGTCCTTGCTATATATTTCTTCAAAACTTGATCTAATGGTTTCATGTCATGGGCTTTAATATGACAGATCACTTTCTATCTATGACAGCTCATTATAGAAAGTTGATCTAGAATCCTACCAGTACCTTGGGATCTGCATGCTTTAATGGTAGGTTTCTCGCCTTTGACGACAGGTTGCATCATTAACCTTTGATCGAATGATTCTGTGAAATGTTTGACTTCCGATTACAAATTCACATTTCATAGATTGTAATCAGTAATTTGAGAGCCATTGTCATTATTGGTGGTTTCTCTCACACTTGTTAACAGTTCACACCATTGACTGGTAATCAAGTGGTTTCTACCATGTTCGACTTCGACACAATCAATCACATGGATAGAATCATACTAGTTCGAGAAGCGGAAATCAAGACCCTGGATCTAGTTTCCACCATCCAGGCTACGAGGAGTTTTATTATTCATCATATAGTATACTATTCATAACAGATGGATGCATCCAGAATATGTCTACTACTTCATGTAATTCTAAAATCATTTCTATATCAAAACACGTAGTGAGTTTTGATCTGAGTATGGGAATGCCTACCTCAGTGATGACATACATACATACATACATACATACATACATACATATACATACATACATACATACATACATACATACATACATACATACATACATACATACATACATACATACATACATACATACATACATACATACATATATATATATATATATATATATATATATATATATATATATATATATATATATATGTTTGTACTGAGAATGTTTTCTGTGTTTCGACCGAGGCTGGAGTAGCTCGATCTCATTATGTTGTACACTTTTCACCTATGATCACCTCAAAACTCTTCAGACTTTGCACTTTAGGGGGAAATCTGTTACACCAAAATTTTTCACCATGAAATTGAGTTGTCTATATGGCTTCATAAATACCTATTTATTGCTTCCTCAGAAGTATAAAAACATAAAGTTTCCCAAATAAATTCTTGGAACTGGAAGAAGCTCTTAAAAGTCCTAAAAACCCTACTCCCGCACTTTTCCTAGTCATTCCCTGTAGTACCACAACTAATTGTTTTCAAAACTATGGTACATCTCGCACGTAAAGAAAATTAAAACTGCAGACCCCCGTAAAAGGTAAAAAAGAGAACAGTAAGTTCTAGAAGCCCAGCTGGTCGAATATTCTCCCAGCTTGGGCCTTCTAGAAGCATTATCTGGTCGAGCTTCGCCCCTTCCATTCATGAACCATTATCCCTTCATGAATGGAGTAATCCCTTGGTTTTTGGAGCTAAAATCCCATGATGAGAGGGATTTATCCCTTCCTTTTTGGAACTGAAACTACCTCCATTCTGCTATAAATTGAGGCCAAGCTTCAGTCTCAAGGGTAGATTATAGATTTTATTTTGTACTAAGTGCTTGCTTCTTGCTTTGGAGAGAGTACTTAGAACTCATAGTTTTGAGAGGAATTTCTAAGTGAACATACTCTTCATATTTTTCATCATTGGCAAGAGAGAGATTACAAACTCATGGCCATATATCTATGCCAATAAAGAGGGTCCGAGTTTTTTAAAACTGAGGAAAACGACTGTTCAGGACCCAGAAGAACCTGTACAAACATCAAGGTGTCATGGTTGTAAGGTTTCTTCTTTTATTCAAAGTTAATACAAATGGATTCTATTTTCTCATTAAGTTTTTCATGTATATTTTGGATAATCTAATTCTTCGATTCCTTGATCACTAAGATAGATTTATGCTTTTGAATTATTATATCTCGTAGATGCTTTTCATCCTGTTTTCCTATCTTTGATTGCAAATCTTATGTGTTGGATCCATAACTTCTAGAGCGACTAGATTGAAGACCTAGAAAAGCATTGGACTTCAGGTAGGAGTATCTTCCTATAGTTAATTAATAATTCGTAAGAAAAATAGTCTAGAGAAAATGGTCTACATCTGTCTATTTGTTTCTAGATATCCTTAGGATACTAGGGAGATCGCTCTTGTCCGTAAGAGGGATTAGACCGTCTAACAAGGGTGTTTTATAGATTGTGATTGTTTTTAATGGTTTAATGTGACCATAGCAGCTTACATGGTATTTGGATCGGAGGAGATGACATGGAGGCCAACGGGTTGGGAGCAGGGGCTTCAACGGGCGAATAGGAAGGAAAATACGTTACAAGGTGGTAACGGTTAGGGTGATGTGGCAATGGATATATGGCTGGTGGAAGCATGAGAGTGGTGGAGGGAAAAAGGTCAAGGCACTGGACAAATGTCCATTTAGGTGGCAAGGGAGAAACCACGATGGATTTCGGAGGGGGGCAGGCATAGTGGTTTTAGGCAGGGAAAATTTTAAGGATGGAAGTTTGTCTTAAATTTTATAAGCCTTGGTGAATCTTACAAGTCCCTAATATCAAAATTTTAAAACGTTTGATGATAATTTTGTAAAAAAAATTAGATTTCTAATTATTTTATATTACAAAATATATAATATTGGAAATTTTTAAGGTAAAATAATTTTATACTATAAAATTTGGGTGAATTCATTTTTAGAGAAATGGAAATTGGAGAATCTTTTTTTTTTTGTAAAAAACATGGAATATTAGCCCACCTGCAAATATTAGCCCCTAAAATTTTTCCTAGTTTTGGGTTTTGAGTGGAGAGGCTACTAAATCAGGTGAGGACACTAGGTATGTGTTTTTTGGGCGACCATTAAAACCTCTTTTTGGATGCCCCCCCTGCCACGTTAATGGGAAATGGCCGAGGGGGGTGCGAACTTTCCCTCCGTCGTTGATCTGGGTGGGGGGTATCTAAACCGCTGAAAAGTAATTAGGCGATATGACATCTAAAATGACACAATTTATCGCTTAGTAACCTTAGCATTAAAATAATTTATGTGCCATAAAATTTAGGTTTAATATTAAAATAAATTAATGCAAAGTAAATCTCCTTTTAAAGAAATTAATCATAATTAATATATTTAACTTTTGAAAAGGCGCATTTGATCTTGCAGCCATATCTTTTTCATTTTTGTGCACTAAGCCTTCATTTCTTTCTTTGGCATCCTAAAATTTTATTCTTAATTTTTCCTCCTTTCTTTAGGGAAATCTAACCTAACATTCTATTTTGAAATGGATGTATAAAACACACAATAAGCCTAACATTTTTTAGTTTCTTTTTCTTTCATCCATATCCTATCTTTACATTTTTTAAATTTATTTTCACTATATATACTAACTTATCAAAAATAGATAATTTTACATCATTGGCTCCAGCTGGGGACTGCTTCCCCCTGTGGGATGCAGAGAACAAGAAGATCCAAGTGCCTTCTCCTCAGGATATGGAGTCTTTTCTATGAAAACAAAACAAACTTGGAATTTTTTTTAAAAGAAAGTGGTAATGTACAATGATGATTCATAATCTTCTTTAGTACTATATGTAATGTTTCATAAATTTTCCATTGATAGGCAACATAGTAAATTGTCCTTCCAAATTTTGTTAAAAATATGTATTGTTTCCTTTCACTTTAACAATACTAAAAGGTACAAAACATAAGTTATCAAATTTTCCATGTTTACCTTTGTCCTCCTTTATAGCATCCCATCTCAAAACTAGATCACCTTCTCTGAAGTCTCTTTTGTTGGCCTTTCTGTAAAAAATACTCTTTATCCTATTATGATACTTTCTTGATTTATATTGAATCTCATCTCTATTTTCATTTAATTCAATAATTTGGTTTATCCTTCTAGAGAAATCATCATGTTCATCAATAGATTCTTGCAAAAATTTAAGAACAGGAAAAGCCAAATTGGTAGGAAAAATGTCCTCTTTACCATAGACCAGTTGGAATGGAGATTTACATGTTGATTTTTTGGGAGAAATCGTGTTTGCCCAAACTACCTAGATAATATGATTGTCCCAATTTTTCTTATGATCTTTAAGAGTATTTTTTATTAATTTATGCTTTTGTTGGACGATTCTACAAGAAAATTTCCTTGAGGATAATAAGGGGTTGAATGATGTAGCAAAATCTAATATTTTTGGCAGAATCCAATCATCTTTACACTACTGAATGAGGTGTCATTATCAGTGACTATTTGTTGTGGGAAACCAAATATATAAATAATTTTATCTTCTATAAATTTGATTACTACTATATTTATAGTATTTATTAATAGAATGGCCTCTAGCCACATGGTGAAATAGTCTGCGGGTGTTGAAATCCATATGTGTTGATTGATTGAAGCTGGGTGAATCTCTCCTATAAAATCTAGTCCCCACTGAAGGAATGGTGTTGAAACAACAATTGGAACCAATGGAAGAGTTGCTATTTTTTTCTTACTAGCTAACATCTAACATGGAATGCAGCTTTTGACCTTTTCTTGTACTTGTGAAAACAAATTAGGCCAATAGAACCCTTCTCTTAGTATCTTTCATTTTATGGATCTCCAAGCATAATGTCCTCCACATATCCCTCCATGAAATTTCTTAATGATTCCTTTTGTTTTAGTTCCTGTTAAACAATGTAACAAAATGTTGAGATGATATTTCCAATACATGTTGGCATTGATAATAGAGTATATGATAGATTTCAACTTGAGTGTTTTACATTGACTCTTTGGAAATTGAGCAGGACACTCAAAAGTGATAAAAAAATGTACAATATCTGCATACCAATCTAATAGTAAAAAAATTTCATCAATGTGAACAAGAACTGTTTGAGTTGAAGGAGAGGGTTCTTATGGGTTCTTTCCTTGAGAATCTTGGGAAGGTTTTTGTGGATTCTTCCCTTCTTCATTTAAGGAAGGTTCTTGTGAATTCTCCTTTTCTAAATTTGAAGAAGGTTCTTGTGGATGCCTCTTAGGGATTTCAAAAATAGAATTTATGCCTAACACTTGAAATTTGATTAAGCTAAAAATTTAGTTAAACCTTGTCCTTTCACTAACTTAGTGGTTTTAATAGTGAGGTCAAACTCAAGGATTTGAGTGATCCACCTTCCTCTTCTTCCATTAGTGTTTGGTTGGGTAAGAACAATTTTTACAACACTGTTAGGGACATAAGCAGTCATAGATGAGTGAAGGACATACATTCTGAAATATTTTAAGGCATGAACTAGGGCATAGGCCTATTTTTCAATAATATCATAGTTGAGTTCAGTATCTCACATAAAATTACTAAAGAATTCTATGGACTGATCATCAGAATATTCATTTTTCTGTAAAAGGACAACAGCAAGGGTTGTTTCAGAAACAAAGGAGAATATATTGAAAGGTAAGGAATAATTACGGTTGGCCAAGGTAGGAGCTTTAGAAATGGATTTCTTTGTTTGATCAAGAGATTGTCTAGTAGGAATAGTCCATCTAACTTCATGATTATTTTTAGGCATGTCAGTTATATATTTAACTATTTCAGCATAGTTAAGGATGAATCTTCTCAAGAAGTTAATTTTTCCTAAAAAGGCTTGGATTTATTTCTTATTTCTTGGCAGTGATAATGATTGAATAACAGATACCCGTTTAGGATCTATCACCACTCCTTCCTTTGAAATGATGTGTCCCAAAATCTTTCCTTCTTTGATGAAAAACATAGACTTCTTAGGATTGGGAGATATTCCAAATTTTTTGCACCTGTTAAAAACATTCATCAAGTGTTTTATATCTTTCTGATATGAATTAGAGAAAACAGTTAGATCATCAAGATAAATAAAAACAAATTTATTCACCTTAAATAAAAAAGCTAAATCCATAGCTCTTTGGAATGTTTCTCATGCATTTGATAACCCAAAGGAATTCTAGCATACATGAATGTACCCTAGGGTGTGGGAAATTCAGTCTTTTCTCTGTCTTCTAGATTTACCATTATCTGGTTCTAACCATAAAATCCAACAAGAATTGAGAGCCTATTAGCACCAGAAAGCTTTTGGAGTAGTTGATCCATCTTTGGAAGTGGATAGTTATCCTTTAGAGATTATTTGTTAAGGTTTCTGAAGTCCACACAAAGTCTAATTTCTCCATTTTTCTTTCTCCCAGGAACTAGATTAGCTACCCAATCAGAGTATCTTAAGGGAAAAACTATTTGGGCATCTAAAATATTCTTAAGTTCTTTTTCTATGGTAGGAAGCATAACTATACTAATTCTTCTTATTTTTTTCTGATAAGGTTTTGCTTCAAGTTTTAATGGCATATTATGCTCTATCAAAGATGTGTCATAAGTTTTTAGATCAACATAAGACCAAGAAAAAACATGTTTTTAATTCTTAATAAGCTTATTGTTTTTAGTTTTAACTTGAGGAGTTAGAGATGCACAAATTTTGATGTTTTTAATCTCTTCTTTAGTTCCAATATTATTTTCTTCAATATCATCCTCTGGGGAAATAGAGAGTGGATTTCTAGGAACATCATTTTGATCAAATAAATTTTATAAAGGAATAAGGCCTCTAGGAATAAAATTGTTTAATAGTTGTATAATTTCATGATCAACTACTTTTGTATTTATATCTGAATTTTCTTTTTCTTTAGCAGCTTCATTCATATCTTATTTATCTCCAATTTGTAAGACAAAAAATTCATCAATAACTTGAAGAAAGTATTTCAATCGTTCAGAATCTTCAAATATTTTCCAATACTTTATATTATCTAGAATAGATGGCCTATATTCGACTTGGATTTGGTATTGTATCTGGATTTTTTTTGGTATCTTAAAAGAACTGGTAGAAAAATCTAAGGAGTCTGCATGAATGTTTTCATTTCTAGGGATGAAAGTTATATTAGAAGCATTAAAGGACTTTTCAATTGTTTCCCAAACTTCATTGAATCTGTAAGACTTGAGCCTAGGATGCTTTTCTTGAAAAAGATTCCTAACCTATCTTGCTATAAGTTCTAAAGTAGTAAAGACACTTAAATTTTTCACCTTTAAACTTTTAGCAAACAGTAATCCTATAATAAAAGCTTCATATTCAATAACGTTATTTTTTACCTCAAAATCTAACTTGCATGATGCGAAAATAATGAATCCATGTACCTCTATTTATATTGCCGTGATTTTTTTTTTTGTAGGGGCTTCATTGAATTTTTCGGCCGACGTAAAGTCGATTAAAAGTTTGGCCAAACTTTTGTGTCGTTAGAATTGATGGGCTGTCGGGACAAAAAACAATTCAGTCAAACTTTTTGAAAATTTCGGCCGTACTAACATGTCTGCAATTATGCAACAGCTTGGCTCTAAACACATTTCTTCAACTTTGGACTGATTAAACTCCATGAAAATTTATGAATTAACTGTCAGAACCAAGACAAGAATTTCCAGAATTAAATCTACTTTTAGAAAATAAAACTTTTTTGGAATTTCATAAATATTTACTAATTTTAATCAATTTTGTAATAAAATGGGTCCAAACAATTTCTGAAGGACAATATGATTAAGTGAAATCAATATTTTGTATCTTTCAAAATACATTGTAAAAAAAATTGAAAAAATTATGGTGCATTACATTGGTCTGTTGTCTATAATGGGTAGTTTTTATATTTTTAGTTTATAACTTATATGTTGAGAAATTATGTGTGAGCCAAAACATATTCAAAATATGCAGTTTTTTCATATTGGATCAGTTCAAAAAAACTTAGTAATTATGATATGCATCAGTTGGTTTCACAAATATAAGGAAACCAAGGTAGACTCTGTCTATATTGTTGTAACAGATTTTGTTTCTCAAAAACACAGAGTTTTCAAAGAATACACCAACGCATTTGAAAAAAATTTCTGACAACTTTTATTTTTATCACAAAATGAAATTCTAAATAGGAAAATTGTTTTGGTTTGCAGAAAGTTGAAGAACAGAAAAAATGAATTGTTTTTCTCAAAAAAGGGCAAAAAGTGTAACCCAACTTAACATTTTCACCCATTAATTGATTGTGTGATGTTCTCTTTCTTTGGTGAGATTAAAACAATACCTTCTCTAGCTCAATCTTTGGTACAAGATGCGTCAAAGAAAATTTTCCAAATATCAGTTTGAACATATTTAGGAGTTTCAAATACATCCTCAATCTTGAGTTGAGAATTCTGTGAAGTATTTTAAGATAGTTCGAAGCAACTAAATTCTTGCTCAACTGGATAAATGGAATGGTTTCTAGCTTGATCTGATTTGCAGACAGTGTTTAAGAATCTGACTTCACTATATAACCTAAGGTTTTCTCCCCCATATACAGGAATAGTGGCAAAATACATATCCATTTGAAGACTTCCTCCTAGTTTGGCACAACAAGATCTTGATAAAATCATTCCAATATTAGGGGGAATCTTAGTGACTACTATGTCTAATACAATACTTTTGACTAGTATTTGGTGTAAGGTTACCACTAAGTCTTATAATTCCTAAACATTGAACTCTTTTGGAGTCAAAGGTATATAGATCATGATAAATTCGAGTGATTTCCAAATTAAGTTGCTCCATAATAAACTTTGGCATTAGATTGTCTGAAGCTCTAGAATCCAACATATAATTGTATAGTAAAGAATTATGTACTTTCAAAGTCACATATAAAGGTGGTATTGATTCATCGATCATGTCAGAACTAGGACCAAAATCTATTGTGGGTCTCTCATTTTGTAGACAAATAATGTCCCCTTCATCATCCACACTAGAGTTTTGGATCCATTTTGAAACTTGGCTCTTATATCTAGAATTTTTAGAAAGTTTTGAAAGTGGAATAGAAATTTTAACTCTTTGTAGCTCTTTTTCAACATTAAAAGCACTCAATATAGTTTTTTCAACTTGTGTAGTATCATTTGTATGATTTAGAGGTTGAATATAAGTAATTTTAGTTTTAGTATATTTCACTTGGGTCTCAATTATGAGAGGGTTTTTAGGAGGTCTACCAGGACCTGCTCTAGGTCTTAAATCATACCTACTGTTAAGTTCTGCAGTTAAAAACTTAGAAAAGGCTTGATATTTAGAGACCTAAGAACTCTCTTGATGTTCTTGAGATATTTTACTTTGAGAGAAAGGGACAATGGCTGTCTGAATAGATGTATTGTCTATGTTTTGATATCTTCAGTGATTGATAAATTATTATCATTAGGTTGTTGATCATCAATTAACAATGGTGTAGGTACTTGTTGATCATCGTTTTGTCTCTCAAGAATTTTCAATTGAGGGGCCTTTTTGAACTAACCTTTAATTTTTGTTTGGGGTCTAGCAACATTTTGTTGGATTGTTCTAGGTTGTGTTTCAATTTTAGAAACACTATTTGAAAGGTTTCTAAGAAGTGAGGTGATGATCAGATTTGGATCAAGGACCTAAGTGATAGCTCAAATTTCAAAGTGTTTGGAACTATGCCAAACTTGAGTGACCAGATAGACCTCATCTTCCTGATTCTGGGGTCGTGAATGGTTTGAAAAAATGACACCCTATGAAGAAGTTATCATGATTTGGAAAGTCGAGTAAACTGTAATTTTTGGCTTTTAACCAAGTTTGATTGGGTATTTTCAAAGTAAAAAAAAAGAGAATATTCCTTGAAATATTCCTTCTGGGCGAATTAAATGATGACAAGTGTCATTGTTTGGTTCAATGGAAGGAATTTACGTTTGGCTCGGCCAATTAGAGGCCACCACATGGCAGGCTTGAAGGCTGCCATGTGGCTGAGGAACAAGTGTATAAAATTTTGGTTTGGGTCCCCAGGAGTCGACCCGAAGACCTATTTCCTGCATACACATGCCTCTACCATCTTCGCCACATTTCTTCTTAACAACCTTAGTGTGCAGGTTGTATTTAAAGAATGTTGAGATTCGCATTGGGGGTTGGAGGGGTCAGCCTCGAGGTCCAACCTCGCCCTACATATGGCCATCGTCCCATGGCCCCCGGCTAAGAGCGTAAGCCCCTAACCACAACTGTCTCCATCTATTTGTGATCAGATTTGGATCAAGGACTTAAGTGATTGGTCAAATTTAAAGTGTTGGGAACTATGCCCGACCTGAGCAACTAGATAAATATCATCTTCCTGATTTCATCGTCGTGAACAGTTCGAAAAACTGACACTATATGAAGAAGTTATCGTGATTGGAAAAGTGTAGTAAACTACAATTTTTGTCTTTTGACCAAGTTTGATTGGGTATTTTCAAAGTCAAAAAAGAGAATATTTTAGGGAATATTCCTCAAAATATTCTAGCGAATATTCCCCTGAATATTCCTTCTGGGCGAATTGAATGCTGACAAGTGTCATGGTATGGTTCAATGGAAGGAATGCACGTTTGGCTTGGCCAATTAGAGGCCACCACATGGCAGGCCCGGAGGCTGAACAGTTAAATAAAATTTTGGTTTGGGTTGCTAGGAGTCGACCTTGAGACCTCTCGCCCACATACACACGCCTCTACCATCTCTGCCACATTGCTTCTTAACAACCTTAGTGTGCTGGTTGTATTTAAATAATGTTGAAATTCGCATTGGGGTTGGAGGGGCAAGCCCCTCCCCAGATGGGATCGGCCCATGACCCTGGGCTAAGAGCATAAGCCCCTAACCACAACTGTCTTCGTCTATTGAGTTCACATATAAACCATGACAATAATTGTTACGCTGATGGTTAATTGTTGTCCCCGCAAATGTTAACACACCCCACTCCTTGTCACATGTAATATACACAGTTACAATTTTATCTACCAATGGTTAGAGAAATATGCCCTCAACCACATTTTTTATTGTTAGTTCCACTCCAATTTAATGTCACCGCGGGGTTTTCGAGGGTTGGCATGTGGCCATGCCCTCTCCCTTAAAATTAAAATTAATTTTATGGTTTGGGGACTGGCGGACATGTTAACACGCCCACTAAATCTCAGATTTTTTCCATTTTTAACTACAGATAAGTGTATTTCTCCACATTTACCCGAGGATTTTTAGGGGTCACTAGACAAATTTGGTTTAGGCTCTATCTTGAGCTAGATTCATCCATTCTGAGAGTGTGAATAGTCAATTTCGACTATCTCAGACATTATAGACTCTTTGTTGAAGGTTTCAAAGCCATTAGAAGAAATTTGAGCAGGTTTTTTCTTTAGATAAGTTCTAGGGGCCACTAGGGCCACCATGGGCAAGCAACAGTTTGAGGCCTAGCCGGTGTAGCTAGAGACCTTATTCAGGAATACAATAGTCAATTTTGGATGTTTTAGAAATTATGGAACTAATGTTAAGGTTTTCAGAACCAGTAGAAGACTTATGAAGGACGATATGCTACAGAGAAGGTCCAAGGGTCACTAGGGCCACTAGGTGCCAGCAGGAGAATGCGGCCTATCTAGAGCAACCAATATCCATTCTTAGAAAACCAGTAGTATATTCTAACTATTTTGAACCTTATGAATCCATTTATGGAGTTTTATAAAGGTTTTGAGGAATTTTGAAAGTCAATATAATTCAGGGAAGCTTTATGTGACCCTAGAGCCAGGGGGTGCCACTAGGTGTTGGAGGAGAAACCGGAGCAGTGAGTGAATAGTCTATTCTAACTATTTTGGAAATTTTGAATCCAATGAAATTATTTTCAGAGCCATCTGAAGACTTCTAAAGGTCTAAGAGCCACAGGGAATTTTTGGGCAACCTAGGGCCATTAGTGGATGGAAAACGTCTTTTACAAGTTTTCCATCCTAATTCGTTTTCTTTCTTTTCAAGCTTCTAATACGGCCTTGGCATTACCAAATATCTCCCTCAAAATGCTCCTGGTCCCGAAAATGGAACCATTTTTTGGCTCGAGGGGTCTTGACCTAGGTTCAGAGGTGAAGGTTTTCCAACAAACCCCTATACTACTAGCCCTTTCGATAGTGACCCACTTGCGCAGGTCAAAGTCTCACCCAAAGCAGTATGGGAGGGTGCTAGAATCAGGTTTCCGCACCCTAAGAGAGAGAAGGTAATAATGCAGGCCCGCAATTATCGGATTTACATAGAAGGGTGATTCACAGGGTTCCAGAATGTAACTAGACTATAGTTCTTATCAGATCTGCTCTAGCAGGTTCGCATCCACGTGTGTACCATAAATTATAACCATAAAACAACATAATCACAGCCAATAGTGTGAACACAGACAGTTCGTGTTCATTAATAGAGATGTAATCAACAAGTGCAACAATAGTTTCATCACAGTAATATACTAAACGCAAATACTTTAATATCATAGAGATAAAACATAAAAGTTCGTAGCTTAATTAGAAAATCTTAGTTCGCATCAATAATAACAAAACAGATCCAGTCAACAACATATGTTTCAGAAATATTTCACATATATTACTTATAAAAATATTCTTTCATTACCCAAATACCACATGCGCACACAACTATCAGGGTCTGCACACAGCAGGATAGAGGATCTCCACACACACAACCAGGAGGAGTCCTAACCCAAAACAACCCAACCGAGATCTAACAATTCGTACTTCACATCAATATCTATTAATTTATTACCTATCTAATCAAAAGGGTTCATCTATTTATACTACTTTAGCCTACACATCCAATGGTCTGCAAACCGTGGTTTGCAGACTCTTGGTCTACCCTTGACCCACTTACAATGCATTAGGGGCTTTGACCCACCCCAAAACCCCTGTGTTAGACTAAATATAATAAAAAATATACAAAATGGACCAGATTCGCAGCTTTGTAGGAGACCCTGTTCCAAGAGTCCCCCAACACAATCTTGTGACTCATACGGAGTCACTGAGGTGGTGGGGTCTCCACCTATGCCTGTAACAGTTTTGATCACATCGGCCAATGGGGGTAGCACGACTTCACTTTGGGAAGTAGCATTTCGGGTGATGTCGACCAATTTCTGTGAAATTGGGCCTCCCATCGTAGTTGTGACACTTTCCAAAGTATGGTTGAGCTGCTTTACGGCTACATCAGCATCCTGTGATAGTCTATGGGCATCAACAGTTCAAGGATTTAGGCGGTCGGTGAGGGCCTTCTTCTTCTGTTGAAGCTCTTCTATCTCAGCTTGGAGGTCTTGGCTAGTTTGTAATCGTGCCATGTGCCGAGCATGAACCAACATGGGCAGGGTGGCTTCCAATGTTGCAAACTTCTCCTCTTTCTGCCGCAAGGTCTAGGTTATTTCACGCAAGAGAGGATCGCGTTGGACCTTGGTCCATAGCTGCATGGCCATTTCCAGTAGTTGAGCACCCTATGTGATCTACCCTGTGATGACGTTCATAGCTGCGGTGACCAGCTTATATCACTGGGCCCGCACTCCCGAAGGTGTTTCAGGCTGCAATTTAGCCTGTAGATCAACAATCTATTGCTCCATCCGTGACATAACCTCTGCAACCTCTATTCAAGATGCCTTCTGTTATGACCCAAAAATTCTCAAAACATCATTGTGTCAACTTTGTTTTTGGTCATGATTTCAAGTAGGTCTAAAAGTCATTTTAAGTCTTGTTAAAGGGTAGGTCATAGTTTTTACAAGTTTAATGGTCATCATTCAAGTTCAAATAAAGTCTTTTAGGTCCATTCCATGATTAAAAATTCATATTTTTCATTTATGGGTCATTCCATTAGGTTTCGGGTTGAAATTCTAAAATTAGCCAAGAATCCACACTTTCATAGCTCCTCTAGTTCAAAAATGAGGAAATGCGCTATGAAAGTGCTACTACTTTCGTAGCGCGCTAAGAAATTGCTGTAGCAACTTTTTCAGTCATGAAGAAAAACTCTGTTTTAATGTTTTAGTAGTCAACTTCCAAGGGGGATTCTAGGAAACTGAAAACACTTTTTGAAACCTGAAAGAGGTTTTTCTTCCTAACATAATTAAATACAAAAGCCTCTCTCATTTTCTTCAAATTCATTATGAAGTGGTATAAATTGATAACTTCACTTGTGCTATGAAACTGTTATTACAAAATGACCTGTACATGGATGTTTAGTAGTCAAA
This sequence comes from Pinus albicaulis, assembly GCA_034641835.2. Lineage (NCBI taxonomy): Eukaryota > Viridiplantae > Streptophyta > Pinopsida > Pinales > Pinaceae > Pinus > Pinus albicaulis. Next base: position 654,939,553 of record CM076583.1, on the reverse strand, counting down.
CTTAAATTTCAGTTTCTGGCCAAATGGAATTTTTTTTTGGAATTTTCAAAGAGGTTTGTCTTCATAAATCTCCAGCTACAATAACTTCTCTCATGTTTCTCACAAGTGTTACCGGTTGGGAGATACAAGTCTTTCTTTGAATCCATATTTTCAGAAAACAGAGTTTTCCTGTTTTACACATGTTGTTCAAAGATAGTTTATGGACAGTAGGAGAGGTATTTAAAAAAACAAAGTGAGGTTTTTTTTCAATACAAAATGACCTAAAAAATCCTCCTTCAGTTTTTGAAAATACATTATGGATGAGAAGATACAGGCTTTGTCTCAACACTTATTTTTCAGATAAAAATAGTAAGGCAAAATGACAAATTCATAGATGAAAGATGAAGGTAAAATTTGATGAAGATTATGTTTTTGGGGTCATATTGTTGTGTTTTTGAAATCATACCAATGCCCTTATGAATTTTAAAGTATCCCTAACTTACAAATTTTGAAGAGTCTTTTGAAAATAAGCTTACATAGCAGTTTCGTAGCGCGCTACGAAATTGCTGAAGAAATCTTTTGTACATGTAAATATAAATTTTGGTGGGAAGTATGATGAGTTTTTGGTTTAAATTTTCTGGTGGAAGCATGGATATATCACATGGAGGTTATAATGAAGAAAACAGCTGAAAATATGATTAAAAGGAAAGGTTTTATACCGAGCTACAAAATGCGCTATGAAAACAAGCCACTTTCGTAGCATAGGCTTATTCTCCACCCTTTTACATCATTTCGGAGATGGTTTCTACACAGATGGAAGATTAAAGGATTTATTGGAATATTTATAAAATATGACACATGTGAAACTTATCCATCAATGATCAAAGTGCTCAAAATTGACAATTAAAGTTAAAGGCTAAAAAGTAGGAAACATGTTGCCTAATTTTTAGGACAGTTTTGTCATCAACAGCAAGATCACATCAAGCTTGGAGGTAGAATCCAAATTTTACCTCATGGGATTGTAGGTGGAAAATAATGAAATAAATATTAGATAAGGGTTTTAAGAAGAAAATTAAAGAGTTTTAGTTCTATTTGAAATAGGATTTCTCATTAGGGCTCTAGCTGTCAATTTGTAATAAATATCATGTTTCATGATTAGGAAAGGTGTCAAACACTATGAATTTGAATTATCTTGTGGAGGATAAGGGAATCATATATTTTAAATGTTCTATAAAGAGTAGGAGGTCGAAATCTACTAGGGGTTGGAGACTTTTTGGAAAAACTACTGCTTCATGTAGTGGACTATAATCAGTAATGCAGAGAGGTTTTCTTCTTCACATATCTGAGTTTCTCATGGGGTTCTAATGTTTTCTTGATCTATATGTTATGTTTAAATACTTGCAGTAGATCTCATTTCTATTACTCAGAATTCATAACCTTATGCTCTGACTTCCTTTAGTAATGAGATGACTGTGTTTTTCTATGTTTTATGAGTAAATTGCCTTTGGACCACTAGTAGTAAATTTCATTGCTATTACTCAGAATTCATAACTCTATGCTCTGACTTCCTTTAGTAATGGAATGACTCTGTTGACCTATGTTCTTGAGTGAATTGTCCTTGTTAAAAACCCCTATTTGCCTTAGCTTCAACATCAAGGAACCTTGTCACTGAAACTACTAACTTGTTGACTCCATAAGCCCAATGGTAGTATTAGCCTTCATCTTTTCAACCTGCAAATATACAAACTCAAAACTTAATTCATAGAGTTAGCCATCTATCTATATCTTTATTCCATATCGTTAATCCTTAAGAGAGCCCTCTGAGGCTGTGGAGGCTAAGCCCCAGTCAAAGTATTGGTCTGAAAGAGTAAGTTACAGTCTACTTGATGAGCATCCTATGAGGGTCAGATTTTGTGATAACATTTTGGTGCATCTGCTAGGAGTCTAAAGATTATTCATTCCCGAAATCAAGAAGCTGAACTTTTGAAGGTAGTAGGAGCTCAAGAGGATTTTCAAGGTTGCATATGCCTTGGAAACTCCACACATCAAATAACAAATTGGAAGGTGACTACATTGCTAGAAGATCAATAGCTTGATGAAGTTTCAAGATGACTTCCATTACAAGAATAAATGCCAGGTATGCTCCTATGAATCAGTCTCATATCCCTAGCTTTCCAAATCCTATTCCAAAGGTTGAGTGGTTAGATGATCTTCCAATATTTAAATATGAAAATAAATACAATGTTTCCCTTCATTTGGTTAGATTCCATATGCATGTACACAGTCTTAAGGTTCAGATACCTGAAGATTGTCTCGTGAAGATGTTTATGGCCACTTTAGAAGGAAAAGCATGGTATTGGTACAAAAGCTTTCCAAATGGTTTATTATATTCTCTTGCTGATTTCCATGTTGCATTTTATGAGATGTATAAAGTCTGTCATCCATATTTGCTGTTGGTTAAAGAATTTTGCAAGCATTCTGTGAGTTTTATTAGATATTTGGATAATTTTTATGAAGATGATGAGTTCATGGATGAGGAAATTTTAGAAGCCCTTCATGAAAATACCTTTCATCAATAAGAAGAAGACCAAGAGAAAGGATAATATCTCCCTTGGATGCAAATGAAAACCAACAGGATTTTACTTATAAAATCATGTCACATCCTCTAAGTTTGAGGAAAATTTGCAGCAGACTTGTCAATTATTTGATCATCAAGAGTATGAGAATCAATTCAAACAACAAGAGAAAACATTGTAAAATTCCTGCTACAATCCTCAGGTACAGGAAAAAGTTGATTCTTCATGTAATTTCTTGCATTAGCCTATATCAAATGATGATTACATTAATGAAGAAGTGGGTGAAATTTTTTCTTTATCCTTGTCCTCTAATATGAAATCATTTGAGTGCAAGTCAGAAGATAAGATTCAGTTTGTGGATGAAGTTACTAGGAACATTGAGAAAGACATTGAAGGTTTACAAGGTCAAATTCAATCATATAGTCTTCATGATCATGATCATTCTTTTCAAAAGATTTCTATGGAAGAACACAAAGAGAGGTTGTTGCTTCCTTTCTCTTTTGAGTTTGAGCAAGAATACATTGTTTTTGAAAAAAAATTTGAAAATCAGTTTGAGAGTACACAAATGAAGTCTTGTGTTGTTGATCAAAACATGGATGAGTTGTTCAAAGGTGCATAATGTCATGAGAAACATCGAAAATATCATGTCTTCTTTGGCCCTATAGCTGAATACATGGAAGAGTTTTTCAATCTAGTGTTTCAGTTTCATTTTCATTATGAAGATCAGATACATTCCAAGTTTCCTTGGCCATCTCAGTATCATGGTTAATTTGGGTTCGAGTGTAGTCAAGAGCTTCAAATATCAGATAAGAAAAATGATTGGCTTCATTGGAAATTTCATGTTGTTTGAGTTAAAATGAAGATTGTAGCTGCTAGGGTAGGTAGGAGTGTGTAAATAATCTCAAGGTTGATTGAGAATTTTTAGTAGGTACAGTTGGGTGCTTCTTACAGAGATCATCAAACTTGAGCCTGAGGTGAAGGCCATAAGCGTTTGAAGTAGATTGGGTAGAATTTCAGAGTTTTATTCTAAAGGATGGATAGTAGCACTGGAGCTACTGGTTCTTAGTGTACCACAGGGGCACACTATCCCAAGTGGAGCCACTGTTATCACCCAAAAATTCTCAAAAAATCATTGTGTCAAATATGCTTTTGGTCATGATTTAAAGTGGGTCTAAAGGTAATTTTAAGTCTTGGTAAAGGGTAGGTCATAGTTTTTATAGGTTTAATGGTCATCATTCAAGTTCAAATAAAGTCTTTTAGGTCCATTCCATGATTAAAAAGTCATATTTTTCATTTAGGGGTCATTCCATTAGGTTTCGAGTTGAAATTATGAAATTAGCCAAGAATCCACACTTTAGTAGTGCCTCTAGTTAAAAAATGAGGAAATTCACTATGAAAGTGCTGCTGCTTTCGTAGCGAGCTACGAAACAGTTATAACAGCTTTTTCAATCATGAAGAAAAACTATGTTTTCTGATTTTATTAGTCAACTCCCAAGGGGGATTATGGGTAACTGAAAACACATTTTTGAAAAATGAAAGAGTTTTTTATTCATAACATAATTAAATACAAAAACCTCTCTCATTTTATTCAAATTCATTATTAAGTGGGATAAATTGATAACTTAACTTGCACTATGAAATTGTTGTTACAAAATGACCTGTACATGCCTTTTTAGTAGTCAAAAGTCAAGTTCCGTTTTTGGCCAAAAGGAAAAGTTTTTTAGAATTATGAAAGAGGTTTTTCTTCATAAAATACCCATATATAATGGCCTCTCTCAATTTTATCACAAGTGTAACCAGTTGGGAGATACAAGTCTTTCTTTGAATCCATATTTTTAGAAAACGGAGCTTTCATGTTTTACACATGTTGTTGAGAGACAGTTTTTGGACAATAGGAGAGGTATTTCAAAAAACCAAGAGAGGTTTTTGTTCAAGAAAGAATGAACTAAAAATCATCCTTTATTTTCTCAAAATACGTTATGGATGAGAATATGTAAGCTCTGTATCAACATCTACTTTTCAGATAAAAACAGTAAGGCAAAATGACAAATTCATAGATGAAAGATGAAGGTAAAATTTGATGAAGATTATGTTTTTGGGGTCATATTGCTGTGATTTTGAAATAATACCAATGAATTTATGAATCTTAAAGTATCCCTAACTTACAAAATTTTAAGACTCTTTTGAAAATCAGCTTACACAGAAGTTTCGTAGCGCGCTACGAAATTGCTGAAGAAATATTTTGCACATGTAAATATAAATTTTGGTGGGAAGAATGATGAGTTTTTCATTTAAATTTGATGGTGGAAGCATGGATATATCACATGGATGTTCTAATGAAGAAAACAAGTGAAAATATGATTAAAAGGAAAGGTTTTATACCGAGCTACAAAATGAGCTACGAAAACAAGCCACTTTCGTAGCGCAGGCTTATTCTCCACCCTTTTACATCATTTCGGAGATGGTTTCTACACAGCTGGAATATTAAAGGATTTATTGGAAGATTTAGCAAATATGACACATGTGAAACTGATCCATAAATGATCAAATTTCTCAAAACTGACAATGAAAGTTAAAGGCTGAAAAGTAGAAAACATGTTTCCTAATTTTTAGGACAGTTTTGTCATCCTCAGCAAGATCACATCAAGCTTGGAGGAAACATCCAAATTCGACCTCATGGGATTGAAGGTGGAAAATAATGAAATAAATATTAGATAAGGTTGTTAGGAAGAAAATTAAATAGTTTTCGTCCTATTTGAAATAGGACTGCTCATTAGGGTTCTAGCTGTCAATTTGTAATAAATATCATGTTTCATGATTAGGATCAGTGTCAAACACTATGAATTCGAATTATCTAGTGGAGGATAAGGGAATCATATATTGAAAATGTTATATAAAGAGCAGGAGGTCTAAATATACCAAGGGTTGGAGATTTTTTGGCAAAACTACTGCTTCATGTAATGGACTGTAATCAGTAATGCAGAGAGGTTTTCTTCTTGACAGATCTGAGTTTCTCATGGGGTTTTAATGTTTTCTTGATCTATATGTTATGTTTAACTAATTGTAGTAGATATCATTGCTATTACTCATAATTCATAACCCTATGCTCTGACTTCCTTTAGTAATGAGATGACCGTGTTTTTCTGTGTCTTATGAGTAAATTGCCTTTGGACCACTAGTAGTAGATTTCATTGCTATTAGTCAGACTTCATAACTCTATGCTCTGACTTCCTTTATTAATGGAATGACTGTGTTGACCTATGTTATTGAGTGAATTGTATTTGTTAAAAACCCCTATTTTCCTCAGCTTCCATGTCAAGGAACCTTGCCACTGAAAATATTGACTTGTTGAATCCATAAGCCCAATGGTAGTATTAGCCTTCATCGTTTCAACCTGAAAATATACAAAATCAAAAATTAATTCATATTTTTAGCCATTTATCTATATATTTATTCCATATCATTAATCATTGAGAGAGCCTTCTCAGGCTAAGGAGGCTAAGCCTCAATCAAAAGATTGTTCTGAAAGAGTTAATCAGAGTCTACTTGATGAGCAGCCTATGAGGGTCAGATTTTGTGATAACACCTTCAATGTGGCGACCAACCCATCAATATTTTCCTGGGGTGTAGCGGTAGCTGAAATATCTACTGGAACTTCTGCACAGATCTGGTGAATGAAGCTTTCGAGCTCCTTCTTTTGTGTGGTGGTAAGGGCGAGTGTGGCATTGCTTTCGATGATTGTTTGCTCAGCCAAGCCTAGTTGTTGGTGAATCTGCTGGTATCGGTGTTGAATCTCTTGAAATATACCTTTCTGGAGCCCCTAAAAAGCATCTTGGGGTATTTTGGCTAAGTCTAGCTGTACCTCTTGGAAAATATGGACCTGTGTGCTCAGGTTAGGTAGATTGTTCATAAGGGTTGCGCCAGGAAAACGATAAAGGAAGCTTTCTGTTGTTGTGAGTGTAGCACTGCTGGTGGTTTGCAGCGTCCCTACCAAAGTCTCAATGGTGTGCAGTGTGTCTGTCTTTAGTTGCAGCTCGTGGGGCTCAGTCTGTAATGTGATGAGCACAACCTTCTGCTATGCTTCTAGGGATTCCCATCGATCCTACATGGCTAGAGAGACTGCATCAGTAATTTTTTGAAGGTCACTGTCGGTCAAGGTGACAGTTTTATCGTGTTCTATCTGCTGAGCACGTTGCTTCTTCCAGGGTCCTTTGGCAGGCTTTCCCATGTGCTTCGTTCCATGAGGGGATGCAATTCCCCCTGCATCCCCTCCTTATGTCCCTAAGTTGAACTAAAAATCTTTCTGTGTTTCTCCTTCCGCATCCTTCTCACTAGTCTGCTTCTACTGCACATCTATCTTTGCAACGGTTCTTTTGTCCTTCTCAGTACTTTTTCTGGAGCCTCCAAGATCCTTAATAGTGGCATGGGAATTACTTGTATTGTGCTAGAATCTTTAGGGCCCTACACCTCAGTCTTGAAGCAAATATTCCATTGCAGGGGCCAGAGTGCAATAACACTATCAATTTCCTCGTCCGCGACCATATAGGGGAGCGAAGTCCAAGCTTTCTCCTTTCGGCTCCGAATCTGTATGTTATGCATGGTCACCTGAAAGGTAGCTATGAATTTGTACTTTTCATAGACTGTGGGTGATAGGCGTGGTCGAGAGTTGATGGTAGCTACCACGCTACTCTGGAAGAGGACCCAGAAGAATTGATTGTCTTCTATGTGCTACGCATCCTTAGAGTCCCACAAGTGCACATAACAGACTCCTTCACACATATCCTAGGTAAGCTTAGGGAGGACAGACTCCACAGGAGCTTCCTTGGCGACCATCGCTATGAGCAATAACAACCATGAGTAACAAAAGGCACACCCTAATTCCTGGGATTCTCAGAAATTGGCCCAAAATTTGTCACAGAAGTACTGAGTCCAATTGAAATAGAATCCCTCCACACATTGGCCCGCTAGTTGGATCACGTAGGCAGGGATAGTGGTGACTTGGCATTTTCACATTAACTTGCATGCCAACAACATCGTTCCCAACTGCGTAGTGGGATCAATGATGGATTTGCTAATAAATCCTAGGGTATTACACTCCACCTTGTATTTTTGGTGCATCAATTCAATAGTCTCAGCTTCGTATTTCTTACCCACTCACTCCAGAGGGCTTGTTCCATTCATCGGGAGACCAGTAATCCTATGAATTAGCGCAGCATCAATAGGAGTCATGTCCTCGATCCATAGGCAGCCTTCATGAATTAGGGTGAGCAACTACCATGCAAGCTAGTTCGTAATATTGTAATGACCAAAATGGGGCATCCTCAGAAATTTCATGAGCCCAAACCCGGCCAACCCCCACACCCAGCGCTGGGGGACGACTGTAACTCCATTTTCATCATGAATTGTGTCGAGGTATAGCGCAATTGCTAATTCAGGGAATGCTTTGAAGTTGGCTAGGCCGTGATCATCAACTTGACCTCATGAAGCTTACCAAAAGGTTTGCTAATGATGGGAACCTCGCCTGGGGTTAGTCGCATCTGTAGGTAAGTGACCAAGCCATTAAGATTCTTCAGTGTGCGCATCAAGGTCCTGCGTGTTCAAACAAAGGGAGGTAACCAGTGAATTGGCTCAATGGTTTATGCTTCCTCCGGAGCTGCCTTCATGGATTTTTTTGTCCATAGGGACGTTCATGGCTTTCCTACATCACATTTTGTGGGCTTCGGGGGCTTTTTGGATCTCTATGCCTTTTCTTTCCCTTTCCTCATGGTTGGGCTCGATGTGGAGAGAATCTCTTCTGCCTCAGCCTCAATTTCCACCACTTCCTTAGTCACCTGTTCCACTAAGGTCATTGGTTCAGAAGGCTCAGTGGGGTTCGTAGCCATCATCCTGGCACAAAAAACTAACTCCGGGTTGCTACTATCTGAGGGGGTAGGTTTCTTGGACATGAAGGAGACATTATAAACACAAATCGTCTTGTAGCACCAAATCATCACAACAAGATATGCCAAGTACAACCTATACAGCTAATATGGAACTGTTGTCTAGTTTGGTCGACCCCTTTTATAGCTAACGCGAGCACTCACTGGTTGGGAAAGCTACACTTGGAACTTACCATCATGTAAATGGTAAAAATCTCCCACAATAACCTCATCAAAGTCCAGCTACCCGCTCCATTCAAAGATAGTTTTTTCATTTTACTCGATTTGACTGCCACAACAGCTAGTTTTCACAGCTCTGGTGCGCTCAATGCGCACTTGCGCTCCCAGCGTGCCTACGTGCTTTCAACGGGCCTCCTGTGTGCATGGTGGTCCATCCAACGTTCCATCTGCATTCTTAGTGGGCCTATTGTTTTTTTTACTAGTTCGAAGCTCCCTTGACACCCGACATCCTTGCGAACTGAAATGGCCTTGCGAAACAGTTCTTTTCGAGGTGCTGTGATCCATGGGTACTCCTGCCTAGTTTTTCTGTAGTAGCCTGTGAAGCGAAGGATCAAGAGAAATTGTTTCATAGCTGTAGGTGCTGTCAGATCCACAACTTCCATAGTATCCATAATCTTGAGATATTTTCTATAGGGGATGCATCTATCATTGATGCACCCTTTGCCGCCATCGGTAGTTATCTTGTGCAAGTTTGCGCAGCTTCAGATTACTAGTCTAGGTTGTTCCCTACGTAAGTGAACCAGGGGGTCAAAGCACAGGAGTAACATAGTCCGACATGCCCCCCATTCCTAGAATGTTTCCTTACACTCATCCCACCACTTTGCAGGTGCTGCGCGTAGGGCGAGATTGAGGGCCCATAACCTTCATTCCTTTGGAACTTTGGCTTGGAAGTCTTGCAAAAATTCCTTAATGCTACCAGAACCTTAAAAGTAGGGAAGATCTCTTACCTCTGAGGATATACATCAGAAATCCCTTGTAATCTTGAGACATCACAGCGTGCATATGTCATGCAATCAATTTTTCCAGTTTTCGAGTTCTCTGTCGGAGTCAGAAAAAAAATCCCTATCCTTTTCCCAACAGAACATACTATCAGCCGTAGGTTTGATCTAATCTTCATCCTGCATAGTTAACTTGTTGATGTGATCTACCTCCTCATCGATACGCACTGTCTCCGTATACCTTTCTCCTTCTGTAGGGTTTAAAGGAACTATCACTCGTATCCCTCTGTTCTCAAATACCATGATTCTCTTCTTCAAGTTGATAATATTGCCCATGTCGATGGCCCAATCTAACCCTAGGAGCGTAGGGTAAGGGCCTGCATCTTCCACAATCTGAATGACCTCAAAGTCATCTCAAACCTTAACACCGGCGATATCCACTAAGACCTGTGATAACTGTCCTAAAGGTATGATCTTCTGCTGATAGGCCATGTAAAAACGGATAGTGTACCATTATAACTTAGGTTCTCCCATTCATTTCCATGTTTTCTTGAGTAGTACGTTTGCATCTTATCCTAGATAAAAAATAACCTGCTCCATTTTGTAATCCCCGATTTGTGTCGTGAGCCACATTTCTCTACTAGTGTGTTTCTTGTACTTGTATAGTGTGTTTACATCCTTAACTTCTAGGTGTGGATTGGTTTTCTCTGCGCAACGATTTAATAGTGCATGGAGGTTCTCAATGACCTACTGGTTGCGCATCAGTTTCATGCATGCTTGTAAAAATGGTCGGACCCCTTCTCCTTCTTTGGTGGTCGTAGGAACCTGCGAAGTATATGCTTCTGTGAAGTCCTGTCGAGCTTCGATAAATGTCTCCCTTTCCTTTTATAGGTCCAGGCCTTTTGATTTGATGAGCGCTTTCCTGATCAAAGGCTCAGCCACAGCATTTTCTTCCACCCCCCTGGTGGCTAGGCTGTTACGAGTTATGATATTAATACCTAGTCCCTCGTTCCGAGGCTCCTTCGTAACCCTTTTCACATTCTACGTAGGTGTCTGTTGTTTCTCCTGCATTGTAGCTATCAAAATAGGGCATTCCTCGATCACATGGTCTAGCTGCCTGCAATATCTAAAGGATTGCCTTCTAGGGTTCAGGTAGTCCCTTGTAAAGTGACCTATCTCTCTGTAGTTATAACAGATTGGTTGGCCTCTCCCCCTACCTGCGCTTCTGCCTCGACCCCCTCCCATACCCCTAACGAGGGAGCCCCCGACATCAGAAGGGGTCCTTGGTGATGAAGGATCTGTCTGTACCCTATAGAGGTTTCCTCGGTCCATCATCAGATCATAAATATGATAGTTCTACTCATCATGCCCCACAGACCTACAAAACATACACCATTGCTTCTTAACCTTCGGAATACAAGCAGAAAGGCAAGGGCAGTGGTTGGTGTCATGCAATCATGCAACGTGATGTCACACCATAGTGCCAACCTACTTGGTCCCACAGCTTCTGTAGGGCATAGCGAGCTAGCTCCTCCCACCTGCATGTAGTCTACTAATAGTGGACAGTTTTCCTTGGTGTGGCCATTCACCATGCATCGTATGCACCACCTGTCAAGGCTAGCCTCCATACCTCATTCTCTTCACAGATTCTCGATCTCCATGTGCATTGTTTCCAGATGGACTTGTATCTATTGTACACCTAACTGGGTTTCATATCATTCCGTAGCCTCCAAATTCATCGCTATCTCCAAGGCCTTCTCCTACGACTCAATGTCTTGGTGGCCCATCGGTATGCATAGGTGGGGTAGCAACATAGAAATGAACCATTCTGCATGCTGCCTGTCATCATATTGGAATCCTCTTTCTCTGATTACTTTTTTCAATCACTGATCTGCTTCCCATACAGACTCAGATGGAATTTGTTTGAAATATTTCAGGTTGTTCACAATCTGGGAATAGGCCTTAGGCTTCTTGAACTATTGCTTCAAGGCATTCTTAATGTCCTCAATGCTCGCACTTGCATGCTGGTCTAGGTATCCCATGTACTAGTCCAGGGATCTTTCGTCAAAAGCAAGAGATATCTATGCTCTTTTCAAAACATCATTCACTACATTCTGCGCAGTCCATACAGACCCTGTGACAAACTAAAATTGATCCATATCTTTGTCCCCCACACCCTTTGTTGGGTGCAGGGATTACACTTAAGTAAAAATCCTCAACACTTAATTGTCAACCTGGGGGATTCGTAAACTTAGAGATGAAGCACAGGCAATGCCAGAAATGGTATGAATATTTCCAATTCATCTCCTTCTTTTTAATAGAATAATTGCATAATCAAGCTTTAGAGAAGAAAGATAAAACTCAAACCATCAAAACAATCTGAGGCTAGAATAAGAAGAAATGTACTTGCAAAAGAGATTCAGAGATAAGAGCAATCACACTAGCCAAATATTGATTAGCTACTGAGAATGTATTTCCTTCAGCAAAGACACCTTAGCAGTTTCCAACAAATGGGCCCCTTCAATCCTACATATATAAAGATATCCTTCTTGCGAAAAATAAATCTTGCACTAGTCCAGTCTTCCTGCACTAGTGCAGGAATAAATGATTTATGCGGAAAGTGTAAAGTAATGTCTTTACTAGAAAAGCTTTTCTTCGTGCAAGGGATTTGAACTTTCTCAGGTCCGCAACACTCAGATCCAATACCAAGAAACTAGTTCTTGTACTCGATCCAGGCTTCTTGCACCTTAAGGTCTGATCCTTGAAATCAATAATTCATTACTATAGTGTGATGAAACAGTAAAGATGAATATCTATAAAGAATAAGAAAACAATTTTTTTAATTAAGATATGACTGAAATCAAGAAAGATGTTAGAAGTAAGCTAGAAAGGCTTGCTGCATTATATTATCTAACGGTGGTGCGAGAACATTTCTCCTTCTTTCTCCAGGGAGAAACCAAACCAACGTGTAGGAAATAAGTAACACACCAACGTGCACTAGTGTAGGAATGAACCAGGCAAAGGAAATAAACCAGATCACGCAGAAAATAAATAGCACACCAACGTGCACTGGTGCAGGTAACTCATCCTGCTCGAACCAAGCAAGGGAAAGAAATCAACCGTGAAAAAAGAAAATTAACTACTTCACGCAGTAGATCTGCTTCCCACTCAAACATAAATTCAAAGACTTCAAATTAAATTACACTCAACAGTTTAAACATAAATTGCAAGAACAACAAGGAGGGAGAACGTGCTGGTTTGGTTGGGCCCTTGGCCAACCAATGCGTTTCTCTTTCAAATGAAAACGCTACTCAGAATTAATTCATCAAATATTTAAGTCAAATATAAAATTTACAGAACATGAGGCAAAGCTCTTCGTATTAGAATCTTAAAGAAATTACGTATATGATTACATATCCAGCCCAGATTTGTTCGATAACACAAAATAGTCTTGTTACCGCCTCTTGGTTGTATTTGATTCTCAAAACATTGAACTGTTTGTCCTATTTACATTTCTACTTATATATATCCTTTTAGCCACATGCCAAAAGGATCCTTTACCATTACATAGTCAATTACAGAAATCGTTGCAACAAATTACATAACCGATTGAAGAATAAGCTTTCAGCCTTCAAAATTAAATCGCTTTTACAAAATAGGTCACCGCTATCTCCAGCTGTCCGTCTCTCTTAAGTCTGATCTCAGCTACTCTCAATTTTCCTGCTGTCATATCTTGGACTCGGCTTCCTTCAGATATATCCTCATTGATCGTATCCAAAACAGGCAGTCAACGCATGTGATTTGGATTTGCTGCTAAGATTCACGGTGCTGGTACTGGTGCGGGATCTATTCTGCACTAAAAATTTTCAATCAAGATAAGTGATCATTTTTTAAATAGCATAGGAGGTAACGATAAGTTACAAAAGTAATTATAAGCAAGAAATCACGTAATAGATAGATAATAAATGCTAAGATAAGTCAAAAAATGTAAAATATGAATTTTATGAAAAATGTTTCATCGTTCTCGCACTTGTAGAGAATGAGGGTGCATAAGATAGGTAAAACAAGGTAATGATTATGATTTGGAAAGGGAAGAATGATAAAAAAGAATGCAATTCAAGGAAGTAACATCCTCCCATCCCTAAACTATTGTGTGTCCTCACACAACTTTTTTACCTCTGCAAAAAAACCAAAATTTTTGAATTCTCGAACTCAGTCCTATTCCGGCATGTTGTCTTCAAGTTGCACTATTTCAGCCTTCTTCCTCTTGATATGCCTTAACTTCTTCAAAACCTTTTTTAACTACCTGAAACAACATCCAGCCCAATATTTCCAAACTCTAACCTCGCTTTTATTTTTCTTGAGCTCTGCCATCAATTCTCCTCTGCTTTGTTCCTTCTCCTCTTGTGATTTGGTCACAAGCTGCTCCAAGTTTCATACTTGGAGTTCTAATTTTGCTATGCGAGCAACAGGAGTCACTTCCTCTATCTCAGCGGGGGCTGTCACTAGCTCCAGAACTTCTATATCTCCCATGGTCGCATCAAGGAACTCTACTTCTTGTAGTCCTTCTTTTTCTGGTTCCTCTTTCTCAGGTTCTTCTTCTGGTTCATCTTCATCTTCTGGGTTTTCTTCCTCAGGCTCTTCTTCTTCTCCTAGGTCTCCTTCCTCAGGTTCTTCCTCCTCTTCCAATTCTTCTCCCTCAGGTTCTTCCTCAGGTTCTTCTTCTTCTTCTGGGTCTTCTTCCTCAGGTTCTTCCTTGTAATTTTTCTTCCTCTTATTCCGGTTCTTTTTCTCGGGTTGCGGCTTCTTATTGTACTGGTGCAGGATGGGGTTCCATATCTTGTGAGGTTTGTGCCTCCTCTTATACATCTAAAACCTTTCTCTTCCTTTGGGTATTTCTCATAAGATTTACCAGTGGAACATTGTTCCAAATTTGTGCAATATTCGTTGCATCTGCAAGAACTAACAGCCTGTCATGCTCCGAGGCCTGTGCTTGTGCACCGGTTGTTTCCTTAGTGGAAGACGATGAATTCCCTTTTGTTGATTTCTTTGTCCACCTCCTTTTTTCACTACTAGGGGCCTGTGTCTTCTCTTCCTTTTCCGAATTCCCATGCAACTGTTTTAACAGCTCTTCCCATGTCATACCTTTACTTTCTAACTGCTTTAACACCAGGATTTTTATCAGGCCATGGTGGTATAATCATGCATCGGCCTGGTCCTCCCTTCCATCCTATACACTTCTGGCAATTTTCTCCAAACTTCTGAGAAAAAAGTAGGGGAATTTCATTCTCTCCTGTAGGAACTGTAAAAATCCCAACTCCCGCAACAATTGAAGACAACTGCGAAATTTGGCAGTTTTCTCAATCTTACTGAGGGACAGGGGTTCATTTCAGATGGGCGGAATTGCTGTTATCGACTATGAAATATGAGCTCTGAGGTTTTCATGCAACACCAGGAGATCAACTTCTCATAAATAGGAATTTAACCGTTCGTCCATTGTGTCTCCGGTTTACCTGCCATAGGTAGTCATCATTCCTGGTTAGGCTCAATTGGTATGCGGGATGACAGTTTAATGTTCAGGTACAGTGATGACGAGATGTTTGGAATGAAGGTAGGAGCGGGGGAGTTATGAGTGAAGGAAATTTCACATTATGGCGGAATGGGGTGGATTATATGAAAATAACAATTACATGATTTCAAATTCCTTCATAATTACAAATAAAAGACTTAGAATTCATTTAAAAAGATCATGATTCCTACTTAAAAAAAATTGTACTTTCAACTAATTTCCTCCTAAGTAATATAATAGCATAACCACTTATCAATGATATGAAGAACATCATATACATTTTCAACATGAACACTTTCTTATGCCCTATGATAATCTATACTGCTGCTGATGAGGTGTATGCTTGTATTGATCTTTGCACCACATAAATCATTCTGTTGGTACTTTTCTACTCATATCATATAGGACAATATGTTTGCACTAGTGCAAGCATAATGTTAAAACAAATAATTAAAATATAGGCTCGATTTCACATGATTTCTTTAACTTATTCTGAATTTTTTCTTCGCCCTTTGATGCTTAAGAGCACAGCCTTCTTCTCTTTATATGTAGGATCTTGCAATGAAATTCATGAGGGAATAAAGGAGCAAGAAAAGGAAATTTTAGAATGGGAAGGAATTCTGTCACAGGGATTCTAGGAAAATACCAAAAGAGGGAAAATAGAATTGGGATAGGGGAAAAAAATTTCATGGTTAAAGTGGGATTTCTTCGAAGCGGATAGGGTGAATTTAGAAGAAGATGGGAATGTTAATTATACTAGGGTTCCGAGAAGAAATCTGAGGGAAAATTATGAGATGGGATATGAAGAAGGGAAGAAAATTTTCTGGAAGGTCTGCCTACACTGGTGCAAGAAAAATAACTGCAGGGAGAATTAAGCGTTACTTGAAAAAATATCCATGCTAATTACCCCAATTGTTCAAAATTTGGTTCTGTTGAACCTGATTTTACTTCGGTGGTCACTAGCATATCTAAAGATCAAGCAACATTCTCTTTTTATTATAAATTTTTTATCTACCCACTAGCAAGCTGGTTTTCAGGTTGATCCTTCTACAATCATATCAGCGGACTGATTTTCATAATTACAGGAAATTATTTTTTCTTACTTTTTTTTCTTTTTATTCTATTTTTGTTAATTTTTTTCAAAGAAGAGGGATTCAAATTTTCAAGAGGTTGGTATTACCATTTACCACTACCGTTCCAAATTGCTGCTAAACTTCTTGTGTAAAATCTTTCTTAGCAAGTGGTTGAAAATATTTCTTTAATCTATGTCCATTTACCAAGAATATCGTATCCTGTCCTTCAATAGTTTTGACTTCTAGAGCTCCATTCTCAAATAATCGGATTACTTCATATGGTCCCATCCAACATGTATGAAATTTCCCTTTAAAAAATTTAAATCTAGAATCATAAAGGAGTACCCAATCACCTGGTTGGAACTGTTTTTTTTTAATGGACTTGTCATGCCACCTTTTCCACTGCTGTTGGATTAATATGTTTTGCTGAACAACATCTCTACGAAATTCATCTAACTCATTTAACTGAAGAAGAAATTTTTGTTGTGCCTCAGAGAGATTGAGTCCTAGTTGAACTGCAGTTCTGAAAGTTCATATTTGGAACTCAATCAGTAACAGAACTTGTTTTCCGTATACCAGCTCATATGGTGTGTGCCCCGTACTATTTCTCCAAGTGGTTCTGTATGCCCACAAAGCTTCTGGTAATCTTTCAGCCCAATATTTCCAATGCATATTCACCATCTTTGTGAGAATGGACTTGATCACCTTATTTGTAGATTCCACTGGGCCATTTTCTTGCGGGTGGTACAGTGTAGACTTCCGGTGCCGGATATTGTATTGCTCCATCACTCCCTGTACCAGATTAGAAATAAAGTGTGGACCATTGTCAGAAACAATTTCTCTAGGCACGCCAAATCTAGTAAATATTTCAGAAAAGAGAAAATCAACAACAAATTTTTCTGTAGCAAAAGAAATAGCTTTAGCTGCCACCCATTTTGTAACAAAATTTGTACAAACCAAAATAGGATTTTTGCCTAATGATGTTGGATTTATTGGCCCTATAAAATCAATAGCCCATTTTTCAAAAGGCTCAATCATAACTTGAGGGTATAAAGGCATTTCATTGGTTTGATTAGGTTGGCCCATTCCTTGACAACTATCACATTGCCTAACATACTGCTTGGCATCCTTAAACAAGTAAGGCCAAAAGTAGCCGGAACGTATTATTTTATATGTAGTTCTCTTGTCAGTGAAGTGGCCTCCACAAGGTTCATCATGAGCAGATTTCAATATGTCAAACACTTCCTCCTCTCTTACACATCTGCGGATAATCAAATATGGACCAGTGTAAAAGAGGTCTTCTTGAATCCAGGAGTATGCAACACTTTTCTGAATAATATTCCGCTTTTCATGAGCAGGCAAGTGAGGTGGTGTTTTTCCAATAACCAAATAATTGGCAATGTCAGCAAACCATGAAGAATCTATAGACACAGTAAAAAGATGTTCATCTGGAAAATCATCATTAGCAAGAGTTACATCACTAGGATTATCTAGTCTAGAAAGAAAATATGCTACAACATTCGATTTTCTTTGTCTATCAACAATAGTAATATTGAATTCCTACAACAATAGCAAACACCTAGTCACTCTACCGCTAGTCAATGGTTTTTTCATCAATTATTTAATTGCGGAATGATCAATATGAACAAATAATTCATATCTTGTGATATAGTGTCTGAACTTATTAATTGCGAAAATTACAGCTAAAAACTCTTTATCTGTAACTATATAATTTACTTCAGCAGAAGACAAATTCTTACTAATATAATAAATAGCATAGGATTTCTTGTCTTCCTCTTGTCCCAAAGATGTGCCAACAACCAGGTCCGAAGCATCAGAAGAAATATGAAAGGGCAGGGACCAGTTTGGTTCTCTCAAAACTGGCGCCTGCACCAACTTTTCCTTCAATGCTTCAAAAGACTATTGGGAAGCCCTGGACAAAGAAAAATCACTATCATTAGCTAGAAGTTAGAAAAGAGGAGAAAATATCTTAGAAAAATCTTCAATGAATCTTCTATAGTAACTAGCATGTCCTAAAAAACCTCTTACTTCCCTTTGAGTTTTCGGTGCAGGAAGATGCAGAATGATTTCGATCTTTGCCGGATCAACCTGGATAACTTTGTTAGAAATCAGATGGCCAAGTAACACTCTCGCTTTGCACATTAATCTACATTTCTAGTCACTCAAAGCAAGGTGGGCTTCTTGACAACAAATTATTACTTTCTCCAAATTTTTGAGAGCTTCTTGAAAAGAGTTACCAAACACAGAAAAGTCATCCATATAAATTTCTACAAAATCAAGATCAACAAAAATAGCCAAGACTGACCTTTGAAAGGTAGCCAGAGCATTACATAATCCAAAGGGAAGCACTTTATAAGCAAAGGTGCCCCATGCGCATGTAAATTTTTTTTTATCCTCATCTTCGGGTGCAATCTGTATCTGGTTATAGCCACTGAAACCATCCAAAAAGGAGAAATATTTCTTTCCTGCAAAGGTATCAAGCACCTGGTTAATGAAAGGGAGAGGGTAGTAATATTTGAGAGTGGCTTTGTTTAATTCATGATAATCAATACAAATATGCCACCTTCCATCTTTCTTAGGCACTAGCACTAATGGAGAGACCCACTGACTATCAGAAATAGGATAGATAAAACTAGCATCTAAAAGATTCTGTATTTTTCTTTCACAACATCTCTTAGAGCTGGATTCATTGGTCTGAGGGGTTTTTGGACAGGTCGGGTTCCTTCCTGAATAAAGATATGATGTGTACAAGTTTCAGGAGGGATACCCTTCATGTCTTCATAGCCCCAAGAAAATGCACCAAGATGGTTTTGCAACAAATTCACAAGCTGTTCTTGCTGAGATGGGTCTAAATCTGAACTGATATGCAAAGACTTACCAGGACTAATCTCAACAACAGTAGTATCAGGCTCCGAAGTAATCAAAGGAGTGGTCAAAGAAAGCAGTATAGAAGAATGAGAGTCATGGTTTTCTTGGAAATCTAGGCTAAAAATATGGCTCAAAGGCTCGAATTTAGGCATGGTGTCTAGATTGTTTAGGAAATCTTGAATTTCATCTTCTTGTGAAGACCCAGTCTAATGATGAATAAGAGAAATAGACTGAGTCTCCTCATCACTAATTTGGTCCAACCATAAAGTTTCTTGGAGGTCCTGAATGGATCTGGCAAGGGGATATAAGGTAAATTTCTTCCTATAATCTCCATGTGAAATATACATATCTCCAGGAATCCAATGAGATGATCACATTGTCCAATAATCCTTCAGGATTAATTTTGGATCTATCTATTAATTCAAGTACAGTGGGAGTAGGGCGAAGATGATATAACCGAATTTGATCCATGTTTTGCTTAGTCATTACATTAATGGCTGCCCCTAGGTCTATAAGAACATTAGAGACAAGGACATTACCAATCTGAATTGTGACAACAGGGTTTCCGTGATCAACATATTTTTCCACAGACACACATCCCATCATTAACTCTGCTACCCTACAAATAAATTGAATAGTTTTGGGTTCCAATCTCTTCCTCCCGGGTTTCTTGAGACAGAGTTCCCTAATAATCTTGGTACAAATGGGGATCTCTTTAATGGCTTGGATCAATGGTATCTTACTGAAAAGATTCCTTAATTCCGATGCCAAATGAGTCTCAGAAACAGGCTCTCTTCTTTCTGTTACCTACCTCTCTGGGAAGGGAGGCTGGTTGGAAGAATATGGCAAGGAATCAGAGGGTAAGGGCTTCTTAGTGACAATTTTCGGAGAATGGTTAAGAGTTTCCTCTTTCCCTTGCTCCTCAACAATCACCATAGGTTGTTTCTGATTTTCTGGTATTACAGTCCTTCCTGATCCTAATTGAATATCATGAACTCCAACTGGAATAGACTGGTATTTGAATGGAAAAGGCGGGTTTGTTACATGGATCATTTGTACTGCCTTATTATTATTATTATTATTAGGATTGGGTGTGGGTTGAGTAGGCAATTTAGGAGGTCGAAAGGGTGGAGGTAAAGGTAATGGGCTAGTCTGACTTAAAATTTGAGGCATTGGATAAGGTACATGTGTGTTGGTCGCTTTAATTGTTTTCACAATTCAAGCTCCACATAAATTGTCAACCCGAGGAAGTCTTTTTATTCCAAAGACAATCACGCACTGGATATGCTCAATTTTAAAAGCAAAAATAATGTTGTAGTAAAAAGCCACACAATTACCAATCATACAAATCTAATTATTCACACTCTGTTTAATCAAAGCTGAAGTCAATTATGATATAGCAGAAGTAATTCCTAGGTTGTAGTTTAGAATACAATTAAAGGGAAATCAATCTGCAGGAAAGGAAACCAATCAACCATAACAGGAACAGGACCCTATTCCTTAATTAGGAACTTCAGCACCTGCTGCCTGACACTAATCACTCTGTAGCAAAGATAACTCAAGAGACCAAGACCCTATTCCCATGAACAGGAACCTTCAGCCCTTGTCTCCTGTTTCTAATCACACTGCAGGAAAAAGAAGGAAATTAGTGGGAGGAGGACCCTATTCCTTTGTACAGGAACCTTCAGCACCTGCTTCCCAACATCATACATTCAAACATATAATAGAAATAGATTTCTCAACTCCTTAAGAATGAATGTACTGAACACTTGCAGCGTTAAGGAAACAGAATATTCAATAAACTACAGAACTGTGTAACTGGTGTCTCAACAACAGAATTAAAGTAAAGTGCAAACAGCATAAAGAAATTAAACAAACTACAGGGACAGAAGGGTGAATCTTGTGAGGAAGGCGGGCCCTTTCCCTCTCACAAGATTCCCCAGGGAAAGAATTAAATTGGAGCGCTCAAAAGAGAATTTTATTCATCTGTCAAAAGAAATGATACATTACAGATGGAGTCTAGCTCCAGTTCTCACTCACAATGTTCTCCTGTAGCTTTCAAACTTGAACTCCCCTCTAATGATGATGTCTCCTCTTTTTAAAGAGGAGACATCTCTTACAATTACATGAGAGCAAATCTACGTTTATCCCAATTCTGTTCTTCTTTCTTAAAACAGGACTATTATGTTCTTCCATAAAAATATATTGTTACAACAGATACAACAAGAATGCTATCTTCAGAATAATCCGTGTAACCACGTCTTCATGCTATTGCCATTGTTCCACAAAATACTCTTCCAGAATCGCAAATTACGAATGACGGAATTTGCATGCTTGCTGGCTGTTTCAGCAACGAAGTCAACTGTTTCAGCAACGGAGTCGGCTGTTCCAGCACAGCATATAACTTATCTGCGATCTTTTAGACTTATGTTAGCAACAATCCACTTCGATTAATGATAAAATATAAGAGTATTATGGAATTATATGTAAACAGATTAAACATATAATAAAGAAGAGGATTTTATATACCTTGGGATAAAGTAAATGAAAATGATAATGGAATCCTTTTTAAACATGGTTATAAAGGTAAGATGGTGTCAAAGTATACAGTAAAAATGCTACATAGTGGAGTCCTAACATCCCCCCCAACTGAAAATGTTGCATGTCCTCAGGCAACTCCTAGTCTGAGTCAGAGTCTGAGTACTGATTCTGTGCATGCAAATTTCTCAAGCAGTAGCTGGAGAAGGTGGCATCTGTAGGAGCTCGGAATCCTCTATGGTTCTACAAGTGCTGCCATGCTAAAACTTCATCTCTGCCAACCAATTGGTAGTGACACTGATATTTCTCTGAAGGCAGCCATAGAATTGGAAAATGAAAATGGTAACCAATCCAGTTTACTCCACAGTGTCGAATGCATCCGATGTAATTAGGTACCTTGGAAAGTGCAGCTTGAAGATTCTCAGGGTTAAAAAGGTGATAATCTTGTCTTTCTTTACATGCCTGCTGCCAAAACATAGTATTGGCCTTCAATGCAGCAGTCCCCTTTACTCTGATTTGTTGTTGACACTTAAAAAGTGTTGAAGCCTGTAGTTGTTGCATGTACCTATGCATTCCTGGCTTCTGTAAGAATTGGTGATATTGTGCTATAAACATGGCTGGACTTAAAGGTTCTGGTCTAATCCAAAGGAGCCTATTCTCCTCATTATGACTGCTTGCAATAAACGCAGTTTTCTAGGTGAGCTGATTGGCCAAAAATGAAACAAATGCCCTTATTTGTATATCACCTGCAATTGGAATGAGATTGACTCTTCTATTGTCGGGAATGGCCTCATTATGGAGGTAAAGTTCACACAGCAAATGCTGGTCACTTTCAGGGGCCTCAGCAAAAGTTTCAACAAATTGTTCTGAAGTAAGCAATTCATGAGGTCTGCCATCCTTTATTGCTTTTAATTGAAAATAAACTAATCGTTCAGAAAGGAAGAGAGAGTAATTTACAGAGGGTTTGCGGGTAGCCATCAACTTATGCACTAATGAAAACATCAAGGCCATCTTTTCCTTTGATTCCTTGACTTCCTTCTTGGAATCCCTGAGCTGTTGCAACGTCTGTTCCCAACTATCCCAGTTGGCATACATGTGATTCTGCCATGCTAACTTGTGCTGTTGTAATATTGTATCTTGTTCTTCAGCATATTGTTTCTTCCATTTGTTCATCAGTTCTAATTGATTCCATGGCAGGGTCTGTGTCCTGGCATTAGAAGTGCTGGGTTGGGACATTGTTTGAGTGGCTACATTGACTGACTCAGGGCAAGATACCTGTGGTTGTGGTACTGTCTGAGTGGCTGAGCTGACTAGCTCAGGACAAGATATCTGTGGTTGTGTTTCTGTCTGAGTGGCTGCACTAACTAGCACAGGGCGAGATATCTGAGGTTTAGTTTCTTCTTCTACACTTTTGGAGGGCCCTACTGGTTCTTGTGGAGCAGTAGGGCATCCCTATTTTATTGCAGCTGATGTAGATGTCTCAGATACTTGAATTTTGACTAGTTTGTAGCCTGCGTGCTGGTAAATATTACCACACTCATGGCACATGTACTCCCTGCATGGCTCCCTATTTTGTAATGATGCTGTGTCTGCTAGCATATAGAGATTCAATTCTCTATCGAAGGCTTCTAGTGCCATGATTAATTCATTCTTATAGGCTTCTAGCTCAGACTTCAAAAACTGATTTTCTTCCAATAAAGATGCCATAGTATATGAACCCTATGTGTTGGTTGATTCTGCTGGGGTTGTCTGCTGATGCTCAGCCGTAGCTGGTTCTTGTGGAGCAGCTACGGCTGGTCTCCCTGTATCATTGTGCTTGGTGTATGATTTTTGTACCACAGTGGCTGGTTCTTGTGTTTCAGCCTCTGGGTAAGTGACTGGTTCTTGTGTGACAGTCACTGTTTGGGCCATAAACGATGTCGTATTATCCCGGGGCACTGGTTCTTGTGTGGCAGTGCCACCGGACGAGACGGGTTGGGGGATTTGAAATGGGGGTGAAGATTGAAGTTTTAACAGAATAGTGGCGGGGTCAGGGGAAATGGGAGTAACTCCTGTTTCAACAGTCATCTTCATTTTCCTTTTTGGTAGGAAAGCAGAGAAGTCACTATCTTTCCTTTTCTGTGTAGGGGAAGGTTCTTTTATGGGGGAAGGGCTTTCGAAAGAAGTGTAAATTTGGAATTTGGCCCTTGTTCATCGTTTTGAGACAGAGACTGTTGGGGTTCTTTTCTTCCTTTTATGAGTAGGCGGGGATGGGGGTGTTAGAGAGTCATCGCTAGGGATAGATATAGTGGGAATGATTGACTCTACTAAGTGGGACAAACTTGGGGTTGGGTCAACTGGCTCTAAGGATGGAATTACTGGGGAGTCTGGGATATCATCCAGTTGCCCTTCATAAGGAATTTCAGGATTTTCTTGTGAACTTTCGGCTTGTTGGGGGATTTGGGCCTGCTGAGGAATTTCAGCCTGCTGGAGAAGAAGGAGTGGATTATTCAGAGGGGGGTTTTGCTAAGCAAAACCCATCTGAATTAACAATTGGCATAAACGATGATGGGTGAGGGATAACAATGGGAATTTAGCCTGTCTGCAATAATAGGACATGTTTTTGATACAACCAAGCAGATAATAGGGAATATTAACTAGTCGACCATTCCTTAAATGATTCATCAAAACGAAGTCGTGTTGGTAGACTACCTGGTAACGCCCTTCACATGTCAAGTAGTGTTTGATGAATTCTTCTACTGTTGGCCATGGTCGAGGAAGTGAATGCAGACTTACACCGCGGCCTTTAAGTTCAACTGGTTCATCTGGACGAAGAAAATCTTGTTGTGCATTTAAAATTACTTGCTTCCTACTGAACCAACGAGTCCCAATAGCCGGCAAACCTGAGACTTGAACTATATCCTCCTCTGTAACTAAAATGCGGACTCCTTGAACCACTAAGAAATTCCCCTGAAGATTTTGTGCAAACTCTAAAACCTGCTCCTGATCAAATTCTCCTAACCGTTCAAAGTATGCTGTCCATCCTGCTTGTTGGAAAATTTGATAGGCTTCCGGGAACATTTGAAGAAGATTTATCGAACCAGGCTCGTGTCTGATAGCCGACCCTCCCATGGCTGCTAGCTTGAGTTATATGCAGAGGCACAGAAGACAGAAACACAGGCTTTGGTCAAGCTAATTGTTGCAACAGAGGATGCAGAGTCTCAATGATGGCGGAAGTGGATATGAAGAATGACGGAGGATTGGTTAATGTGAAATGATTATTCAGTTTTCAAAATTCCCCCCCCTACGTATGGTGCAATGATGATTGGGCGTGTGGAGATTGCAACCATTATGAGCGAGATCCTCTCTTTAATATAATTTAATTGCATTACATTAAAACCACATACCTTACATTTTTGCCTTTGGTTTAATAATTCGAAGTGTAGAGTGCTTTAGAATGGCTTAATAGACATGGAAGAATCTGTAGATTTCTCTGAGATTTAGAACAGGAGTGTAACAGGATCTGCTCGGTACTGAATAATTTTTCACCCAAAGGATCTGAAGCGTAAAAGTGGAGAACTAAAAATCTTGTATAGCAGGAAAGAAATGATTCTTTAATGATGAAAATATGAATGACAGGTTGCTGAAACTGGTGTTTCAGCAACGAAAAAATGAATGACGCGTTGCTGAAATTGGTGTTTCAGCAACAGGAAAAATCAGGAAAATGGGATAAATGACTTGGGTTTGAAACAAGTGGGGGAAGTGTTTGATAAGGGATAATTCCAGCAGTAAGGAATAGGAAATACTAGCTGAAGGATGATATTTCAGGAATGGTAGAAGTGGGAAAAATGGGGAAAAGGGCAATAATGTAGAAATGGGATGAAGGGATATTACTAGGAAATGGGGTAAAATGAAGGGAACAAGCTTCTTGTGATTGAAGCTTCAGATCTTCTTATGATGAATCTGTCCTCCTTAATGAGCTTTTCCAGAATCTGCAAAATTGAATTGTAATATGCCAACCCTTGACAGGGATTATTAGTCTTAAATCTAATCTAATCTAATACTAAAAAAAACAGTGCAGAAAATTAAATGCTATGAGGAGCAGAAGACTCCTCTAGAAAAAGATAATGAATATCAGTCATGCAAGCAGTCTTGAAATCCTCTTTAGAAACAGGGCACTGGTATAGACGGAGCCTATGACCATTGACTAGTAGAGGTGTTTTAGAATCATCAATTGTTAAAAGTCTTACCGTTCCATTAAGAAAAACAGCATATACCTCATATGGTCCAAGCCAGCGTGTACGTAGTTTACCCTGAAAATTTTCAAACCGAGAGTCATACAACAAGGCCCAATTACCTTTTTGGAACTAATTGTGTTTGATAATTTTGTCATGCCACTTCATTCTCTGTTGTTGAATCATGGTTGTTTGGTGAATGGCATCTAATCTCTTTTCATCCAACTCAAGAAGTTGCTGCAACCTAGCTGTCTGCACATCAGTCAAATCAAGATTAACAGCTAAAGCAGTTCTTAGAGTTTTGATTTCAAATTCCACAGGAAAAACAACATTTTTACCATAGACCAATTCATAGGGAGAAAAACCTGTGGTGTTTCTCCAAGTAGTTCTGTAAGCCCATAATGCTTCAGGCAGCCTTTGAGACCAATCCTTCCGGTTGTCCTTCACTGTTTTAGTTAGAATGGCTTCTAATACTTTGTTTGTGCTTTCCACCTGCCCATTGGCCTGGGGGTGGTATGGTGTATTCATTCTATGTTGAATATGATATTTCTGAAGGGTAGACTTAAAACCATGAGAATTGAATGGAGGTCCTCCATCTGTAACTAGCTCTCTAGGAATTCCAAATCTAGTGAAGATTTCTTCAAATAAGAAAGCTAGGACAGCCTCTTCATTGGCTCTAATAAGTGCTTTGGCCTCCACCCATTTAGTCATATAGTCTGTATAGACTAATATATAAGTTCTTTGATTGGATGGAGGATTAACGGGTCCTATGAAATCCAAGGCCCATCTTTCAAATGGTTCAGAAACTACCTGGGGGTTTAATGGCATTTGATCTCTATGATTGGGTTGACCCATTCTCTGGCAGCTGTCACAAGCCCTTACATATTTCTTTGCATCCTTGAATAATGAGGGCCAATAGTAACCCATCCTCAAAATTTTGTGTGCTGTTCTCTTATCAGCGAAATTCCCTCCACAAGGGCCATCATGGCAAGCTTTCAGTATGTCATACACTTCATCTTCCCTAATGCATCTTCGGATTTCCTGATCAAGCCTTGTGTAGAAAAGACACCCACTTATCCAGCTATACCTGGCACTTTGTTGAACAATTCTTCTCTTTTCTCTGTATGACAGGTGTGATGGTAATTTTCCTGCAACCAAATAATTAGCAATATCCGCATACCATGGAGAGTGAGCAGAAACTGCAAACAAATACTCATCAGGAAAAGAATCATCTACTGGAATATCATTGTCAGTTTTTAACCGTGAAAGGAAATCAGCCACCACATTTTCTTTACCAGGCCGATCTACAATTGTGATATCAAATTCCTGCAGTAATAATAGCCATATGGTAACTCTAGAATTTGTAACAGATTTATTCATTAAATACTTGATAGCTGAGTGGTCAGTGTGCACAAAAGTAGAATAACTAGTGATATAGTGTTGAAATTTATTAATGGCATAAATTACTACAAGAAATTCCTTTTCGGTAACTGTATAATTAAGCTCAGCAGGGGTCATATTCTTACTAATAAAGTAGATAGCATAAGGAAGATGATTTTCCTCTTGTCCCAAGACAGCTCCAATTGCAGTGTCTGAAGCGTCAGAAGATATATGAAAAGGGAGGGCCCAATCAGGCCCCCTCAAAATAGGAGCAGTAGACAACTGATGCTTGAGTTCTTCAAAAGCTTTCTGACAAGAATTAGTCCACTTAAATTCAACATTTTTCATAAGCAACACAAATAATGGAGAAGCTATCTTAGAAAAATCTTTAATAAATCTTCTGTAGTATCCAGCATGTCCTAGAAAACTTCTCACATCAGTTTGTGTTTTAGGAACAGAAAGATTCTGAATGACCAATATTTTAGATGGATCTACCTGAATACCTTGAGATGAAATAAAATGTCCAAGAACCACTCCTTCACTCATCATCATATGGCAGTTTTCAGTACTTAGGGAGAGGTGAGCTTGTATACATCGTTTAAGTACCTTCTCAAGATTTTGTAATGCATCTTCAAAAGACACACCATAAGGAGTAAAATCATCCATAAATATTTCCATAGAATCATTCAGCATATCAGAAAATATTCCTATAACAGCTCTTTGAAAAGTTGCTGGTGCATTACATAGCCCAAATGGAATAACTCTATAAGCAAAAGTTCCCCAAGGGCTAGTGAAAGTGGTCTTGTCTTGGTCTTGGGGTGCAATTCTAATCTGATTATACCCACTGAATCCATCTAGAAAAGAAAAGAATTTTTCCCTGCCAGACTATCCAACACCTGATCAATGAAAGGTAAAGGAAAGTGATCCTTTTGAGTAGCTTTATTCAAGGCTCTGTAGTCGACACATACTCTCCATTTCCCGTTTTTCTTAGGGACAATTACCAATGGGGAAACCCATTCACTGTCAGATATAGGGTATATAAATCCTACATTAAGTAATTTCTGAAGTTCTTCTTTAACAATTTCTCATAAATTAGGGTTCATTCGTCTTTGGGGTTGACAAACAGGCCGGCATCCCTCTTTAATGTAAATTCGATGAGTACATAATTCAGAAGAAATACCTTTCATATCCGTGTAATCCCATGCAAATGCTTCCTTATATTCATGCAATAACTTCATTAACTGTTGTGTTTCATCAACTATTAGATCAGGATTTATGTTTAATGTCCTGCCAGGTTCAATTTCAACTGTTATGCTTTTAGATGAGATGGTGGTTAATGTCTGAGATAAGTCTTTAGATTCAATCTTTTCTTGGGTATCTGTTTCAAAAATTGCAGTCAATTGATTGTGTGTTTCAGTAATTACAGAAGAAGGTTCACAAATAAAATTATTAATTATCTCATCCTCTGTATTGTCTTTAAGAGTTAAAGCTTGTCCAATAGTTAGAATAGGCTGAACAGCATTATCATCATAATCCATCCACATAGAATATTCATTATTAATTATTGGTGTAGCATGAGGATAAAGAGTAAGCTGTTTTGTTTCATAACCATTAGAAATTGTCATTGAACCAGATCTGCAACTGATAAAAGCATCAGTTGTGGCCAGCCATGGCCTTCCTAGAATTAAGGGATGTCCCCCCAACTTTGTTTTAGTCTGTAATACAACAAAATCAGCTGGGTATTTCCAGGATTCAACTGAGATAAGTAGATCCTCAACAACTCCTTCAGGTTTAATTGTAGAACGATCAGCCAACTCTAGAATGGTGGGTGTATCTCTGATTGTGTTATTCAGCTGTAACAATTGTGAAGTCTCAAGAGTCATTATGTTAATTGCAGCACCTAAATCTACCAGAACTTTGGGAATCATTGTTTTACCAATCTGAACTGTCACAGTAGGATGGCCGGGATCACCATATTTGACAGGAGGGGTTTTTCCAGACATTAATGCAGACAAGTCACCCATCACATGTACAGTAAGGGGGTCGTTAGTTTTCCTACCAGGTTTCTTAACACAAATATCCCTTATTGTTCTGGAATAAATTGGTACATCTCTTAATGCTTGTAAAAGTGGAATTTTAACATACAAATTTTGCAATTCCCCTAAAAGATTAAAAGCAGGTGTTTCAGGCGTTCTAGTTAAAACCAAACGCTCGGGGAATGGTGGTTCTATTATTTCAACATTTTTGTTAGAAGGTGGTTGTGCTTTCTTATGTTTCTCAGTTTCATCTTTATCAGAATCAGAAGAAGTTATGTCATCAATAATAGGCTCTACTATTTTCCCAAATCTTAAATGAATATCATTACATTGCATAGTAGGAAATATAGACTGATTCTGAATATCAATGACTTGCACAACTTTATTATTGGGGTTAGGATTTGGTTGCACAGGTAGCTGGGGTCTCATTTGGTTATTTGGTGGAGCATTTGACGGCAGAGGAAGTGGTTGTTGGAATTGAGGCAATTGATTTGGATACGGGAGTTGTTGGCTTCTCCAACTTGAATTCCAAGGGTTAAAAGAAGATGGCTGCTGTGGAGGCCAAGGAGTCCACATCGAAGGATCAACAAAGGGAGGGTTTGATTGCTGCATGGGTGGGAAATTCATTTTATTGAAGGGTGGGTATTGCATTTGATTGAAGGGAGGGTAATTTGTTTGACCGAAAGCAGAATAATTATTCCAACGATTAAATGGCATACTAGAGTTCATACCTTGTCCTTTTGGTTGCCATTGTCTTCTTTGAGTTAGCAGGTAAACTGCTTCAGCTTCTTCTTCCATTGGCTGCAATGTTGCCTTTATTCCTGGTAGAGATGGACATTGTTTTGTTTCATGGTCTTTCTCACAAAGGGTTCAAATTGGTATTTTATCCAATGGGCATTCCCTTAGTGGATGTTTGTCTCTGCACTTCGGGAAAAAGACAGCCAGAGTTGCTTCTGCTTCAGCCTGCTTCTTCTTAACCTGCAAAGTGTCAATTTGTGAAGAAAAAGAACTTAACATCTCAGTTTTAAATTCTTCAAGTAAATTACCTATTTCAGCTCTCGTTGCTCCTCCAATGGCTGATTTCTGCACTCTTGAATAGGTGGAATCTCTATTACTTACTCTGTTCCTTGCAGCTCCCCTTGAACACCTCTTAGAAAGTTCAACAATCTCATCATATGATTCCTTAGATATATCTCCCTTGCCAAGCATGTTTAACATATCTAAACAATCATCCCTTAAACCTCTAAGTAATATTGTTTTGCAAATTTCCTTACTTATATTCGGATGATCGGATCTCTGTATATTGTACTGCAGCCTTTCTATATAGTCCTCCAGATTCTCGTCCGGCTTTTGTGCCATATTGAATAGTTCATCCTTCTTTTCTCTCGTCCGGTAGTAGTCTTGATATTTAAGCAGAAATTTCTGTTTCATCTGCTCCCATGTTGTGATTACCTGACTTCCAAGGCTCATGAACCATCTTAAAGCATTTCCTTTCAAGGTGGCTGGAAACAGTTTCAACTTTTGAGCATTAGTAACATAATCATAACTTCTGCATAATATATCAAATTCAAAAAGAAATTCATCCGGATCTTCAGAGGATAAACCATGAAAGTTGGGTAAAGCAGACAATGGAATGTTTTTCATAGGAGTTGTTCCTGCAGGGAGATCACTGATAGGAAATCCCAAGGTAGAGAGGGAATTTTCATCCCTTCCTTCTCCTTCAGGATCTACACGTCCTCCACCAAAGAAATCGTCATTGTTTCCTTCCATTGTTGGCTCTCCTACTGCACTTGCTCGATCGTCAAGATCTTCTACTGGCTCTTCAATGTTTTCCACTGGTCGTCCAACACTCTCTATTATTTCCTCAATGTGCTCTGCTAATTTACTAACACTTTCTTCTGACTCTCCAGCACTGACTGTTGGTTCCTTAATCACTGGCTCTTCTATATTTTCAGGACCCACAACTTCCTCTGTTTTGTAATCTGATTGAGGGGAGTGCTAAAGTTTTGGTCTTCGAGAACTTAATCTCTGTGATGATTCAGCCTTTGATACAATCTCGTCAATAAAAGTCTTTCGTCCTCCCCTTCCTTTGCCTTTGCCACATGTGGGATTATTTTTCTTCTTGTTTCTGCGTCCTCTCATACAATCTGCACATTTAAAAAGAAAATATTAATTCTTTTGAAATCTATAATTGCCTTCCCCGGCAACAACACCAAAATGTTGGTCGCTTTAATTGTTTTCACAATTCAAGCTCCACATAAATTGTCAACCCGAGGAAGTCTTTTTATTCAAAATACAATCACGCACTAGATATGCTCAATTTTAAAAGAAAAAATAATGTTGTAGTAAAAAGCCACACAATTACCAATCATACAAATCTAATTATTCACACTCTGTTTAATCAAAGTTGAAGTCAATTATGCTATAGCAGAAGTAATTCCTAGGTTGCAGTTTAGAATCCAATTAAAGGGAAATCAATCTGCAGGAAAGGAAACCAATCAACCATAACAGGAATAGGACCATATTCCTTAATTAGGAACTTCAGCACCTGCTTCCTGACACTAATCACTCTGTAGCAAAGATAAATCAAGAGACCAAGACCCTATTCCCATGAACAGGAACCTTCAGCCCTTGTCTCCTGTTTCTAATCACACTGCAGGAAAAAGAAGGCAATTAGTGGGAGCAGGACCCTATTCCTTTGTACAGGAACCTTCAGCACCTGCTTCCCAACATCATACATTCAAACATATAACAGAAATAGATTTCTCAACTCCTTAAGAATGAATGTACTGAACACTTGCAGCGTTAAGGAAACAGAATATTCAATAAACTACAGAACTGTGTAACTGGTGTCTCAACAACAGAATTAAATTAAAGTGCAAACAGCATAAAGAAATTAAACAAACTACAGGGACAGAAGGGTGAATCTTGTGAGGAAGGCGGGCCCTTTCCCTCTCACAAGATTCCCCAGGGAAAGAATTAAATTGGAGCACTCAAAAGAAGATTTTATTCATCTGTCAAAAGAAATGATACATTACAGCTGGAGTCTAGCTCCAGTCTCTCAAATACAATGTTATCCTGTAGCTTTCAAACTCAAACTCCCCTCTAATGATGATGTCTCCTCTTTTTAAAGAGGAGACATCTCTTACAATTACATGAGAGCAAATCTACGTTTATCCCAATTCTGTTCTTCTTCCTTAAAACAGGACTATTCTGTTCTTCCATAAAAAGATATTGTTACAAAAGATACAACAAGAATTCTATCTTCAGAATAATCCGTGTAACCACGTCTTCATGCTGTTGCCATTGTTCCACAAAATACTCTTCCAGAATCGCAAATTACGAATGACAGAATTTGCGTGCTTGCTGGTTGTTTCAGCAACAAAGTCAACTGTTTCAGCAACGGAGTTGGATATTCCAGCACAACATATAACTTATCTGCGATATTTTAGACTCATGTTAGCAACAATCCACCTCGATTAATGATAAAATATAAGAGTATTATGGAATTATATGTAAACAGATTAAATATATAATAAAGAAGAGGATTTTATATACCTTGGGATAAAGTAAATGAAAATGATAATGGAATCCTTTTTAAACATGGTTATAAAGGTAAGATGGTGTCAAATTATACAGTAAAAATGCTACATAGTGGAGTCCTAACAATGTGTAGATTGGTATGGTTGCATAGGTGGCTGGTAGGAATATGGAGAATGAGTTGGGCCTTTCCAACCTTGTTGCCATGGTTGGGGAGGTTGCCTATGCTGATACTGATTTCCATACTGCCACTACTAATGAGAGTTAGGATATGAATATGCATGTGGATTATAACCAAAATAGTATGGAGGAAATTTAGGAGCCATACCTGCACCTAACTAGCCAATGACTTCTTGCTCCCATAGCATACAATTGTTCAGCTTCAGGCTACCCCCCTGTAAATACTACTTTAAGTCCAGGTATAGAGGGACATTTTTCTGTGGTATGGTCTTCTACACAAATAGCACACTTATTAGTTTCTTGCAAGTTAAGAGGGCATTCTTTAGGGGAATGCTTGTCTCTACGTCTAGGACAAAAAATACATAATGACTCTTGTTCCCTCATAAGTTTTTGTTGAAATTTTGAAGAGTCTAACTGCTTAGTAAAAATGTTCATTATATCAATTTTCATGTTTTCCATTTTATTTTCCAGTCCAATAATCATAACATAGATAGATTAAGTTTTTCTATTTTTATTTTGAGTTCCTCTACCAGATTTATATTCATTCCTTGAAAATTTCTGGCATAATTCACAAATTTGATCAAAAGTTTGCTGAGAAATATCACCTTGTCCTAACAGATTCAAATTATTTCTAGCATTATCAGTAAGTGCTCTTAAGAACAAGGTTATAATAGTGTTGGGATCAAGCCTAAGTTTTGACCTTTGTAAAATATACAGAAATATTTCCAAATAATCTTCAAGCATTTCATCATCATCTTGTATGATTGTAAAAATTTCATCCTGCATGTCCTGAGTTTTACAATATTATTGATATTTAGAAAAAAATACCCTCCTCATCTGGTCCCAAGAAGTTATGGTGTTTCCTCCTAACCCCATAAACCAACGGAAAGCTGAGTCCTTAAGGGTAATATGAAATAATCTTAACTTTTGAGCCTCAGTTGCATAATCATAACTTCTACACAAAATCTCGAACTCAAATAGAAAAGAGTCAGGTTCTTCATGAACTTTACCATGGAAATGAGGGACAGTTGACGGTGGAATATTCTTCATCTGTGACACAATGTCAGGATCCACAATTGGAAACACAAAAGTAGATTGTCCTTCACTTACCTGGTTATCACCATTCCCTTCCAAATGGTCTCCTTGGTCTGCCATCATTTCCTTCTTGCTTGTACCACTTTCCACAGGCTGATCCACACCTGAGCTATTAGTACTAGAATCCAGGTGGATTGTTCTTGCATGATGGGTATGGATTGAATTGGGCTTCCTGCTTGTAGAAGGAGACCCAATGTTAGAAAAATTATTTTTTCCCTTAGTGGGCTTTGAACCCTTACCTTTCCTAGGTATTCATCTCAAAAAATAAAGAAAAATATCAAAACAATTTTTTAATAAAGAATGCTGTCAGAAATCAATCAACACCAGTAAAAAATTCCTTCAAAAATACTTGCAAAAATAAAGGAAACTTACCTCTATTATACAATCAAAAAATTCTTACCAAATCAAATCGCCTCCACGACAATGACGCCAAAATGTTGGGTACAGGAATTACACTTAAGTAAAAATCCTCAACACTTAATTGTCAACCCGGGGGATTCGTAAACTTAGAGACGAAGCACAGGCAATGCCAGATATGGTATGAATATTTCCAATTAAACTCCTAATTTTGAAAAGAGGAATTGTAGAATCAAGCTTTAGAGAAGAAAGATAAAACTCAAACCATCAAAACAATCTAAGGCTAGAACAAGAAGAAATGTACTCGCAAAAGAGATTCAGAGATAAAGAGGAGCAATCACTCTAGCCAAATATTGATTAGCTACTGAGAATGTATTTCCTTTAGCAAAGAAACCTTAGCAGTTTCCAACAAATGGGCCCATTCAATCCTGCATATATAAAGATATCCTTCTTGCCAAAAATAAATCTTGCACTAGTGCAGGAATCAATGATTTATGCAGAAAGTGTAAAGTACTGTCTTTACTAGAAAGGATTTTCTTCGTGCAAGGGCTTTTAACTGTCTCAAGTTTGCAACACATACATCCAATACCAAGAAACTAGTTCTTGTACTCGATCCAGGCTTCTTGCACCTTAACGTCTGATCCTTGAAATCAATAATTCATTACTGCAGTGTGATGAAAAAGTAAATATGAATATCTGTAAAGAATAAGAAAACAATATTTTTAATTAAGATATGTCTGAAAGCAAGAAAGCTATTAGAAGTAAGCTATAAAGGCTTGGTGCATTATATTATCTAACGTTGGTGTGAGAACAGTTCTCCTTCTTGCACCAGGGAGAAACCAAACCAATGTGCAGGAAATAAATAACACACCAACGTGCACTAGTGCAGGACTGAACCAGGCAAAGGAAATAAACCAGATCGTGCAGAAAATAAATAGCACACCAACGTGCACTGGTGCAGGTAACACCTCCTGCTCGAACCAGGCAAGGGAAAGAAATCAAACGTGCAAAAAGAAAATTAACTACTTCGCGTAGCAGATCTGCTTCCCACTCAAATAGAAATTCAAAGACTTCAAATTAAATCACACTCAATGGTTTAAACCTAAATTGCAAGAACAACAAGGAGGGATAACGTGCTAGTTTGGCTGGGCCCTTGGCCAACCATCACATTTCCCTTTCACATGAAAATGCTACTCAGAATTAATTCATCAAATATTTAAGCCAAAGATAAAATGTACAGAACATGAGGTGGAGCTCTTCATATTAGACTCTTAAAGAAATTACATACATGATTACATATCCAACCCAGATTTGGGCGATAACACAAAATAGTCTTGTTATCGCCTCCTAGTTCTATTTGATTCTCAAAACATTGAACCATTTGTCCTATTTACATTTCTGCTTATATAGATCCTTTTGGCCACAGGCCAAAAGAATATTTTACCATTACATAGTCAGTTACAGAAATTGTTGCAACAAATTACATAACCGATTGCAGAATAAGCTTTCAGCCTTCAAAATTAAATTGCTTTTACAAAATAGGCTGCGGATATCTCCAACTGTCCATCTCTCTTAAGTCTGATCTGAGCTACTCTCGATTTTCCTGCTGTCATAGCTGGGACTCGGCTGCCTTCAAATATATCCTCATTGATTGTATCCAAAACAGGTAGTCAATGCAAGTGATCCGAATTTGCTGCCAAGATTCACGACGCTGGTGTTGGTGCGGGATCTATTCTGCACTAAAAATTTACAATCAAGATAAGTGATCATTTGTTAAATAGAATAGGAGGTAATGATAAGTTACGAAGGTAATTATAAGCAATAAATCACGTAATAGATAGATAATAAATGCTAAGATAAGTAAAAAAATGTAGAATATGAAGTTTATGAAAAATGTTTCATTGTTCTCGCACTAGTACAGGATGAGGGCGCATAAGATAGGTAAAACAGGGTAATGATTATGATTTGGAAAGGGTAGAATGATAAGAAAGAATGAAATTCAGGGAACTAACATCCTCCCATCCCTAAACTGTTGTGTTTCCTCACACAACTTTTTTACCTCTGCAAAAAAACCAAAATTTTTTAATTCTTCAACTCAGTCCTATTTCGGCATGTTGTCTTAAGGTTGCACTGTTTCAGCCTTCTTCCTCTTGATATGACTTAATTTCTTCGAAACCTTTTTTAACCACCTGAAACAACATCCAGCCTGATATTTCCAAACTCTAACCTCGCTTTTATTTTTCCTGAGCTCTGCCATCAATTCTCCTCTGCTTTGTTCCTTTTCCTCTTGTGCTTTGGTCACAAGCTACTCCAAGTTTCATTCTTGGAGTTCTAATTTTGCTATGCGAGCAATAGGAGCCACTTCCTCTGTCTCAGTTGGGGCTTTCAATGGCTTCAAAAATTCTATATCTCCCATGGTCACATCAAGGAACTCTCCTTCCTGTTGTCCTTCTTTTTCTGGTTTCTCTTTCTCAGGTTCTTCTTCTGGTTCATCTTCATCTTTCGGGTTTTCTTCCTCAGGCTCTTCTTCTTCTCTCGAGTCTCCTTCCTCAGTTTATTCCTCCTCTTCTGGGTCTTCTCCCTCAGGTTCCTCGTCAGGTTCTTCTTCTTCTTCTGGGTCTTCTTCCTCAGGTTCTTCCTCATCTAATTTTTCTTCCTCTTATTCCGGTCCTTTTTCTCGGGCTGCAACTTTTTCTTGTACTGGTGCAAGATGGGGTTCCATATCTTGTGAGGCTTTTTCTTCCTCTTCTACATCCAAAACCATTCTCTTCCTTTGGGGCTCTCTCATAATATTTACCAGTGGAACATCTTCCCTAGTTTGTGCAATATTCGCCGCATCTGCAAGAACTAACAGCATGTCATGCTCCGAGGCCTATGCCTATGCACCGATTGTTTCCTTAGTGGAAGATGACACCTTCCGTTTTTTTTATTTCTCTATCCGCCTCCTTTTTTCACTACTGCGAGAAGGAATTTCCTTTCTGCTTCTCTTCAGGCCCTTGCTTGTACTAGGGGCTCGTGTCTTTTATTCCTCTGCCGAACTCCCATGCAGCTGCTTTAACAGCTCTTCCCATGTCATATCTTTGCTTTCTAACTGCTTTAAGACCAAGATTTTTATCAGGCCATGGTGGTATAATCGTGCATCAGCCTGGTCCTCCCTTCCATCCTGTACAATTCTGGCCATTTTCTCCGAACTTCTTGAGAAAAAAGTAGGGGAATTTCAATCTCTTTTGCAGGAACTGTAAAAATCCCGACTCCTACAACAATGGAAGATAGCTACGAAATTCAACAGTTTGCTCAATATTACTGAGGGACAGGGGTTCATTTAAAATGGGCGGCATTGCTGTTATCGGCTGTGAAATATGAGTTCTGAGGTTTGCATGCAACACCAGGGGATCAACTACTCATAACGAGGAATTTAACCTTTCGTCCATTGTGTCTCCAGTTTACCTGCCGTAGGTACTCATCATTCTTGGTCAGGCTCAATTGGTACGTGGGATGGCAGTTTAATGGTCAGGTACAATGATGACGAGATGTTTGGAATGAAGGTAGGAGAGGGGTAGTTATGAGTGAAGTAAGTTTCACAATATGGCGGAATGGGGTGGATTATATGCAAATAACGATTACATGATTTCATATTCCTTCATAATTATAGAAAAAAAGACTTAGCATTCATTTAAAAAGATCATGATTCCTACTTAAAAAACTTTGTACCTTCAACTAATTTCCTCCTAAGTAATATAATAGCATAACCGCTTATCAATGATATGAATAACATCATATAAATTTTCATCATGAACACTTTCTTATGCCCTATGCTAATCTGTATTGCTGTTGATGAGGTGTATGCTTGTATTGATCTTTGCACCGCGTAAATCATTCTGCTGGTACTTTTCTGCTCATATCATATAGGACAATATGCTTGCACTAGTGCAAGCATAATGTTAAAATAGAGAATTAAAATATAGGCTGGATTTCACATGATTTCTTTAACTTATTCTGAATTTTTCTTCACCCTTTGATGCTTCAGTGCACAACCTTCTGCTCTTTATATGTAGGATCCTGCAATGAAATTCATGAGGGAATAAAGGAGCGAGAAAAGGAAATTTTAGAATGGGAAGGAATTCTGTCACAGGGATTCTAGGAAAGTACCAAAATAGGGAATATAGAAGTGGGATAGGGGAAAAAAATTTCAGGGTTAAAGTGGGATTTCTTCGAAGCGGATAGGGTTAATTTAGAAGAATATGGGAAGGTTAATTATACTAGGATTCCGAGAAGAAATCTGAGGGAAAATTATGAAATGGGATATGAATAAGGGCATAAATTTTTTTGGAAGGTCTTCCTGCACTGGTGCAAAAAAAATAACTGCAGAGAGAATTAAGCGTTACTTGAAAAAATACCCATGCTAATTACCCCAATTGTTCAAAGGTTGGTTCTGCTGAACCTATTTTTACTTCAGTGGTCACTAGAATATCTAAAGATCAAGCAACATTCCCTTTTTATTAGAAATTTTTGATCTTCCTGCTAGCAAGCTAGTTTTCAGGTTGATCCTTCTACAATCATGTCAGCGGACTGATTTTCATAATTATAGGAAATTATTTTTTCTTACTTTTTTTTCTTTTTATTTTCTTTTTGTTAATTTTTTTTGAAGAAGAGGGATTCAAATTTTCAAGAGGTTGGTATTACCATTTAACACTACCATTCCAAATTGTTGCTAAACTTGTTGTGTAAAATCTTTCTTTGCAAGTGGTTGAAAATATTTCTTTAATCTATGTCCATTTACCAAGAATACCGTATCCTGTCCATCAATAGTTTTGAATTCTAGAGCTCCATTCTCAATTACTCAGATTACTTCATATGGTCCCATCCAATGTGTATGAAATTTCCCTTAAAAAATTTTAAATCTAGAATCATAAAGGAGTACCCAATCACCTGGTTGGAACTGTTTTTTTTTTATGGACTTGTCATGCCACCTTTTTCATTGCTATTGGATTAATATGTTTTGCTAAACAACATCTGTACAAAATTAATCTAACTCATGTAACTAAAGAAGATGTTGTTGTTGTGCCATAGAGAGATTGAGTCCTAGCTGAACTGCAGTTTTGAAAGTTTTGATCTGGAACTCAATCGGTAACAGAACCTGTTTGCCATATATCAGCTCATATGGTGTGTGCCCCGTACTATTTATCCAAGTGGTTCTGTATGCCCACAAAGCTTCTGGTAATCTTTCAGCCCAATCTTTCCGATGCATATTCACTGATTTTATGAGAATGGACTTTATCACCTTATTTGTAGATTCCACTTGGCCATTTTCTTGCGGGTGGTAAAGTGTAGACTT
This sequence comes from Pinus albicaulis, assembly GCA_034641835.2. Classification (NCBI taxonomy): domain Eukaryota; kingdom Viridiplantae; phylum Streptophyta; class Pinopsida; order Pinales; family Pinaceae; genus Pinus; species Pinus albicaulis. The sequence continues at coordinate 654,899,915 of CM076583.1, read as the reverse complement.
CCGGTACCGGATCTTGTATTGCTCCATCACTCCGTGTACTAGATTAGAAATAAACTACGGACCATTGTCAGAAAAAATTTCTCTAGGCACACCAAATCTAGTAAAGATTTCAGAAAAGAGAAAATCAACAACAACTTTTTATGTAGCAAAAGAAACAGCTTTAGCTTCCACCCATTTTGTAACAAAATCTGTACAAACCAAAATGTGCTTTTTACCTAAAGTTGTTGTATTTATTGGTCCTAAAAAATCAATAGCCCATTTTTCAAAAGGCTCAATCATAACTTTAGGGTATAAAGGAATTTAATTGGTTTGATTAGGTTGGCCCATTCGTTGACAACTATCACATCGCCTGACATACTGCTTGGCATCCTTAAACAAGGAAGGCCAAAAGTAGCTAGAACGTAATATTTTATATGCAGTTCTCTTGTCAGGGAAGTGGCCTCCACAAGGTTCATCATGAGCACATTTCAATATGTCAAACACTTCCTGCTCTCTTACACAAATGTGGATAATCAAATCTGGACCACTGTAAAAGAGGTCTCCTTGAATCCAAGAGTATGCAACACTTTTTTGAATAATATTCCGCTTTTCACGAGCGGGAAAGTGAGGTGGTGTTTTTCCAGTAACCAAATAATTGGTGATGTTAGAAAACCATGGAGAATCTATAGACATAGCAAAAATATGTTCATTTTGAAAATCATCACTAATAGGAGTTACGTCACCAGGATTATCTAGTATAGAAAGAAAATTTGTTACAACATTTGATTTTCCTAGTCTATCAACAATAGTAATATTGAATTCCTGCAACAATAGCAACCACCTAGTCACTCTACTGCTATTCAATGGTTTTTTCATCAAGTATTTAATTGCGGAATGATCAGTATGAATAAATACTTCATATTCTGTGATATAGTGTTTGAACTTATTAATTGTGAAAATTACAGCTAAAAACTCTTTCTCTGTAATTGTATAATTTAATTCAGCAGAAGACAAATTCTTACTAATATAATAAATAACATAGGATTTCTTGTCTTCCTCTTGTCCCAAAGCTGTGCCAACAATAAGGTCTAAAGCATCGGAAGAAATATGAAAGGGCAGGGACCAGTTTGGTCCTCTCAAAACTGGTGCTTGCACGAAATTTTCCTTCAATGCTTCAAAAGACTGTTGGCAAGCAGTGGACCAAGAGAACTCACTATCCTTAGCTAGAATTCAGAAAAGAGGAGCAACTATCTTAGAAAAATCTTCAATGAATCTTCTATACTAACTAGCATGTCCTGAAAAACCTCTTACTTCCCTTTGAGTTTTGGGTCTAGGAAGATGCAGAATGATTTCGATCTTTGCCGGATCAACCTGGATAACTTTGTCAGAAATAATATGGCCAAGTACCACTCCCGCTTTGCACATTAATATAAATTTCTTGTCACTCAAAGCAAGGTGGGATTCTTGACAATGAAGAAATACTTTCTCCAAATTTTTGAGAGCTTCCTGGAAAGAGTTACCAAACACAAAAAATTCATCCATATAAATTTCTACAAAATCAAGATCAGAAAAAATATCCAAGACTGCCCTTTGAAAGGTAGCCAGAGCATTACATAATCCAAAGGGAAGCACTTTATAAGAAAAGGTACCCCATGCGCATGTAAAAGTAATTTTATCCTAATCTTCAAGTGCAATCTGTATCTGGTTATAGCCACTGAAACCATCCAAAAAGGAGAAATATTTCTTTCCTTCAAGGGTATCAAGCACCTGGTCAATGAAAGGGAGAGGGAAGTAATATTTGAGAGTGGATTTGTTTAATTCACGATAATCAATACAAATATTCCACCTTCCATATTTCTTAGGCACTAGCACTAATGGAGAGACCCACTGACTATCAGAAATAGGATAGATAAAACCAACATATAAAAGCTTTTGTATTTCTTCTTTCACAACATCTCTTAGAGTTGGATTCATTCGTCTTTGGGGTTTTCGGATAGTTCGGGTTCCTTATTGAATATAGATATGATTTGTACAAGTTTCAGGAGGGATACCCTTCATGTCTTCATAGCCCCAAGCAAATGCACTAAGATGGTTTTGCAACAAATTCACAAGCTGTTCTTGCTGAAATCGGTCTAAATCTAAATTGATATGAAAAGACTTACCAGGACTAATATCAACAACAGTAGTATCAGGCTCCAGAGTACTCAAAGGAGTGGTCAAAGATAGTGGTATAGAAGAATGAGAATCATGGTTTTCTTGGAAATCTAGGCTAAAAATCTGGCTCAAATGCTCGAAGTTAGGCATGGTGTCTACATTGTTTAGGAAATCTTGAATTTCATCTTCTTGTGAAGACCCAATATAATGATGAATAAGAGAAATAGACTGAGTCTCCTCATCACTGCTTTTGTCCAACCATAAAGTGTCTCAGAGGTCCTGAATGGATCTGGAAGGGGGGTATAAGGTAACATTCTTCCTAGAATCTCCATATGAAATATACATATCTCTGGAATGACATCCAACATATGCAACGGCTATAGAAAGCCATGGTCGACCCAAGATCAAGGGATGTCCTCCTACCGAGTTCTTTGGCTGAAGCACAATGAAATCAGCAGGATATTCCTAGGAATCCAATGAGATGATCACATCGTCCAATACTCCTTCAGGCTTAATTTTCGATCTATGTGCTAATTCAAGCACAGTCGGAGTAGGGCGAAGATGAGATAACCGAAGTTGATCCATGGTTTCCTTAGTCATTGCATTAATGGCTACCCCTAGGTCTATAAGAACATTAGAGACAAGGACATTACCAATCTGAATTGTGACAACAAGGTTTCCGGGATCAGTATATTTTTCCATAGACACACATCCTGTCATTAAATCTACTGCCCTACCAACAAATTGAATAGTTTGGGGTTCCAATCTCTTCCTCCCGGGTTTCTTGACACAGATTTCCCTAATAATCTTGGTACAAATTGGGATCTCTTTAATGGCTTGGAGAAAATTTATCTTAATAAAAAGATTCCATAGTTCCGATGCCAAATGAGTCTAAAAAACGGGCTCTCTTCTTTTCGTTACCTGCCTCTCTTGGAAGGGAGGATGGTTGGAAGAAGATGGCAAGGACTCAGAGGGTAAGGGTTGCTTAGTGACAATTTTTAGAGAATGGTTAAGAGTTTCCTCTTTGCCTTTCTCCTCAACAATCACCATAGGTTGTTTCTGATTTTCTGGTATTACAGTCCTTCCTGATCCTAATTGAATATCATGAAATCCAACTGGAATAGACTGTTATTTGAATGGAAAAGGCGGGTTTTTTACATGGATAATTTGTATTGCCTTATTATTATTATTAGAATTGGGTGTGGGTTGAGTAGGCAATTGAGGAGGTCGAAAGGGTGGAGGTAAAGGTAATGGGGTAGTCTGACTCGGAAGTTGAGGCATTGGATAAGGTACATGTGTAGATGGGTATGTTTGCATAGGTGCCTGGTAGGAATATGGAGAATGATTTGGGCCTTTCCAACCTTTTTGCCGTGGTTGGGGAGGTTGCCCATGCTAATACTGATTTCCATACTGCCACTGCTAATGAGAGTTAGGATGTGAATATTCATGTGGATTATAACCAAAATAGTGTGGAGGAAATTTATAAGCCATACTTGCACCTACCTGAGGCCAATGTCTTCATGCTCCCATAGCATAAAATTTTTTAGCTTCAGGCTGCCCCTTGTAAATACTACTTTAAGTCCAGGTATAGAGGGACATTTTTCTGTGGTATGGTCTTCTGCACAAATAGCACACTTATTATTTTCTTTCAAGTTAATAGGGAATTCTTTAGGGGGATGCTTGTCTCTACATTTAGGACAGAAAATACATAATGACTCTTGTTCCCTCATAAGTTTTTGTTGAAATTTTAAAGAGTCTAACTGTTTAGTAACAATGCTCATTATATCAATTTTCATGTTTTCCATTTTTTTTTCCAGTCCAATAATCATAGCATCGGTAGATTCAGTTTTTCTATTTTTATTTCGAGTTCCTCTACCAGATCTATACTGATTCCTTAAAAATTTCTGGCATAATTCACAAATTTGATCAAAAGTTTGCTGAGAAATATCACCTTGTCCTAACAGATTCAAATTATTTCTAGAATTATCAGTAAGTCCTCTTAAGAACAAGGTTCTAATAGTGTTGGGATCAAGCCTAATTTTTGACCTTTGTAAAATATACAAAAATATTTCTAAATAATCTTCAAGCATTTCATCATTATCTTGTATGATTGTAAAAATTTCATCCTACATGTCCCAAGTTTTACAATATCCTTGATATTTAGACTAAAGTACCCTCCTCATCTGGTCCCAAGATGTTATGGTGTTTCCTCCTAACCCCATAAACCAACAGAAAGCTAAGTCCTTAAGGGTAACAAGAAATAATCTTAACGTCTGAGCCTCAGTTGCATAATCATAACTTCTACACAAAATATCGAACTCAAATAGAAAAGAGTCAGGGTCTTCATGAACTTTACCACGGAAATGAGGGAGAGCTGACAGTGGAATATTCTTCATCTGTGACACGGTGTCAGGATCCATAATTGGAAACACAAAAGTAGATTGTCCTTCACTTACCTGGTTATCACTAGTCCCTTCCAAATGGTCTCCTTGGTCTGCCATTGTTTCCTTCTTGCGTGTACTGCTTTCCACAGGCTAATCCACACCTGAGCTATTAGTAGCACAATCTAGGTGGATTGTTCCTGCGTGATGGGTTTGGATTGAATTGGGCTTCCTACTTGCAGAAGGAGACCCAATGTTAGAAAAATTATGTTGGCCCTTAGTGGGCTTCGAACCCTTACCTTTCCTAGGCATTCATCTCAAAAAAGAAAGAAAAATAAAAAAACAATTTCTAATAAAGAATGATGTCAGAAATAAATCAACGCCAGTAAAAAAAATTCCTTCAAAAATACTTGCAAAAATAAAGGAAACTTACCTCTATTATACAATCAGAAAATTATTACAAAATAAAATCGCCTCCTTGGCAACGGCACCAAAATTTTGGGTGCAGGAATTACACTTAAGTAAAAATCCTCAACACCTAATTGTCAACCTGGGGGATTCGTAAAATTAGAGACGAAGCACAGGAAATGCCAGAGATGGTAAGAATATTTCCAATTCAACTCCTAATTTTGAAAAGAAGAATTGCAGAATCAAGATTTAGAGAAGAAAGATAAAACTAAAACCATCAAAACAATCTGAGGCTAGAACAAGAATAAATGTACTTGCAAAAGAGATTTAGAGATAAAGAGGAGAAATCAGTTTAGCCAAATATTTATTTTCTACTGAGAATGTATTTCCTTCAGCAAAGACACCTTAGCAGTTTCCAAAAAATGGGCCCCTTTAATCTTGCATATATAAAGATATCCTTCTTGTGAAAAATAAATCTTGCACTAGTGTAGTCTTCAACGATTTATGCAGCAAGTGTGAAGTAATGTCTTTACTAGAAAGGCTTTTCTACGTGCAAGGGCTTTGAAATTTCTCAAGTCCGCAACACTTACATCCAATACCAAGAAACTGGTTCTTGTACTCGATCCAGGCTTCTTTTACCTTAACGCCTGATCCTTGAAATCAATAATTCATTATTGCAGTGTGATGAAAAAGTAAAGATGAATATCTGTAAAGAATAAGAAAATAGTGTTTTTAATTAAGATATGACTGAAAGCAAGGAAGATGCTAGAAGTAAGCTAGAAAGGTTTGCTGCATTATATTATCTAATGCTGGTGCGAGAACAGTTCTCCTTGTTGCACTAGAGAGAAACCAAACCAATGTGTAGGAAATAAATAACACACCAACGTGCACTGGTGCAGGACTGAACCAGGAAAAGGAAATAAACCAGATCATGCAGAAAATAAATAGCACATCAACGTGCACTGGTGCAGGTAACACCTCCTGTTCGAACTAGGCAAGGGAAATAAATCAACCGTGAAAAAATAAAATTAACTACTTCATGCAGCAGATCTGCTTCCCACTCAAAAAGAAATTAAAATACTTCAAATTAAATCACACTCAACGGTTTAAACATAAATTGCAAGAACAACAAGGAGGGAGAACGTGCTGGTTTGGCTAGGCCCTTGACCAAATAGAGTGTTTCCCTTTCAAATGAAAATGCTACTCAGAATTAGTTCATCAAATATTTAAGCAAAATATAAAATGTAGAGAACATGAGGTGGAGCTCTTTGTATTAGACTCTTAAAGCAATTACATACATGATTACATATCCAGCCCAGATTTGGGCGATATCAAAAAATAGTCTTGTTACTGCCTCCTAGTTCTATTTGATTCTCAAAACATTGAACTGTTTGTCCTATTTACATTTCTGCTTATATAGATCATTTTGGCCACAGGCCAAAAGGATCATTTACCAATACATAGTCAATTACAGCAATCATTGCAACAAATTACATAACCGATTGTAGAATAAGATTTCAGCGTTCAAAATTAAATCTCTTTTACAAAATAGGTCGTGGCTATCTCCAGCTGTCCGTCTCTCTTAAGTCCTATCTCAACTACTCTCAATTTTCCTGCTGTCATAGCTAGGACTCGACTGCCTTTAGATATATCCTCATTGATCGTATCCAAAACATGCAGTAAATGCAAGTGATTTGTATTTGCTACCAAGATTCACAGTGCTAGTGTTGGTGCGGGACCTGTTCTGCACTAAAAGTTTGCAATCAAGATAAGTGATCATCTGTTAAATACCATAGGAGGTAACGATAAGTTATGAAAGTAATTATAAGAAAAAATCATGTAATAGATAGATATTAAATGCTAAGATAAGTAAAAAAATGTAAAATATGAAGTTTATGCAAAATGTTTCATCGTTCTCGCACTAGTAAAGGATGAGGCCACATAAGATAGGTAAAACAAGGTAATGATTATGATTTGGAAAGGGAAGAATGATAAAAGAGAATGCAATTCAGGGAACTAACACCCTCCCATCTCTAAACTTTTGTGTGTCCTCACACAACATTTTTACCTCTGCAAAAAAACCAAAATTTTTGAATGCTCCAACTCAATCATATTCCGGTATGTTGTCTTCAGGTTGCACTGTTTCGGCCTTCTTCCTCTTGATATGCCTTAACTTCTTCGAAGCCTTTTTCAACTACCTGAAACAACATCCAGCCCGATATTTCCAAACTCTAACCTTTCTTTTCTTTTTCTTGAGCTCTGCCATCAATTCTCCTCTGCTTTGTTCCTTTTCCTCTTATGCTTTGGTCACAAGCTGCTTCAAGTTTCATACTCGGAGTTCTAATTCTGCTATGCGAGCAGTAGAATTTACTTCCTATGTCTCAGCAGGAGCTATCACTAGCTCCAGAACTTCTATATCTCCCATGGTCGCATCAAGGAACTCTTCTTCTTGTAGTCCTTCTTTTTATGGTTCCTCTTTCTCAGGTTCTTCTTTTGGTTCATCTTCATCTTCTGGGATTTCTTCCTCAAGCTCTTCTTATTCTCCCGGGTCTCCTTCTTTAGGTTCTTCCTCCTCTTCCAGGTCTTCCCCCTCAGGTTCTTCCTTAGGTTCTTCTTCTTCTTCCGAGACTTCTTCCTCAGGTTCTTCCTCGTCTAATTTTTCTTCCTCTTATTCTGGTTCTTTTTCCTGGGCCGCGGCTTCTTCTTGTACTAGTGCAGGATGGGGTTCCATATCCTGTGAGGTTTGTTCTTCCTCTTCTACATCCAAAGTCTTTCTCCTCCTTTGGGGCTTTCTCATAATATTTACCAGTGGAACATTTTCCCCAATTTGTGCAATATTTGCCGCATTTGCAAGAACTAACAGCCTGTTGTGCTCCGAGGCCTGTGCATGTGCACCAGTTGTTTCTTCAGTGGAAGATGACGCCTTCCCTTCTGTTGATTTTTCTGTCTGCCTCCTTTTTTCACTACTACGAGAAGGACTTTCCTTTCTACTTCTCTTCAGGCCCTTACTTGTACTAGGGGCTTATGTCTTCTCTTCCTCTCTCGAATTCCCGTGCAGCTGTTTTAACAGCTCTTCCCATGTCATACCTTTACTTTCTAACTGCTTTCAGATCATGATTTTTATCAGGCCATGGTGGTATAATCGTGCATTGGCCTGGTCCTCCCTTCCATCCTGTACACTTCTGGCCATTTTCTCCAAACTTCTGAGCAAAAATTAGGGGAATTTCATTCTCTTCTGCAGGAACTGTAAAAATCCCGACTCCCACAATAATGGAAGACAGCTTCTAAATTCGGCAGTTTGATCAATCTTACTGAGGGACAGGGGTTCATTTCGGACGAACGACATTGTTGTTATCAGCTGTGAAAGATGAGTATTGAGGTTTTCATGCAACATCAGGGGATCCACTTCTCATAAATAGAATTTAACTGTTCGCCCATTGTGTCTCTGGTTTACCTGCCGTAGGTACTCATCATTCCTGGTTAGGCTCAATTGGTATGCGCGACAGCAGTTTAATGGTTAGGTACATAGATGAAGAGATGTTTGCAATGAAGGTAGGAGCGGGGCAATTATGAGTGAAGGACGTTTCACATTATGGCATAATGGGGTGGATTATATGCAAATAACGATTACATGATTTCATATTCCTACATAATTACAAAAAAAGACTTAGCATTCATTTAAAAAGATCATTATTCCTACTTAAAAAACTTTGTACTTTCAACTAATTTCCTCCTAAGTAATATAATAGCATAACCGCTTATCAATGATATGAAGAACATCATATAACTTTTCATCATGAACACTTTATTATGCCCTACGATAATCTGTACTACTGCTGATGAGGTGTATGCTTGTATTGATATTTGCACCACGTAAATCATTCTGCTGGTACTTTTCTGCTCATATCATATAGGAAAATATGCTTGCACTAGTGCAAGCATAATGTTAAAACAGATAATTAAATTATAGGTTGGATTTCACATGATTTCTTTAACTTATTCTGAATTTTACTTCGCCCTTTGATGCTTCAGAGCACAACCTTTTGCTATTTATATGTAGGATCCTGCAATGAAATTCATGAGGGAATAAAGGAGCGGGAAAAGGAAATTTTAGAATGGGAAGGAATTCTTTCACAGGGATTCTAGGAAAGTACCAAAAGAGGGAAAATAGAATTGGGATAGGGGTAAAAAATTTCAATGTTAAAGTTGGATTTCTTCGAAGCAGATAGGGTGAATTTAGAAGAAGATGGGAAGGTTAATTATACTAGGATTCTGAGAAGGAAGTTGAGCGAAAATTATGAAATGGGATATGAAGAAGGGCATAAAATTTTCTGGAAGGTCTGCCTGCACTGGTGTAAGAAAAATAACTGCAGCGAGAATTAAGCGTTACTTGAAAAAATGTCAATGCTAATTACCCAATTGTTCAAACGCTGGTTCTGCTAAACCTGCTTTTACTTCGGTGGTCACTAGCATATCTAAAGATCAAGAAACATTCTCTTTTTATTAGAAATGTTTTATCTTCCCGCTAGCAAGCTAGTTTTCAGGCTGATCCTTCTACAATCATGTCAACGGATTGATTTTCATAATTATAGGAAATTATTTTTTCTTACTTTTTTTTTCTTTTTATTTTCTTTTTATTAATTTTTTTTAAAGAGGAGGGATTCAAATTTTCAAGAGGTTGGTATTATGATTTACCACTACCGTTCCAAATTGCTACTGAACTTGTTGTGTAAAATCTTTCTTGGCAAGTGGTTGAAAATATTTCTTTAATCTATGTCCATTTACCAAGAATACCATATCCTATCCATTAATATTTTTGACTTCTAGAGCTCCATTCTGAAATACTCGGATTAATTCATATGGTCCCATCCAATGTGTATGAAATTTCCCTTTAAAAATTTTAAATCTAGAATGATAAAGGAGTACCCAATCACCTGGTTGGAACTGTTTTTTTTAATGGACTTGTCATGCCACCTTTTCCGTTGCTGTTGGATTAATATGTTTTGCTGAACAACATCTCTACAAAATTCATATAACTCATTTAACTGAAGAAGATGTTGTTGTTGTGCCTTAGAAAGATCGAGTCCTAGCTAAATTGTAGTTATGAAAGTTTTGATCTGGAACTCGATCGGTAACAAAACCTGTTTTCCGTATACCAGCTCATATGGTGTGTGCCCTGTACTATATCTTCAAGTGGTTTTGTATGCCCACAAAGCTTTCAGTAATATTTCATCCCAATCTTTCCGATGCATATTCACCATCTTTGTCAGAATGGACACGATCACCTTATTTGTAGATTCCACCTGGCCATTTGCTTGCAGTTTGTATGGTGTAGACTTTTGGTGCTCGATCTTGTATTTCTCCATCACTCCTTGTACTAGATTAGAAATAAACTGCGGACCATTGTCAAATTTTTTTTATCTAGGCACACAAAATCTAGTAAAGATTTCAGAAAAGAGAAAATCAACAACAACTTTTTCTGTAGAAAAATAAATAGCTTTATCTTCCATCCATTTTGTAACAAAATCTGTACAAACCAAAATATGCTTTTTACCTAATGATGTTGGATTTATTGGCCCTAAAAAATCAATAGCCCATTTTTCAAAAGGCTCAATCATAACTTGATGGTATAAAGGCATTTCATTGGTTTGATTAGGTTGGCCCATATGTTGACAACTATCACATCACCTGACATACTGCTCGGCATCCATAAACAAGGAAGGCCAAAAGTAGACAGAACGTAATATTTTATATGTAGTTCTCTTGTCAACGAAGTGGCCTCCAAAAGGTTCATCATGAGAAGATTTTAATATGTCAAACACTTCCTCCTCTCTTACACATCTGCGGATAATCAAATTTAGACAAGTGTAATAGAGGTCTCCTTGAATCTAGGAGTATGCAACACTTTTCTGAATAATATTCCGCTTTTCACAAGCGGGCAAGTGAGGTGGTGTTTTTCCATTAACCAAATAATTGGCGATGTTAGCAAACCACGGAGGATCTGTAGACACAAAAAAAATATGTTCATATGGAAAAACATCATTAACAGGAGTTACGTCACCAGGATTATGTAGTCTAGAATGAAAATCTGCTACAACATTCGATTTTCCTGGTCTATCAACAATAGTAATATTGAATTCCTGCAACAATAGTAACCACCTAGTCACTCTACCACTAGTCAATGGTTTTTTCATCAATTATTTAATTACATAATGATCAGTATGAACAAATAATTCATATCCTATGATATAGTGTCTGAACTTATTAATTGCGAAAATTACGGCTAAAAACTCTTTCTCTGTAACTGTATAATTTAATTCAGCAGAAGACAAATTATTACTAATATAATAAATAACATAGGATTTATTGTCTTCCTCTTGTCCCAAAGCTGCGCCAATAGCTAGGTCTGAAGCATCATAAGAAATATGAAAGGGTAGGGACCAGTTTGGTCCTCTCAAAACTGGTGCCTGCACCAAATTTTCCTTCAATGCTTCAAAAGACTGTTGGCAAGATGTGGTCCAAGAAAAATCACTATTCTTAGCTAGAAGTTATAAAAGAGGAGCAAATATCTTAGAAAAATCTTCAATGAATCTTCTATAGTAACCGGCATTTCCAAAAAAACCTCTTACTTCCCTTTGATTTTTGGGTGCAGGAAGATGCAGAATGATTTCGATCTTTGCCGGATCGACCTGGATAACTTTGTCAGAAATAAGATGGCCAAGTACCACTCCCACTTTGCACACTAATCTAAATTTCTTTTCACTCAAAGCAAGGTGGGCTTCTTGAAAATGAAGAAGTACTTTCTCCAAATTTTCGAGAACTTCTCGAAAAGAGTTACCAAACACAGAAAAGTCATCCATATAAATTTCTACAAAATCAAGATCAGCAAAAATATCCAAGACTGCCCTTTGAAAGCTAGCTAGAGCATTACATAATCCAAAGGGAAGCACTTTATAAGAAAAATTACCCCATGGGCATGTAAAAGTAGTTTTATCCTGATCTTCAGGTGCAATCTGTATCTGGTTATAGCCACTGAAACCATCCAAAAAGGAGAAATATTTCTTTCTTGCAAGGGTATCAAGCACCTGGTCAATGAAAGGGAGAGGGATGTAATATTTGAGAGTGGCTTTATTTAATTCATGATAATCAATACAAATATGCCACCTTCCATCTTTCTTAGGCACTATCACTAATGGAGAGACCCACTGACTATCAGAAATAGGATAGATAAAACCAACATCTAAAAGCTTCTGTATTTCTTCTTTCACAACATCTCTTAGAGATGGATTCATTCGTATTTGGGGTTATCAGATAGGTCAGGTTCCTTCCTGAATATAGATATGATGTGTACAAGTTTAAGGAGGGATACCCTTCATGTCTTCATAGCCCCATGCAAATGCACTAAGATGGTTTTTCAACAAATTCACAAGCTGTTCTTGCTGAGATGGGTCTAAATCTGAATTGATATGAAAAGAATTACCAGGACTAATCTCAACAAGAGTAGTATTAGGCTCTGGAGTACTCAAAGGAGTGGTCAAACACAACTATATATAAGAATGAGAATCATGGTTTTCTTGGAAATCTAGGCTAAAAATCTAGATCAAAGGCTTGAAGTTAGGCATGGTGTCTAGATTGTTCAGGAAATCTTGAATTTCATCTTCTTGTGAAGACCCAGTATAATGATGAATAAGATAAATAGACTAAGTCTCCTCATCACTGCTTTGGTCCAACCATAAGATGTCTCGGAGATCTTGAATGGATCTGGCAAGGGGGTATAAGGTAACTTTCTTCCTAGAATCTCCATGTGAAATATGCATATCTCCAGAATGACATCCAATATATGCATCGACTGTAGCAAGCCATGGTTGACCCAAGATCAAGGGATGTCCTCCTACCGGGTTCTTTGGCTGAAGCACAATGAAATCAACAGGATATTCCTACGAATCCAATGAGATGATCACGTCTTGCAATACTCCTTTAGGCTTAATTTTGGATCTATCTACTAATTCAAGCACAATGGGAGTAGGGCGAAGATGAGATAACCAAAGTTGATCCATGGTTTGCTTAGTCATTACATTAATGGCTGCCCCCAGGTCTATAAGAACATTAGAGACAAGGACATTACCAATCTGAATTGTGACAACATGGTTTCCGGGATCAGTATATTTTTCCACAAACACAGATCCCGTCATTAACTCTGCTTCCCTACCAAAAAATTGAATAGTTTGGGGTTCCAATCTCTTCCTCCTGGGTTTCTTGAGACAAAGTTCCCTAATAATCTTGGTACAAATGGGGATATCTTTAATGGCTTGGAGCAAAGGTATCTTAATGAAAATATTCCATAGTTTCGATGCCAAATGAGTCTCAAGAACAGGCTCTCTTCTTTCCATTACCTGCCTCTCCAGGAAGGGAGGCTAGTTGGAAGAAGATGGAAAGGACTCAGAGTTTAAGGGCTGCTTAGTGACAATTTTCGGAGAATGGTTAAGAGTTTCCTATTCGCCTTTCTCCTCAACAATCACCATAGGTTGTTTCTGATTTTCTGGTATTATAGTCCTTCCTGATCCTAATTGAATATCATGAACTCCAACTGGAATAGACTGGTATTGGAATGGCAAAGGAAGGTTTGTTAAATGGATCATTTGTACTACCTTATTATTATTATTAGGATTGGGTGTGGGTTGACCAGGCAATTTAGGAGGTCGGAAGGGTGGAGGTAAAGGTAATGTAGTAGTCTGACTTGAAAGTTGAGGCATTGGATAAGGTACATGTGTAGATGGGTATGGTTGCATAGGTGGCTGTTAGGAATATGGAGAATGAGATGGGCCTTTCCAACCTTGTTGCCATGGTTGGGGAGGTTTCCCATGCTGATACTGATTTCCATACTGCCACTGCTGATGAGAGTTAGGATATGAATATGCATGTGGACTATAACCAAAATAGTGTGGAGGAAATTTAGGAGCCATACCTGCACCTACCTGAGGCCAATGTATTCTTGCTCCCATAGCATAAAATTGTTCAGCTTCAAGCTACCCCCCTGTAAATACTACTTTAAGTCCAGGTATAGAGGGACATTTTTTTGTGGTATCGTCTTCTGCACAAATAACACACTTATTAGTTTCTTTCAAGTTAAGAGGGCATTCTTTAGGGGGATGCTTGTCTCTATATTTAGGACAGAAAATACATAATGAATCTTGTTCCCTCATAAGTTTTTGTTGAAATTTTAAAGAGTCTAAATGTTTAGTAACAATTTTCATTATATCAATTTTCATGTTTTCCATTTTATTTTCCAGTCCAATAATCATAGCATTAGTAGATTCAATTTTTCTATTTTTATTTTGAGTTTCTCTACCAGATCTATACTGATTCCTTGAAAATTTCCGACATAATTCACAAATATGATTAAAAGTTTGCTGAGAAATATCACCTTGTCCTAACAGATTCAAATTATTTCTAGCATTATCAGTAAGTCCTCTTAAGAACAAGGTTCTAATCGTGTTGGGATCAAGCCTAATTTTTGACCTTTGTAAAATATATAGAAATATTTCCAAAAAATCTTCAATAATTTCATCATCATCTTGTATGGTTGTAAAAATTTCATCTTGCATGTCCCGAGTTTTACAATATTCTTGATATTTGGACAAAAATACCCTCCTCATCTGGTCCCAATAAGTTATGGTGTTTCCTCCTAACCCCATAAACCAACGGAAAGCTAAGTCCTCAAGGGTAACAGGACATAATCTTAACTTCTGAGCCTTAGTTGCATAATCATAACTTCTACAAAAAGTATTGAACTCAAATAGAAAAGAGTCGGGGTCTTCATGAACTTTACCATAGAAATGAGGGAGAGCTGACGGTGGAATATTCTTCATCCGTGACACGGTGTCAGGATCCACAATTGGAAACACAAAATTAGATTGTCCTTCACTTACCTGGTTATCATGAGTCCCTTCCAAATGGTCTCCTTGGTCTGCCATTGTTTCCTTCTTGATTGTACCGTTTTCCACAAGCTGATCCACACCTGAGCTGTTACTAGCAGAATCCAGGTGGATTGTTCCTACGTGATGGGTTTGGATTGAATTGGGCTTCCTGCTTGCAGAAGGAGACCCAATGTTAGAAAAATTATTTGGCCCTTAGTGGGCTTCGAACCCTTACCTTTCCTATGCATTCATCTCAAAAAAGAAAGAAACATATCAAAACAATTTCTAATAAGGAATACTGTCAGAAAAAAATCAGCACCAGTAAAAAATTCCTTCAAAAATACTTGAAAAAACAAAGGAAACTTACCTCTATTATACAATCACAAAATTCTTACCAAATCAAATCGCCTCCCCAGCAATGGCACCAAAATGTTGGGTGCAGGAATTACACTTAAGTAAAAATCCTCAACACTTAATTGTCAACCCAGGGGATTCGTAAACTTAGAGACGAAGCATAGGAAATGCCAGAGATGATATGAATATTTCCAATCCAACTCCTACTTTTGAAAAGAAGAATTGCAGAATCAAGCCTTAGAGAAGAAAGATAAAACTCAAACCATCAAAACAATCTGAGGCTAGAACAAGAAGAAATGTACTTGTAAAAGAGATTCAGAGATAAAGAGGAGCAATCACTCTAGCCAAATATTGATTAGCTACTAAGAATGTATTTCCTTTAGCAAAGAAACCTTAGCAGTTTCCAACAAATGGGACCCTTCAATCCTGCATATATAAAGATATCCTTCTTGCGAAAAATAAATCTTGCACTAGTGCAGGAATCAATGATTTATGTAGAAAGTGTAAAGTAATGTCTTTACTAGAAAGGCTTTTCTTCGTGCAAGGGCTTTGAACTTTCTCAAGTCCGCAACACTTACATCCAATACTAAGAATTTGGTTCTTGTACTCGATCCAGGCTTCTTGCACCTTAATGTCTAATCCTTGAAATCAATAATTCATTACTGAAGTGTGATGAAATAGTAAAGATGAATATCTGTAAAGAATAAGAAAATAGTCTGTTTAATTAAGATATGACTGAAAGAAAGAAAGTTGTTAGAAGTAATCTAGAAAGGCTTGTTGCATTATATTATCTAACGCTGGTGCGAGAACAGTTCTCCTTCTTGCACCAGGGAGAAACCAAACCAATGTGTAGGAAATAAATAACACACCAACATGCACTAGTGTAGGAACGAACCAAGGTAAAGGAAATAAACCAGATCGTGCAAAAAATAAATAGCACACCAACGTGCACTGGTGCAGGTAACACCTCCTGCTCAAACTAGGAAAGGGAAAGAAATCAACTGTGAAAAAAGAAACTTAACTACTTCACGCAACAGATCTTCTTCCCAGTCAAACAGAAATTCAAAGACTTAAAATTAAATCACACTCAACGGTTTAAACATAAATTGCAAGAACAGCAAGGAGGGAGAACGTGCTGGTTTGGCTGGGCCCTTGGCCAACCAGTGCATTTCCATTTCAAACAAAAATGCTACTCAGAATTAATTCATCAAATATTTAAGCCGAATATAAAATTTACAGAACATTAGGTGGAGCTCTTCATATTAGACTCTTAAATAAATTACATACATGATGACATATCCAGCCTAGATTTGGGCGATAACACAAAATAGTCTTGTTACCACCTCCTAGTTCTATTTGATTCTCAAAACATTGAACTTTTTGTCCTATTTACATTTCTGCTTATATATATCCTTTTGGCCGCAGGCCAAAAGGATCATTTACCATTACATAGTCAATTACAAAAATCGTTGGAACAAATTACATAACCGATTGCAGAATAAGCTTTCGTCCTTCAAAATTAAATCACTTTTACAAAATAGGTCGTGGCTATCTCCAGTTGTCCGTCTCTCTTAATTCTGATCTCAGCTACTCTTGATTTTCCTGCTATCATACATGGGATTTAGATGCCTTCAGATATATCCTCATTGATCGTATCCAAAATAGGCAGTCAACCGAAGTGATCCAGATTTGCTGCCAAGATTCACGGCGTTGGTGCTGGTGCGGGATCTATTCTACACTAAAAATTAGCAATCAAGGTAAGTGATCATCTATTAAATAGCATAGGAGGTAATGATAAGTTACAAAAATAATTCTAAGAAAGAAATCATGTAATATATAGTTAATAAATGCTAAGACAAGTGAAAAAATGTAAAATATGAAGTTTATGCAAAATGTGTCATCGTTCTCGCACTAGTATAGGATGAGGGCGCATAAGATAGGTAAAACAGGGTAATGATTATGATTTGGAAAGGGAAGCATGATAAAAAAGAATGAAATTTATGGAACTAACATCTTCCCATCCCTAAACTGTTGTGCATCCTCACACAAATTTTTTACCTCTGCAAAAAAACCAAAATTTTTGAATTCTCCAACTCAGTCCTATTCCAAAATGTTGTCTTCAGGTTGCACTGTTTCATCCTTCTTCCTCTTGATATGCCTAAACTTCGGTGAAACCTTTTTTAACCACCTAAAACAAAATCTATCCCAATATTTCCAAACTCTAGCCTCACTTTTATTTTTCTTGAGCTCTGCCATCAATTCTCCTCTTCTTTGTTCCTTCTCCTCTTGTGATTTGGTGACAAGCTGCTCCAAGTTTCGTACTTGGAGTTCTAATTATGCTATGCGAGCAATTGGAGTCACTTCATTTGTCTCAGCAGGGGCTGTCACTGGCTCCGGAACTTCTATATCTCCCATGGTCACATCAAGGAACTCTTCTTCCTGTAGTCCTTCTTTTTCTAGTTCCTCTTTCTCAGGTTCTTCTTCTAGTTCATCTTCATCTTCCAGGTTTTCTTCCTTAGGCTCTTCTTCTTCTCCCAGGTATCCTTTCTTAGATTCTTCCTCCTCTTCCGGGTCTAATCCCTCAGGTTCTTCCTCAGTTTCTTCTTCTTCTTCTGGGTCTTCATCCTCAGGTTCCTCCTTGTCTAATTTTTCTTCCTCTTCTTTCGGTTCTTTTTCTTGGGCCACGACTTCTTCTTGTACTGGTACAGGATGGGGTTCCATATCCTGTGAGGTTTTTGCTTCCTCTTCTACATCTGAAACCTCTCTCTTCCTTTGGGGATTTCTCATAAGATTTACCAATGGAACATTGTCCCCAATTTGTGCAATATTCGCCAAATCTGCAAGAACTGACAACCTGTCGTGCTCCGAGGCCTGTGCCTGTGCACCATATGTTTCCTTAGTGGAAGATGACACCTTCCCTTCTATTTATTTCTCTTTCCACCTCCTTTTTTCACTACTACGAGAAGGAATTTCCTTTCTGCTTCTCTTCAGGCCCTTGCTTGTACTAGGGGCCTGTGTCTTCTCTTCCTCTGGTGAATTCCCGTGCAGCTGTTTTAACAGCTCTTCCGATGTCATACCTTTTATTTCTAACTGATTTAAGACCAGGATTTTTATCAGGCCATGGTGGTATAATCATGCATTGGCTTGGTCCTCCCTTCAATCCTGTAAAATTCTGGCCATTTTCTCCAAACTTCTGAGTAAAAAGTAGGGGAATTTCATTCTCTTCTGGAGGAACTGTAAAAATCCCGACTCCCACAACAATGGGAGACAGCTGTTAAATTCGGAAGTTTGTTCAATATTACTAAGGGACAGGGGTTCATTTCAGACGAGCGGAATTGCTGTTATCGGCTGTGAAAGATGAGTTCTGAGGTTTGCATGCCACACCGAGGATCAACTTCTCATAAATAGGAATTTAACCATTCATCCATCGTGTCTCCAGTTTACCTGCCATACGTACTCATCATTCCTGGTCAGGCTCAATTGGTACACGTGACAATAGTTTAACAGTTAGGTACAATGATGAAGAGATGTTTGGAATGAAGGTAGGAGCGGGGCAGTTATGAGTGAAGGATGTTTCACATTATGGCGGAATGGTGTGGATTATATGAAAATAATGATTACATGATTTCATATTCCTTCATAATTACAAAAAAAGACTTAGAATTCATTTAAAAAGATCATGATTCCTACTTAAAAAACTTTGTACTTTCAACTAATTTCCTCCTAAGTAATGTAATAGCATAACTGCTTATCAATGATATGAAGAAAATCATATAAATTTTCATCATGAACACTTTCTTATGCCCTATGATAATCTATACTGCTGCTGATGAGGTGTATTCTTGTATTGATCTTTGCACTGCGTAAATCATTCTGTTCATACTTTTCTGCTCATATCATATAGGACAATATGCTTGCACTAGTGCAAGCATAATGTTAAAACAGAGAATTAAAATATAGGCTAGATTTCACATGATTTCTTTAACTTATTCTGAATTTTGCTTCGCCCTTTGATGCTTCAGAGCACAACCTTCTACTCTTTATATGTAGGATCTTGCAATGAAATTCATGAGGGAATAAAGGAGAAGGAAAAGGAAATTTTAGAATGGGAAGGAATTCTGTCACAGGGATTCTAGGAAAGTACCAAAAGAGGGAAAATAGAAGTGGGATAGGGGAAAAAAATTTAGGGTTAAAGTGGGATTTCTTTGAAGCGGATAGGGTGAATTTAGAAGAAGATGGGAAGGTTAATTATACTATGATTTCGAGAATAAAGCTAAGGGAAAATTATGAAATGGGATATGAATAAGGGCATAAAATTTTCTGGAAGGTTTGCCTGCACTGGTGCAAGAAAAATAACTGTCACGAGAATTCAGCGTTACTTGAAAAAATATCCATGCTAATTACGCAATTGTTCAAAGGTTGGTTCTGCTGAACCTACTTTTACTTCGGTGGTCACTAGCATATCTAAATATCAAGCAACATTCTCTTTTTAGTAGAAATTTTTGATCTTCCCGCTAGCAAGATGGTTTTTAGGTTGATCCTTCTACAATCATGTCAGCGAACTGATTTTCATAATTACAGGAAATTATTTTTTCTTACTTTTTTTTCTTTTTATTTTATTTTTTTTTATTTTTTTTCGAAGAAGAGGGATTCAAATTTTCAAGAGGTTGGTATTACCATTTACCACTACAATTCCAAATTGTTGCTGAACTTGTTGTGTAAAATCTTTCTTGGCAAGTGGTTGAAAATATTTCTTTAATCTATGTCCATTTACCAAGAATACCATATCATGTCCATCAATGGTTTTGACTTCTAGAGCTCCATTCTCAAATACTCGGATTAATTCATATGGTCCCATCCAACGTTTATGAAATTTCCCTTTAAAAATTTTAAATTTAGAATCATAAAGGAGTACCCAATCAGCTTGTTGGAACTGTTTTTTTTAATGGACTTGTCATGCCACCTTTTCCGTTGCTATTGGATTAATATGTTTTTCTGGACAACATCTCTACGAAATTAATCTAACTCATTTAACTGAAGAAGGCACTTTTTTGTGCCTCAGAGAGATCAAGTCCTAGCTGAGCTGCAATTCTGAAAGTTTTGATCTGGAACTCAATCAGTAACAGAACCTGTTTACCATGTACCAGCTCATATGGTGTGTGCCCCGTACTATTTATCCAAGTGGTTTTGTATGCCCAAAAAGCTTCTGGTAATCTTTCAGCACAATATTTCCGATGCATATTCACCGTCTTTGTGAGAATGGACTCGATCACCTTATTTGTAGATTCCACCTGGCCATTTTCTTGCGGGTGGTACGGTGTAGACTTCTGGTGCCGGATCTTGTATTGCTCCATCACTCCTTGTACCATATTAGAAATAAACTGCGGACCATTTTCAGAAACAATTTCTCTAGGCACACCAAATCTAGTAAAGATTTCATAAAAGAGAAAAAACAACAACTTTTTCTATAGCAAAAGAAACAGCTTTAGCTTCCACCCATTTTGTAACAAAATCTATACAAACCAAAATATAATTTTTACCTAATGATGTTGGATTTATTGGCCCTATAAAATTAATAGCCCATTTTTCAAAAGGATCAATAATAACTTGATGGTATAAAGGCATTTCATTGGTTTGATTAGGTTGGCCCATTCGTTGACAAATATGACATCGCCTGACATACTGCTTGGCATCCTTAAACAAGGAAGGCCAAAAGTAGCCAGAACGTAATATTTTATATGCAGTTCTCTTGTCAGCGAAGTGGCCTCCAAAAGGTACATCATGAGCAGATTTCAATATGTCAAACACTTCCTCCTCTCTTACACATCTGCAGATAATCAAATCTCGACCAGTGTAAAAGAGGTCTCCTTGAATCCAAGAGTATGCAGCACTTTTCTGAATAATATTCCTGTTTTCACAAGCATGCAAGTGAGGTGGTGTTTTTCCAGTAACCAAATAATTGGTGATGTCAGAAAACCACAGAGAAACTGTAGACACAACAAAAGGATGTTCATGTGTAAAATCATCATTAACAGGAGTTACGTCACCAGGATTATCTAGTCTAGAAAGAAAATATGCTACAACCTTCGATTTTCCTGGTCTATCAACAATAGTAATATTGAATTCCTGCAACAATAGCAACCACCTAATCACTCTACCGCTAGTCAATGGTTTGTTCATCAAGTATTTAATTTCAGAATGATCAGTATGAACAAATACTTCATATCTTGTGATATAGTGTATGAACTTATTAATTGCGAAAATTACAGCTAAAAACTCTTTCTATGTAACTGCATAATTTAATTCTGTGGAAGACAAATTCTTACTAATATAATAAATAACATAGGATTTCTTGTCTTCCTCTTGTCCCAAAGCTGTGCCAACAGCTAGGTCTGAAGCATCGGAAGAAATATGAAAGGGCAGGGACCAGTTTGGTCCTCTCAAAATTGGCGCCTGCACCAACTTTTCCTTCAATGCTTCAAAAGACTGTTGGCAAGCCGTGGACCAAGAAAACTCACTATCCTTAGCTAGAAGTCGGAAAAGAGAAGCACCTATCTTAGAAAAATCTTCAATGAATATTCTATAGTAACTAGCATGTCCTAAAAAACCTCTTACTTCCCTTTGAGTTTTGGGTGCAGAAAGATGCAGAATGATTTTGATCTTTGCCGGATCGACCTGGATAACTTTGTCAGAAATAAGATGGCCAAGTACCACTCCCACTTTGCACACTAATCTAAATTTCTTTTCACTCAAAGCAAGGTGGGCTTCTTGAAAATGAAGAAGTACTTTCTCCAAATTTTCGAGAACTTCTCGAAAAGAGTTACCAAACACAGAAAAGTCATCCATATAAATTTCTACAAAATCAAGATCAGCAAAAATATCCAAGACTGCCCTTTGAAAGCTAGCTAGAGCATTACATAATCCAAAGGGAAGCACTTTATAAGAAAAATTACCCCATGGGCATGTAAAAGTAGTTTTATCCTGATCTTCAGGTGCAATCTGTATCTGGTTATAGCCACTGAAACCATCCAAAAAGGAGAAATATTTCTTTCTTGCAAGGGTATCAAGCACCTGGTCAATGAAAGGGAGAGGGATGTAATATTTGAGAGTGGCTTTATTTAATTCATGATAATCAATACAAATATGCCACCTTCCATCTTTCTTAGGCACTATCACTAATGGAGAGACCCACTGACTATCAGAAATAGGATAGATAAAACCAACATCTAAAAGCTTCTGTATTTCTTCTTTCACAACATCTCTTAGAGATGGATTCATTCGTATTTGGGGTTATCAGATAGGTCAGGTTCCTTCCTGAATATAGATATGATGTGTACAAGTTTAAGGAGGGATACCCTTCATGTCTTCATAGCCCCATGCAAATGCACTAAGATGGTTTTTCAACAAATTCACAAGCTGTTCTTGCTGAGATGGGTCTAAATCTGAATTGATATGAAAAGAATTACCAGGACTAATCTCAACAAGAGTAGTATTAGGCTCTGGAGTACTCAAAGGAGTGGTCAAACACAACTATATATAAGAATGAGAATCATGGTTTTCTTGGAAATCTAGGCTAAAAATCTAGATCAAAGGCTTGAAGTTAGGCATGGTGTCTAGATTGTTCAGGAAATCTTGAATTTCATCTTCTTGTGAAGACCCAGTATAATGATGAATAAGATAAATAGACTAAGTCTCCTCATCACTGCTTTGGTCCAACCATAAGATGTCTCGGAGATCTTGAATGGATCTGGCAAGGGGGTATAAGGTAACTTTCTTCCTAGAATCTCCATGTGAAATATGCATATCTCCAGAATGACATCCAATATATGCATCGACTGTAGCAAGCCATGGTTGACCCAAGATCAAGGGATGTCCTCCTACCGGGTTCTTTGGCTGAAGCACAATGAAATCAACAGGATATTCCTACGAATCCAATGAGATGATCACGTCTTGCAATACTCCTTTAGGCTTAATTTTGGATCTATCTACTAATTCAAGCACAATGGGAGTAGGGCGAAGATGAGATAACCAAAGTTGATCCATGGTTTGCTTAGTCATTACATTAATGGCTGCCCCCAGGTCTATAAGAACATTAGAGACAAGGACATTACCAATCTGAATTGTGACAACATGGTTTCCGGGATCAGTATATTTTTCCACAAACACAGATCCCGTCATTAACTCTGCTTCCCTACCAAAAAATTGAATAGTTTGGGGTTCCAATCTCTTCCTCCTGGGTTTCTTGAGACAAAGTTCCCTAATAATCTTGGTACAAATGGGGATATCTTTAATGGCTTGGAGCAAAGGTATCTTAATGAAAATATTCCATAGTTTCGATGCCAAATGAGTCTCAAGAACAGGCTCTCTTCTTTCCATTACCTGCCTCTCCAGGAAGGGAGGCTAGTTGGAAGAAGATGGAAAGGACTCAGAGTTTAAGGGCTGCTTAGTGACAATTTTCGGAGAATGGTTAAGAGTTTCCTATTCGCCTTTCTCCTCAACAATCACCATAGGTTGTTTCTGATTTTCTGGTATTATAGTCCTTCCTGATCCTAATTGAATATCATGAACTCCAACTGGAATAGACTGGTATTGGAATGGCAAAGGAAGGTTTGTTAAATGGATCATTTGTACTACCTTATTATTATTATTAGGATTGGGTGTGGGTTGACCAGGCAATTTAGGAGGTCGGAAGGGTGGAGGTAAAGGTAATGTAGTAGTCTGACTTGAAAGTTGAGGCATTGGATAAGGTACATGTGTAGATGGGTATGGTTGCATAGGTGGCTGTTAGGAATATGGAGAATGAGATGGGCCTTTCCAACCTTGTTGCCATGGTTGGGGAGGTTTCCCATGCTGATACTGATTTCCATACTGCCACTGCTGATGAGAGTTAGGATATGAATATGCATGTGGACTATAACCAAAATAGTGTGGAGGAAATTTAGGAGCCATACCTGCACCTACCTGAGGCCAATGTATTCTTGCTCCCATAGCATAAAATTGTTCAGCTTCAAGCTACCCCCCTGTAAATACTACTTTAAGTCCAGGTATAGAGGGACATTTTTTTGTGGTATCGTCTTCTGCACAAATAACACACTTATTAGTTTCTTTCAAGTTAAGAGGGCATTCTTTAGGGGGATGCTTGTCTCTATATTTAGGACAGAAAATACATAATGAATCTTGTTCCCTCATAAGTTTTTGTTGAAATTTTAAAGAGTCTAAATGTTTAGTAACAATTTTCATTATATCAATTTTCATGTTTTCCATTTTATTTTCCAGTCCAATAATCATAGCATTAGTAGATTCAATTTTTCTATTTTTATTTTGAGTTTCTCTACCAGATCTATACTGATTCCTTGAAAATTTCCGACATAATTCACAAATATGATTAAAAGTTTGCTGAGAAATATCACCTTGTCCTAACAGATTCAAATTATTTCTAGCATTATCAGTAAGTCCTCTTAAGAACAAGGTTCTAATCGTGTTGGGATCAAGCCTAATTTTTGACCTTTGTAAAATATATAGAAATATTTCCAAAAAATCTTCAATAATTTCATCATCATCTTGTATGGTTGTAAAAATTTCATCTTGCATGTCCCGAGTTTTACAATATTCTTGATATTTGGACAAAAATACCCTCCTCATCTGGTCCCAATAAGTTATGGTGTTTCCTCCTAACCCCATAAACCAACGGAAAGCTAAGTCCTCAAGGGTAACAGGACATAATCTTAACTTCTGAGCCTTAGTTGCATAATCATAACTTCTACAAAAAGTATTGAACTCAAATAGAAAAGAGTCGGGGTCTTCATGAACTTTACCATAGAAATGAGGGAGAGCTGACGGTGGAATATTCTTCATCCGTGACACGGTGTCAGGATCCACAATTGGAAACACAAAATTAGATTGTCCTTCACTTACCTGGTTATCATGAGTCCCTTCCAAATGGTCTCCTTGGTCTGCCATTGTTTCCTTCTTGATTGTACCGTTTTCCACAAGCTGATCCACACCTGAGCTGTTACTAGCAGAATCCAGGTGGATTGTTCCTACGTGATGGGTTTGGATTGAATTGGGCTTCCTGCTTGCAGAAGGAGACCCAATGTTAGAAAAATTATTTGGCCCTTAGTGGGCTTCGAACCCTTACCTTTCCTATGCATTCATCTCAAAAAAGAAAGAAACATATCAAAACAATTTCTAATAAGGAATACTGTCAGAAAAAAATCAGCACCAGTAAAAAATTCCTTCAAAAATACTTGAAAAAACAAAGGAAACTTACCTCTATTATACAATCACAAAATTCTTACCAAATCAAATCGCCTCCCCAGCAATGGCACCAAAATGTTGGGTGCAGGAATTACACTTAAGTAAAAATCCTCAACACTTAATTGTCAACCCAGGGGATTCGTAAACTTAGAGACGAAGCATAGGAAATGCCAGAGATGATATGAATATTTCCAATCCAACTCCTACTTTTGAAAAGAAGAATTGCAGAATCAAGCCTTAGAGAAGAAAGATAAAACTCAAACCATCAAAACAATCTGAGGCTAGAACAAGAAGAAATGTACTTGTAAAAGAGATTCAGAGATAAAGAGGAGCAATCACTCTAGCCAAATATTGATTAGCTACTAAGAATGTATTTCCTTTAGCAAAGAAACCTTAGCAGTTTCCAACAAATGGGACCCTTCAATCCTGCATATATAAAGATATCCTTCTTGCGAAAAATAAATCTTGCACTAGTGCAGGAATCAATGATTTATGTAGAAAGTGTAAAGTAATGTCTTTACTAGAAAGGCTTTTCTTCGTGCAAGGGCTTTGAACTTTCTCAAGTCCGCAACACTTACATCCAATACTAAGAATTTGGTTCTTGTACTCGATCCAGGCTTCTTGCACCTTAATGTCTAATCCTTGAAATCAATAATTCATTACTGAAGTGTGATGAAATAGTAAAGATGAATATCTGTAAAGAATAAGAAAATAGTCTGTTTAATTAAGATATGACTGAAAGAAAGAAAGTTGTTAGAAGTAATCTAGAAAGGCTTGTTGCATTATATTATCTAACGCTGGTGCGAGAACAGTTCTCCTTCTTGCACCAGGGAGAAACCAAACCAATGTGTAGGAAATAAATAACACACCAACATGCACTAGTGTAGGAACGAACCAAGGTAAAGGAAATAAACCAGATCGTGCAAAAAATAAATAGCACACCAACGTGCACTGGTGCAGGTAACACCTCCTGCTCAAACTAGGAAAGGGAAAGAAATCAACTGTGAAAAAAGAAACTTAACTACTTCACGCAACAGATCTTCTTCCCAGTCAAACAGAAATTCAAAGACTTAAAATTAAATCACACTCAACGGTTTAAACATAAATTGCAAGAACAGCAAGGAGGGAGAACGTGCTGGTTTGGCTGGGCCCTTGGCCAACCAGTGCATTTCCATTTCAAACAAAAATGCTACTCAGAATTAATTCATCAAATATTTAAGCCGAATATAAAATTTACAGAACATTAGGTGGAGCTCTTCATATTAGACTCTTAAATAAATTACATACATGATGACATATCCAGCCTAGATTTGGGCGATAACACAAAATAGTCTTGTTACCACCTCCTAGTTCTATTTGATTCTCAAAACATTGAACTTTTTGTCCTATTTACATTTCTGCTTATATATATCCTTTTGGCCGCAGGCCAAAAGGATCATTTACCATTACATAGTCAATTACAAAAATCGTTGGAACAAATTACATAACCGATTGCAGAATAAGCTTTCGTCCTTCAAAATTAAATCACTTTTACAAAATAGGTCGTGGCTATCTCCAGTTGTCCGTCTCTCTTAATTCTGATCTCAGCTACTCTTGATTTTCCTGCTATCATACATGGGATTTAGATGCCTTCAGATATATCCTCATTGATCGTATCCAAAATAGGCAGTCAACCGAAGTGATCCAGATTTGCTGCCAAGATTCACGGCGTTGGTGCTGGTGCGGGATCTATTCTACACTAAAAATTAGCAATCAAGGTAAGTGATCATCTATTAAATAGCATAGGAGGTAATGATAAGTTACAAAAATAATTCTAAGAAAGAAATCATGTAATATATAGTTAATAAATGCTAAGACAAGTGAAAAAATGTAAAATATGAAGTTTATGCAAAATGTGTCATCGTTCTCGCACTAGTATAGGATGAGGGCGCATAAGATAGGTAAAACAGGGTAATGATTATGATTTGGAAAGGGAAGCATGATAAAAAAGAATGAAATTTATGGAACTAACATCTTCCCATCCCTAAACTGTTGTGCATCCTCACACAAATTTTTTACCTCTGCAAAAAAACCAAAATTTTTGAATTCTCCAACTCAGTCCTATTCCAAAATGTTGTCTTCAGGTTGCACTGTTTCATCCTTCTTCCTCTTGATATGCCTAAACTTCGGTGAAACCTTTTTTAACCACCTAAAACAAAATCTATCCCAATATTTCCAAACTCTAGCCTCACTTTTATTTTTCTTGAGCTCTGCCATCAATTCTCCTCTTCTTTGTTCCTTCTCCTCTTGTGATTTGGTGACAAGCTGCTCCAAGTTTCGTACTTGGAGTTCTAATTATGCTATGCGAGCAATTGGAGTCACTTCATTTGTCTCAGCAGGGGCTGTCACTGGCTCCGGAACTTCTATATCTCCCATGGTCACATCAAGGAACTCTTCTTCCTGTAGTCCTTCTTTTTCTAGTTCCTCTTTCTCAGGTTCTTCTTCTAGTTCATCTTCATCTTCCAGGTTTTCTTCCTTAGGCTCTTCTTCTTCTCCCAGGTATCCTTTCTTAGATTCTTCCTCCTCTTCCGGGTCTAATCCCTCAGGTTCTTCCTCAGTTTCTTCTTCTTCTTCTGGGTCTTCATCCTCAGGTTCCTCCTTGTCTAATTTTTCTTCCTCTTCTTTCGGTTCTTTTTCTTGGGCCACGACTTCTTCTTGTACTGGTACAGGATGGGGTTCCATATCCTGTGAGGTTTTTGCTTCCTCTTCTACATCTGAAACCTCTCTCTTCCTTTGGGGATTTCTCATAAGATTTACCAATGGAACATTGTCCCCAATTTGTGCAATATTCGCCAAATCTGCAAGAACTGACAACCTGTCGTGCTCCGAGGCCTGTGCCTGTGCACCATATGTTTCCTTAGTGGAAGATGACACCTTCCCTTCTATTTATTTCTCTTTCCACCTCCTTTTTTCACTACTACGAGAAGGAATTTCCTTTCTGCTTCTCTTCAGGCCCTTGCTTGTACTAGGGGCCTGTGTCTTCTCTTCCTCTGGTGAATTCCCGTGCAGCTGTTTTAACAGCTCTTCCGATGTCATACCTTTTATTTCTAACTGATTTAAGACCAGGATTTTTATCAGGCCATGGTGGTATAATCATGCATTGGCTTGGTCCTCCCTTCAATCCTGTAAAATTCTGGCCATTTTCTCCAAACTTCTGAGTAAAAAGTAGGGGAATTTCATTCTCTTCTGGAGGAACTGTAAAAATCCCGACTCCCACAACAATGGGAGACAGCTGTTAAATTCGGAAGTTTGTTCAATATTACTAAGGGACAGGGGTTCATTTCAGACGAGCGGAATTGCTGTTATCGGCTGTGAAAGATGAGTTCTGAGGTTTGCATGCCACACCGAGGATCAACTTCTCATAAATAGGAATTTAACCATTCATCCATCGTGTCTCCAGTTTACCTGCCATACGTACTCATCATTCCTGGTCAGGCTCAATTGGTACACGTGACAATAGTTTAACAGTTAGGTACAATGATGAAGAGATGTTTGGAATGAAGGTAGGAGCGGGGCAGTTATGAGTGAAGGATGTTTCACATTATGGCGGAATGGTGTGGATTATATGAAAATAATGATTACATGATTTCATATTCCTTCATAATTACAAAAAAAGACTTAGAATTCATTTAAAAAGATCATGATTCCTACTTAAAAAACTTTGTACTTTCAACTAATTTCCTCCTAAGTAATGTAATAGCATAACTGCTTATCAATGATATGAAGAAAATCATATAAATTTTCATCATGAACACTTTCTTATGCCCTATGATAATCTATACTGCTGCTGATGAGGTGTATTCTTGTATTGATCTTTGCACTGCGTAAATCATTCTGTTCATACTTTTCTGCTCATATCATATAGGACAATATGCTTGCACTAGTGCAAGCATAATGTTAAAACAGAGAATTAAAATATAGGCTAGATTTCACATGATTTCTTTAACTTATTCTGAATTTTGCTTCGCCCTTTGATGCTTCAGAGCACAACCTTCTACTCTTTATATGTAGGATCTTGCAATGAAATTCATGAGGGAATAAAGGAGAAGGAAAAGGAAATTTTAGAATGGGAAGGAATTCTGTCACAGGGATTCTAGGAAAGTACCAAAAGAGGGAAAATAGAAGTGGGATAGGGGAAAAAAATTTAGGGTTAAAGTGGGATTTCTTTGAAGCGGATAGGGTGAATTTAGAAGAAGATGGGAAGGTTAATTATACTATGATTTCGAGAATAAAGCTAAGGGAAAATTATGAAATGGGATATGAATAAGGGCATAAAATTTTCTGGAAGGTTTGCCTGCACTGGTGCAAGAAAAATAACTGTCACGAGAATTCAGCGTTACTTGAAAAAATATCCATGCTAATTACGCAATTGTTCAAAGGTTGGTTCTGCTGAACCTACTTTTACTTCGGTGGTCACTAGCATATCTAAATATCAAGCAACATTCTCTTTTTAGTAGAAATTTTTGATCTTCCCGCTAGCAAGATGGTTTTTAGGTTGATCCTTCTACAATCATGTCAGCGAACTGATTTTCATAATTACAGGAAATTATTTTTTCTTACTTTTTTTTCTTTTTATTTTATTTTTTTTTATTTTTTTTCGAAGAAGAGGGATTCAAATTTTCAAGAGGTTGGTATTACCATTTACCACTACAATTCCAAATTGTTGCTGAACTTGTTGTGTAAAATCTTTCTTGGCAAGTGGTTGAAAATATTTCTTTAATCTATGTCCATTTACCA
Source organism: Pinus albicaulis (assembly GCA_034641835.2). Taxonomy (NCBI): domain Eukaryota; kingdom Viridiplantae; phylum Streptophyta; class Pinopsida; order Pinales; family Pinaceae; genus Pinus; species Pinus albicaulis. Next base: position 654,869,689 of record CM076583.1, on the reverse strand, counting down.
AGAATACCATATCATGTCCATCAATGGTTTTGACTTCTAGAGCTCCATTCTCAAATACTCGGATTAATTCATATGGTCCCATCCAACGTTTATGAAATTTCCCTTTAAAAATTTTAAATTTAGAATCATAAAGGAGTACCCAATCAGCTTGTTGGAACTGTTTTTTTTAATGGACTTGTCATGCCACCTTTTCCGTTGCTATTGGATTAATATGTTTTTCTGGACAACATCTCTACGAAATTAATCTAACTCATTTAACTGAAGAAGGCACTTTTTTGTGCCTCAGAGAGATCAAGTCCTAGCTGAGCTGCAATTCTGAAAGTTTTGATCTGGAACTCAATCAGTAACAGAACCTGTTTACCATGTACCAGCTCATATGGTGTGTGCCCCGTACTATTTATCCAAGTGGTTTTGTATGCCCAAAAAGCTTCTGGTAATCTTTCAGCACAATATTTCCGATGCATATTCACCGTCTTTGTGAGAATGGACTCGATCACCTTATTTGTAGATTCCACCTGGCCATTTTCTTGCGGGTGGTACGGTGTAGACTTCTGGTGCCGGATCTTGTATTGCTCCATCACTCCTTGTACCATATTAGAAATAAACTGCGGACCATTTTCAGAAACAATTTCTCTAGGCACACCAAATCTAGTAAAGATTTCATAAAAGAGAAAAAACAACAACTTTTTCTATAGCAAAAGAAACAGCTTTAGCTTCCACCCATTTTGTAACAAAATCTATACAAACCAAAATATAATTTTTACCTAATGATGTTGGATTTATTGGCCCTATAAAATTAATAGCCCATTTTTCAAAAGGATCAATAATAACTTGATGGTATAAAGGCATTTCATTGGTTTGATTAGGTTGGCCCATTCGTTGACAAATATGACATCGCCTGACATACTGCTTGGCATCCTTAAACAAGGAAGGCCAAAAGTAGCCAGAACGTAATATTTTATATGCAGTTCTCTTGTCAGCGAAGTGGCCTCCAAAAGGTACATCATGAGCAGATTTCAATATGTCAAACACTTCCTCCTCTCTTACACATCTGCAGATAATCAAATCTCGACCAGTGTAAAAGAGGTCTCCTTGAATCCAAGAGTATGCAGCACTTTTCTGAATAATATTCCTGTTTTCACAAGCATGCAAGTGAGGTGGTGTTTTTCCAGTAACCAAATAATTGGTGATGTCAGAAAACCACAGAGAAACTGTAGACACAACAAAAGGATGTTCATGTGTAAAATCATCATTAACAGGAGTTACGTCACCAGGATTATCTAGTCTAGAAAGAAAATATGCTACAACCTTCGATTTTCCTGGTCTATCAACAATAGTAATATTGAATTCCTGCAACAATAGCAACCACCTAATCACTCTACCGCTAGTCAATGGTTTGTTCATCAAGTATTTAATTTCAGAATGATCAGTATGAACAAATACTTCATATCTTGTGATATAGTGTATGAACTTATTAATTGCGAAAATTACAGCTAAAAACTCTTTCTATGTAACTGCATAATTTAATTCTGTGGAAGACAAATTCTTACTAATATAATAAATAACATAGGATTTCTTGTCTTCCTCTTGTCCCAAAGCTGTGCCAACAGCTAGGTCTGAAGCATCGGAAGAAATATGAAAGGGCAGGGACCAGTTTGGTCCTCTCAAAATTGGCGCCTGCACCAACTTTTCCTTCAATGCTTCAAAAGACTGTTGGCAAGCCGTGGACCAAGAAAACTCACTATCCTTAGCTAGAAGTCGGAAAAGAGAAGCACCTATCTTAGAAAAATCTTCAATGAATATTCTATAGTAACTAGCATGTCCTAAAAAACCTCTTACTTCCCTTTGAGTTTTGGGTGCAGAAAGATGCAGAATGATTTTGATCTTTGCCGGATCAACCTGGATACCTTTGTCAAAAATCAGATGGCTAAGTACCACTCCTGCTTTGCACATTAATCTACATTTCTTGTCACTCAAAGCAAGGTGGGCTTCTTGACAACGAAGAAGTACTTTCTCCAAATTTTCGAGAGCTTCCTGAAAAGAGTTACCAAACACATAAAATTCATCCATAAAAATTTTTAAAAAATCAAGATCAGTAAAAATAACCAAGACTTACCTTTGAAAGGTAGCTGGAGCATTACATAATCCAAAGGGAAGCACTTTATAAGTAGAGGTACCCCATGGACATGTAAAATTAGTTTTAGCCTGATGTTCGGGTGCAATCTGTATCTGGTTATAGCCATTGAAACCATCCAAAAAGGAGAAATATTTCTTTCCTGCAAGGGTATCAAGGACCTGGTCAACGAAAGGGAGAGGGAAGTAATATTTGAGTGTGGCTTTGTTTAATTGATGATAATAAATACAAATACACGATGTTCTATCTTTCTTAGGCACTAGCACTAATGGAGAGACCCATTGACTATCAGAAATAGGATAGATAAAACCATCATCTAAAAGCTTCTGTATTTCTTCTTTCACAACATCTCTTAGAGCTGGATTCATTCGTCTTTGGGGTTGTGTTGAAGCCTTGAAAATCACAACATTGGGGATAACCACCCAAATCATCTAATACGTCTTTTCCATTTATGAAAGTGGCTCCCATCGTTCTTCTCGGTCCAAGTTTATCTTTTCCCCTATCGCTATTGGTTTACGATGTATCGTTAACTACCAATAGACAGGGATATCAGATCAATTCTTCTTGCTGATCAGGCAAGAGAATGACCCTTAAGCTGATTTGGGTTTAGCCAAACCACAACTAAGATTTTGCCTCTTCGAGAAGATGACTTAAAAGAATGTAAATTTAATCTAAATGCAAACTTTATTCTATAATGCAAGCAAAATAAACTAATCTAAATCCTATCTCAATTAAGTAGATATAAATCTAACCCAACTAAGAGCAAGATAATTAAATAATGAGAATTAAAATATGTCTGGTTTTAAATTAATGTTAAGCTAACGAATAAATTCAATTAGCTCACATTTGTGAGTACCAAAACACATTCTATTGAGACCATTTGACTAAAATAATAAATCAACAACACTCCGGAAGAAATTCACAAAAATGATATCGATTATCATATCAATCAAACTAATAATTAAACAATAACATGTGGAAGAAATTCACAACACATTACTATTTAATAAATCAATGTTATAAGACAGATTTCTGAGTAATGGTTACTTAGAAATCAGAGTTTAATTCATAAGAGCAGAGATACTTAACAATTTGAGACAAATTATCCATATCAACAAAAATGCCAAAACATGAATAAAATGAAACAACAATTTTATTAAAATAAAAATGAAACTGGTATTTGATACAGAAATGCCAAAAATACCAGTTAATTGAATCTGCTTATCTGATCTTGGTCTCTAACAGTACTTTACATTACTTGAATTTCTGCTTTCAAGACTAGAGCTGCAGAAATGCAAACTCTGCCCATCATGCATAATTCAAGATATAAAGAATAAACCCTCATTAATGTTCAGATCTGAAGTTTTTCTCTCCTCCCCATCTAAAACTCTAAATTCCTATAACAGAAATGTTTTTAGAAGTCTGGAATTGCAGAGGAGAGCAGCCCCTATTACATTCTGCAATCTCATATTTATAATATTTGCAAAGGAATTCTTGAGATGAAAGTTTGTTGAAGAGAAATCTGCCCAATCCAATTTTATTTGCTCAAAATTCCCATCTTTAATTGCTGGAGCATTCTCATTGATTGAGGTCTTTTTTCTCCATATATCTTCTACTTTTTTCCTACAAAAAGAAATCAAAATGATTTAAAATGTAACAACAAAATCAAAATATCATTTCTGGCATTAAAACAAATCCAATCAAATTTAATTTAAATAAATCATTAAAAATAAAATATAAGCTCTCTATTGATGCCTGTGATGTTTTAATTAGCCAAGGATATTATTGACAAATGAATCTGCAATTAGAAGAGGCTTGGACAAATGAAAATGCAGAAAATAAATCAGAAAATTGATTTTGTTTTAGAAATTCGGAGCTTGATCTTCTGCATAATGTTTGACCCAATTAGTGATCAGATCTATTAGTGGAACCTCCTTAGAAATGTTCCCCTTGATTTTATCTTTCCAATGAGCCGTCCTGGGCCTCATTTGGCCAAATAAAACTCATTCTATGGGCCTTCGAAGTTGGTGAGTCAATTCTGGCACAATTCTGGAATTTTCTGTTGCTGGGCTAAAAATCAGCATTTAAATTTAAAAAATTAATCCTAAATTAGAATTCTAAATAACTAATAATTAATTTTAATTTAATTATTAAATATGAACTAAACTAATTAATTAATAAACTATTTATTAATTAATATCTAACTAACTAAAATGTTAATTATTTATAAACTAATTAATATAAATAATATTTAAATTTTAATTTAATTAAATTAATTAAATATTATATATTAATTATATTAAATACTAAATAAATAAATAAAAATATATTAAACTTAACCTACCACTCCTTTAACTCTACTCATACATATCATTGAAAAATTTAAAACAAATCATTAAAACTTAAAACTTATGAATTAATCCATGTGAGTTTGTAAAGGGGTAAGGTGAGTGGAGGGTGAGGTGAGGGTGACGTGAGGGTGAGTGAGGTGGAGGTACGGGAGGCATAAGGGAAAAACAAAAACTTTATATTAAAACTTTTTAACACATCGCATATTGCCTTATCGCAATATCGCAGTTTGTCAAATGTGCATTATATAAAAGTTGCGATGTGTTCCGATATTGCGATATCGCGATATGCGATGTAAATTTTATTATATATATATATATATATATTTTTTTTTTATATTAAGTTTTAATTTTAATTAAATTAACTATATTTTATTATAATAATTAATTTAATTAATGTTTAAAATTTAATGTTAAATATCAGTTTTTTATTTTTTATTTTGGTTTTATTTTGATGATGTTTAGTTTAGTTATGAAATTTTCTAAACTACAGCCACTCCGAAAATAAATAAAAAGAATAAAAATAACATTTTTAACCCAGACTAGATAAATGATGGGACTTCAAAGGAGTGTCATTTTCAAACCAGTTGACCAAATGAGGCGAAACAAGCGTCAATGGGAGGCTTATAAAAAATTGATTCTAACAAAGCAATCAAAACAAGAATCCAAAGAAAATGAAAAATTAACAAAAGCGTAGGATAATCAGCTAAATAAAATCCTAAAAGGTGCTTAGCCAAAATTTTATAGAAAGGGTCCCCATTATTTGAAGTGAACAAGTCAAAAACGGGGGGGGTTGTGTTTTTACCACAACAATGGCGACACACGGGAGAAGAACCAGTTATCTCTGTTTGATATGAATGCGATTTTCCTAAAATTCAAGTAAAAATAATTAAAGAAAAGAGAATTATGCTTAAAATGCTTGACTAGGTTCATTAGTCTGAATAAAAGAAAGAATCATCTAACTGTAATTTTTCTTAAAATTCCTCATAAATTAAAATATTTCAAAACTTTATATCAGTCCTTAATTAGTTGTAGAGATAAAGTAGGGGACACTTTACAGCTTAGCTTTTAAAATATACTCATTTGTCACAGGTAGAGCCACTGTTGCCAGCAAACATCTATAGTTTCGACAGGGTTACCTTTTAATCACCAATGATTCAGAATCTCATCTCTTTAAGAATTATTGACCTAGAGATAAATCCATTTATATATGTTTCTTTTTTTATTTTTATTTTTATTATAAATCTTAAAAGCCATTGTCCTATTTTGGTAGCCAGATAGTTGACAATGCCATTCACTGGTTATAATTGGACTAAACAAGCTGGCTCATGATGAGACCCCTTGTCTTATAATTGTTTGCAATCATAAGCCATTACCCTGGTTTGTTTAGCAGTGTTGGTAATGTCAGCCTATTTTTCCCCTATGATAATGGTAAGCAGGCTCATGATGAGACCTCTTATCTTTTAAGTTTAAATATATCTTTGGATTATACTCTAGAAAAATAAGACTCTTTGGGACAGGAAGAATCATTGACTCCTTAAGAGTTAAGAATGACAATTTTAGAGTTAAAAGGTGCTTTGCTGTAAAGTGTCTTTACTTGGTTAAAAATAACTTTTCTTGATTGATAATAGAACTTTGAAAGATCTTAATAAAATATTAAAATCTCAAAATGATTACAATTTTGATGAAAAAGAAATTTCTCCAGATTTTATGATACTTTGTCAACTTCTCTAAATTGGTAATCTCTTCCTTAAGTATGTCTACCTTTATAATAAGAAAATCAAACTTTACTAAGAGATTTAAGAAAAAAATTAATAGATGACTATTAACAATTTTTCTCCATGTATGTTGACCATAGTTAGGTAACAAGAAGGCCTTCCATATAAATCATGGCAAAGTCACCAAAATCAAAACTGAGAATCAAAGGAAAAGAATTCTTATTCTAAAATAAGAAAGAAACTAACAAACAAAAATAAAAATGAAGAAATTTAAAAGTGGAAAGGAAAATTCAAGTTTCGCAAGATAAATTCAAACAAGAATGTTTATAACAATGTCTCAACAATATGAAGAAAGAAAATAATCGTGTAATCAATCCTTCTTATGTCGAGATTTAGAAAATTCATACCTTGCAGGGTTGTAAGTGTTTTAGGCTTTTTAGAGAGTAGTGACAATAAAATTCAACCACAATGAATACTTTCTGTCTGATATCAATCTTTTTTGTTTCCAAGTATCATCTTAATCATTTTCTAATAAAAAGGAATGCTTTAAAAAAAAAAAAAACAGATTAAAGGTTTAGAAACTTCCTAGCGTAGCTGTTTCAACGAGGATTATCGCTGCTTCTTGAAATTAAGCCAGGAGAAGAGTATGGACTTCGAAAATATGATCTGGCGGAGGATTGGAAGCTTTTATGAAGAGCTGCAAAACAGATTTATGTATCAGAACAACAAAACTTAAACTAAAGTAACGAAATGGAAATCAATGAAAGTGGGTACATGAATCTTACCATTGGATAATTGCTTTTGATCTTTACCTGAAAGGTATCAATTTCTCCAAACTAGCTGACTTCTTATTTTAATTAACATTAAAAACTTGAAGAAGTCAAACTAACCAAAATCCTATAACCCAAAATCATTATTTATTTTATCTAAACTAAAGCAAGCAGTAAAATAAAAAAATGGAATGCTTAATGTTCGAGGGAAAACAAATGCATCAGAAATGAGAATGAAAATTTGCAGTAATGACTGTTTCTCAAAATATTATAAATTTCATATAAACTCCATGATTTTATAAATTTTCCAGAATCAAGACCACATCCAAGATAATAAAATTTAAATGTGAAGACAGATAGGTCTTGAATTTCTTTTTAATTATGGAATTATATATTTAAAATTGAAATATATGAGAAATCAAAATGATTTGAATATGCCGCAAATTTATCATCAGCTGCTTTCTTACCATAGTGGTTACCCAAGCTCGCTTTTAAAATAAGACACAGCAGTATCGAATGATCCGCATCACATGTTTCTTCACCATGCTTCAATTTTAATTTGCAAGACTTCACCTTTGTTGCTATGCCATATATCGATTAAATGTTAATGGCTCAGAGGCATGCATTGAAAGCTATCACATCAGAGATTGCAATGGCAAATTGCCGATATGAAAACATGTAATGAGAACATGTGCAATGAAATGAAGCGATCACATCATTAAAGATATATTATATTGGGGATCGGGGAATATTGACATTGTGCTTCCCTTACTGCACATCGCACATCGCAGATTCTGAATTGTGATGTGAGCATAATTAAAAATGCGATGAAGCAATTGCAATATCGACGATTTCTAATTGGCGATGCTGATCGGCGATTGGTGAATGTTTTGGTACCTGATGTAATACAATATGATTCTTGAAATGCCGATATGCAATGATTGACGTGGTTAACTGGCGATCGCGATCAACAAACTTAAGCACATGATGTAACAATTCTCGATACGCCGATATGCGATGAAGAGTGGACCCGATAACTTTATGATGAAAATTTAATAACATATCGGATCTGAGACATCGACCCTTTTAAAGTTATGCTCCTACCATTATTTGCGATTGAATGGACGCGATATTTTATAAACTTGATTTGAATTTTATATCGGGTCCGGACTTATGTGGTTGTCGCAATATTGGTAAAGGAAATTCACGATAATGGAGTATACTTCAACTGCAAACCTCTGATATGCGAAATGCAAAATGCGATATCGCATATGAGTGAGGTAATACATCGGAGATCTTTTATGAACAATTTGTTATCAACAATGCTAAGAGCTACTTTCGATGAAACATTTCGCTACAAATGGTTGTGATATCATATGAAATGATTGACGAAGATGAATGGGATGGTAGTATTGTGAATATTTTCACTGAAGTATCAACAATATGAAAATCAAATTGAAATGATCAATGAAAGCAAAATTAAAAAAATTGCTCAAATTCTAATGAATCACAAAATAAAATTTCCCTGAACCTGTTGCAATTTTGAAATGGGTTTGCTGCTTACTTCCAGTTTTGAAAACAAATGAAATCCTGCAAATAAAACAAAACAAAAATAAAAAATAAACTAAGGAAAAGAGAAACTAATAATAGATGAGAAAGAACATGTGAATGCGTACCTGGAAGGAATTTCTCTGTAGTTTTTTTACCTCATGAATCTTCAAAATTTTCCTTCGATTTATCAAAATTTTTCCTTTGTTCAAAATCATCTCATCATTTATTCTAAATCGGAGTGAGCAATCAGCCTAAATAAAATCTGCTTGTTCATGTTTAGGAAATATAAAATTTACCAGAAATAAATATGAAAATAGTCTTCCCTTTTGAATTGAAACAACAATTTATTACCTCTGCTCATTCCGAATTAACTTGAGAAAAATCTGTATTGTTATAGTGATTGTTCAATAATGCCTTCAGTAAATAAATATGATGCGTATTACAACATCAAATAATAAACTAAAGGTCCGAATGGGATAAAGCCACTAATTGTGGAAAAATGTCAAAACAGATTTGAATGTGTGCACACAGCAAAAATGGGCATCCTTAAGGTCAGCTTAGCAAATTTCGAGGAAGATAATATGAACTTCATATGATTACCACAAAAGGTTAGACTGAATAATAATGATTGAGTCAGAATTAAGCTTATCATAGACAATCATACATTTCATGGGATAATGAGATCATGGAGCTTTTATATCTTCAAAACCTTTATCATATAAATTTCAAAAGAAAACCTTAGAAAGAAATCCCGAAATTAAGAAAAGTGGCTTTGAGGCGATTGATGCCAAGTACAACCTTAATTGAATTTAATCAAGACATTATTCAAAATAGACAGAGTAGAGGTATTGCTGTAAGAAATTTAAAAAGGAAAACAAGAATTAAAATCTTCTGATTAGGAGAAAATGTTTTCACTGAACATGTATGAAAATGGCTGATTGCTTTGTTTTATTTTTAATCTACAGAACTGTTGAAAATAAATTAACTACATTAACTCTACTCCTATTCTAACCATATACATGAAAAATGACTAGGTATAGTCATATTTCCAGTGTAACCATTTTCTCATTTTAATCCCTGCATGTATGTACAATTCAAATGTTAGTAATAAAAATACAAATCTAATTAAACTAAGAAAATTAAACCTGAAATCAGAATGTACAACTATTGTTAGAAGCTTATCTAAAATCTCCTTCTCATGAAATTTTCTTTCCAATTGAATACCAATTGGATCATAGAAATCTGGATGGATTTCTATTAAGGATTGGGAAATGTTCACAGGAAGAGATGACAGGCCAGATTGTGGATATGAGCTTTTAAATTCAAAGGCCTGGAAGAAACTGTTAGTGTTATGTGTTAATGTTAAGTTATTAACAATCTTCCATGATGGAAAAGTTTCCAAATATTTTTCAAATGAATTAATGAAAAATGGATGGAAATATTTCAAATGAAATGGAAAATTATTAATTAAATTGGATTGCTGGCAGATTTCTAAAAATACATTCTCTTGTTGATATTGCCTTTGAGAAGATAGAAACTTTTGATAAAATATTAGCATTGATTGAAATTGAAATTGAAATAGCTTTTGATGCTTTTGATTATAATATAAAACTTCAATTTTCCAACGGGGCAATGTATCAATTGAATGTTTGATAATAAAGTACTCAACATGCCAGTGTAATGTATCAAAAATATGAAAAATAAAATCTGAAAATAAATCTGATTTAATACAAAATAATCGAGGAAACAAAAATAAAATGAAATCACTATTGTTACAACTAATGTTACAGCACAATTGGGATTGTTTTGAAATAATTTCTTTTTCACAAGGATTGGCTAGAATTATGGAATTTGAGTAATTTCGAATTCCAACTTGTGAATTAGAAAGAGATTTATGATTATGAACAGGAATGAAAGCTTGATCATGATATGAATCATAAATTGGAATATTTTCTCGAATAGTGAAATCATGAAGATGATTATCTGCTTTAGAGTGAGGATTAGTTGGAATAATTTCTAAATTGAAATGTTCCTCATTCTCAGATGTTATTTGAATTTTATCATGAGGATTCTCTTTAGAAAAATAGAAATCAACATCCTCAATTCCAGAGTAATTATCATAAATGACTTCACAAGATTCTCTAGAATTCCCTTCAATCTTATCCAATATATCCAAACACGGAGGAACAAGAATTTCATGTTCATTAATGGCAAAAGAATGATCATTAATTTCTTCTCTATCTTGATAAAAACTTAATGGTAATTCATTTAGATCAGCCTCTGTATTTTCTGAAATATCATTAACACCAAGAGGGGAAAAATTACCATCATTAAAAATATCAGGATAAAGGAAAAAATGTGAATCTGAAATAATGCATTTAAAAATGTTTCTGTTTGAGAATTCTTGTACATTATGCTCATTGTAAATTTCAGATTGTAAATCATTCCTTTGCGTACTCACGCTTTTTTGAATAAGATTGCTTTGTTGCTCTGATTTTAGCATTTGTTCATCATGAAAAGATTCAGAAATTTGTACAGCAGTTTGCATGCTATTATTTACTTTGATTGTTGCTTGCACTTGCTGATTTGCAATCTGATTTTCTGAATTTAATGCAGAGAAACTTTCAGATTCTAATGCAGGTCTTTCTCCAAAATTGCTGTTGTTGTCTTCTTGCATTTGATTAGAAATATTTTCCAAGCTTTGTGAAATCTCTTCATCACAATTTATTTGTACATCCAAATTGGATTTCTCATTTATATTGGAAGGGGATGGAACAAAGCTTGAACTAATTTCATATGGATCGAGACTAGGGGGAAGAGAATAATTATGTTCAAACCAATCTAGTGATTCTTCTTTCATAGGTTCATCTTTGACATTAAATTTTAAACAATTCAAATGAAGTCGAATATTAAAATCTCTAACAGACTCATTTTCATTTCATAGATATTCAATTTCATCACATACCTGATCATAATCATAGTGGTCAAATTTACAAACGAAAATTGTAACAAATTGATCCCAGCTGTGAATTGAGGCAACCGGAAGAGTTCTACACCAGTTTCTGGCGTTTGCCGCAAATGTGAGAGTAAAAATTCTGCATAAAATGCCTTCATCAATTCCTTGAAAATCATAATTTGAAACATTTTGAATAAATTGAAGGACATGATTAAAAGTAGAAGAATTTCTCTCACCATTAAACTTTACCTGAGACAAGAGTCTTACCACTTCGGGTGGAGTATTGGAAGATGCACGTCCATGGATACAACTCCAAATTGGAAGTTTAAGAGGAGCCATCGTGATTAAATAAAATGTTAAAATTGAAAAGACTCCAACAAACAACAAGTTTCAGGCCCTCCTTCTAGCGCCAAAAATGTTGAAGCCTCGAAAATCGCTGCTACAACATTGGGGGATAACCACCCGGTCTGGACCTTAATACAACTCCTTTTCCGTTTATGATAGTGGCTCCGACTGGTTTAACTAGGTCCAGTTACCTTTTCCCTATCGCTATTGGTTTGCGATGTATCGTTAACTACCAATAGACAGGGATATCAGATCAATTCTTCTTGCTGATCAGGCAAGAGAATGACCCTTAAGCTGATTTGGGTTCAGCCAAACCACAACTAAGATTTTTCCTCTTTGAGGAGAGGACTTAAAAGAATCTAGAAATTAATCTAAATGCCAACTTATTCTATAATGCAAGCAAAAGAAACTAATTTAAATCCTATCTCAATTAGGTAGATATAAATCTAACCCAACTAAGAGCAAGATAATTAAATAATGAGAATTAAAATATGTCTAGTTTTAAATTAATGTTAAGCTAACGAAGAAATTCAATTAGCTCACATTTGTGAGTACCAAAACATATTCTATTGAGACCATTTGACTAAAATAATAAATCAACAACACTCGAGAAGAAATTCACAAAAATGATATTGATTATTATTTCAGTCAAACTAATAATTAAACAATAACATGTGGAAGAAATTCACAACACATTACTATTTAATAAATTAGTATTATAAGACAGATTTCTGAGTAATGGTTACTCAAAAATCAGAGTTTAATTCATAAGAGTAGAGATACTTAACAATTTGAGACAAATTATCCATATCAACAGAAATGCCAAAACATGAATAAAATGAAACAACAATTTTATTAAAATAAAAATGAAACTGGTATTTGATATAGAAATGCCAAAAATACCAGTTAATTGAATCTGCTTCTCTGATCCTGGTCTCTAACAGTACTTTACATTACTTGAATTTCTACTTTCAAGACTAGAGCTACAGAAATGCAAACTCTGCCCATCATGCATAATTCAAGATATAAAGAATAAACCCTCATTAATGTTCAGATCTGAAATTTTCTCTCCTCCCCATCTACAACTCTAAATCCCTATTACAGAAATGCTTTTAGAATTCTGGAATTGCAGAGGAGAGCCGCCTCTATTCCATTCTGCAATCTCATATTTATAATATTTGCAAAGGAATTCTTGAGATGAAAGTTTGTTGAAGAGAAATCTGCCCAATCCAATTTTATTTGCTCAAAATTCTCATCTTTAATTGTTGGAGCATTCTCATTGATTGAGGTCTTTTTTCTCCATATATCTTCTACTATTTTCCTGCAAAAAGAAATCAAAATGATTTAAAATGTAACAATAAAATCAAAATACCATTTCTGGCATTAAAACAAATCCAATCAAATTTAATTTAAATAAATCATTAAAAATAAAATATAAGCTCTCTATTGATGCCTAGGATAGTTTAATTGTCCAAATATATCATTGATGAGCGAATCTACAATTAGAAGAGGCTTGGACAAATGAAAATGCAGAAAATAAATCAGAAAATTGATTTTTCTTTAGAAATTCGGAGCTTGATTTTCTGCATGATTTTTGACCCAATTAATGACCAAATCTATTAGTGGAACCTCCTTAGAAATATTCTCCTTGATTTTATCTTTCCAATGAGCCATCCTGGGCCTCATTTGGCTAAGTAAAACTCATTCTATGAGCCTCCAAAATTGACAAGTCAAAACTAGTATAATTCTGGAAATTCTATTGCTGGGCTAAAAATCAGAATTTAAATTAAAAAATTAATCCTAAATTAGAATTCTAATTAACTAATAATTAATTCTAATTTAATTATTAATTATGAACTAAACTAATTAATTAATAAACTATGTATTAATTAATATCTAACTAACTAAAATATTAATTATTTATAAACTAATTAATATAAATAATATTTAAATTTTAATTTAATTAAATTAATTAAATATTATATATTAATTACATTAAATATTAAATATTATTTAAAAAATATAAACTAACCTACCTACACTAAAGCTCCATTAATCCAAACACTAACTTACTCTCCACTACCATTAATGTTAAACACTCCACCCATACGTATCATTCAAATATTAAAACATGTCTTATGCCATATGTTTGTGGAGAGATAAGGTGAGTGGAGGGTGACGTGAGGGTGACGTGAGGGTGACTGAGGTGGAGGTACGGGAGGCATAAGGGAAAAACAAAAACTTTATATTAAAACTTTTTAACACATCGCATATTGCCTTATCGCAATATCGCAGTTTGTCAAATGTGCATTATATAAAAGTTGCGATGTGTTCCGATATTGCGATATTGCGATATCGCGATATGCGATGTAAATTTTATTTTTTATATATATATTTTTTTAATATTAAGTTTTAATTTTAATTAAATTAATTATATTTTATTATAATAATTAATTTAATTAATGTTTAAAATTTAATGTTAAATATCAGTTTTTATTTTTTTATTTTGGTTTTATTTTGATGATGTTTAGTTTAGTTATGAAATTTTCTAAACTACAGCCACTCCGAAAATAAATAAAAAGAATAAAAATAACATTTTTAACCCAGACTAGATAAATGATGGGACTTCAAAGGAGTGTCATTTTCAAACTAGTTGACCAAATGAGGCGAAACAAGCGTCCATAGGAGGCTTATAAAAAATCGATTCTAACAAAGCAATCAAAACAAGAATCGAAAGAAAATGAAAAATTAACAAAAGCGTAAGATAATCAGCTAAATAAAATCTTAAAATATGCTTAGCCAAAATTTTATAGAAAGGGTCTCCATTATTTGAAGTGAACAAGTCAAAAATGGGGGGGTTGTGTTTTTACCACAACGATGGTGTCGGCTATTCCTGCTTTCCTTCCGAATAGATATGACGTGTACAAGTTTAAGGAGGGATAGCCTTCATGTCTTCATAGCCCCAAGAAAATTCACTAAGATGGTTTTACAACAAATTCAGAAGCTGTTCTTGCTGAGATGGGTCTAAATCTGAACTGATATGCAAAGAATTACCAGGATTAATATCAAAAAGAGTAGTATCAGGCTCCAAAATACTCAAAGGAGTGGTTAAAGACAACGGTATAGAAGAATGAGAATCATGGCTTTCTTGGAAATCTAGGCTAAAAATCTGGCTCAAAGGCTCGAAGTTAGGCATGGTGTCTAGATTTTTCAGGAAATCTTGACTTTCATCTTCTTGTGAAGACCCAGTATAATGATGAATAAGAGAAATAGACTGAGTCTCCTTATCACTCCTTTGGTCCAACCATAAAGTGTCTCAGTGTTCCTAAATGGATCTGGTAGGGGGGTATAAGGTAACTTTCTTCCTAGAATCTCCATGTGAAATATACATATCTCTGCAACAACATCCAATATATGCATCGGCTGTATCAAGACATGGTCGACCTAAGATCAAGGGAGGTCCTCCTAATGGGTTCTTTGGCTGAAGCACAATGAAATCAATAGGATATTCCCAAGAATCCAATGAGATGATCACATCTTCCAATACTCCTTCAGGCTTAATTTTGGATCTATCTGCTAATTCAACCACAGTGGGAGTAGGGCGAAGATGAGATAACCGAAGTTGATCCATGGTTTGCTTATTCATTACATTAATGGTTGCCCCCAGGTCTATAAGAACATTAGAGAAAAGGACAGTACCAATCTGAATTGTGACAACAGGGTTTCCAGGATCAGTATATTTTTCCACAAATACACATCCCATCATTAGCTCTGCTGCCCTACCAACAATTTGAATAGTTTGGGGTTCCAATCTCTTCCTCCCAGGTTTCTTGAGATAGAGTTCCATAATAATCTTGGTACAAATGGGGATCTATTTAATGGCTTGGAGCAAAGGCATCTTAAGGAAAATATTATGTAGTTCCAATGCCAAATGAGTCTTAGAAATAAGCTCTCTTCTTTCTGCTACCTGCCTCTCTGGGAAGGGAGGCTGGTTGGAAGAAGATGGAAAGGACTCAGAGGGTAAGGGTTTCTTAGTGGAAATTTTTGGAGAATGGTTAAGAGTTTCCTCTTTGCCTTTCTCCTCATCAATCACCATAGGTTGTTTCTAATTTTTTGGTATTACAGTCTTTCCTGATTCTAATTGAATATCATGAAATCCAACTAGAATAGACTAGTATTCAAATGAAAAAGGTGGGTTTGTTACATGGATCATTTTTACTGCCTTATTATTATTATTATTAGGATTTGATGTGGGTTGAGTAGGCAATTGGAAAGGTCGGAAGGGTGGAGGTAAAGGTAATGGGGTAGTTTGACTCGAAATTTGAGGCATTGGATAAGGTACATCTATAGATGGGTATGGTTGCATAGGTGGCTGGTAGGAATATGGAGAATGAGTTGGGCCTTTCCAACCTTGTTGCCATGGTTGGGGAGGTTGCTCATGCTGTTACTGATTTCCATACTGCCACTGCTGATGAGATTTAGGATATGAATATGCCTGTGGATTATAACCAAAATAGTGTGGATGAAATTCAGGAGCCATACCTGCACCTACCTGAGGCCAATGTCTTCTTGCTCCCATAGCATAAAATTGTTCAGCTTCAGACTGCCCCCTTGTAAATACTACTTTAAGTCTAGGTATAGAGGGACATTTTTCTGTGGTATGGTCTTCTGTACAATTAGCACACTTATTAGTTTCTTTCAAGTTAAGAGAGAATTATTTAGGGCGATGCTTGTCTAAACATTTAGGAAAGAAAATACATAGTGAATCTTGTTCCCTCATAAGTTTTTGTTGAAATTTTAAAGAGTCTAACTGTTTAGTAACAATGTTCATTATACAAATTTTCATGTTTTCCATTTTATTTTCCAGTCCAATAATCATAGCATCGGTAGATTCCGTTTTTCTATTTTTATTTCGAGTTCCTCTTCTAGATCTATACTGATTCCTTGAAAATTTCTGACATAATTCACAAATTTGATCAAAAGTTTGCTGAGAAATATCACCTTGTCCTAACAGATTCAAATTATTTCTAGAATTATCAGTAATTCCTCTTAAGAACAAGGTTCTAATAGTGTTGGGATGAAGCCTAAGTTTTCACATTTGTAAAATAAACAGAAATCTTTCCAAATAATCTTCAAGAATTTCATCATCATCTTGTATGATTGTAAAA
Organism: Pinus albicaulis; assembly: GCA_034641835.2. Taxonomy (NCBI): domain Eukaryota; kingdom Viridiplantae; phylum Streptophyta; class Pinopsida; order Pinales; family Pinaceae; genus Pinus; species Pinus albicaulis. The sequence continues at coordinate 654,852,699 of CM076583.1, read as the reverse complement.
ATTCCATCCTACATGTCCCGAGTTTTACAATATTCTTGATATTTAGACAAAAATACCCTCCTTATTTGGTCGCAAGAAGTTATGGTGTTTCCTCCTAACCCCATAAACCAGCGGAAAGCTGAGTCCTTAAGGGTAATAGGAAATAATCTTAACTTCTGAGTGTCAGTTGCATAATCATAACTTCTACACAAAATATCGAACTCAAATAGAAAAGAGTGAGGGTATTCATGAACTTTACCATGGAAATGAGGGAGTTCTGACGATGGAATATTCTTCATCTGTGACACGGTGTTAGGATCCACAATTGGAAACACAAAATTAGATTGTCCTTCACTTACCTGGTTATCACCAGTCTCTTACAAATGGTCTCCTTGGTTTGCCATTGTTTCCTTCTTCCTTGTACCGCTTTCCACAGGCTGATCCACACCTGAGCTGTTAGTAGCAGAATCTAGGTGGATTGTTCCTGTGTGATGGGTTTGGATTGAATTGGGCTTCTTGCTTGCAGAAGGAGACCCAATGTTAGAAAAATTATTTTGGCCCTTAGTGGGCTTCGAACCCTTACCTTTCCTAGGCATTCATCTCAAAAAAGAAAGAAAAATATCAAAACAATTTCTGATAAAGAATGCTATCAGAAATCAATCAACACCAGTAAAAAATTCCTTCAAAAATACTTGCAAAAATAAAGGAAACTTACCTCTATTATACAATCATAAAATTCTTACCAAATCAAATCACCTCCTCGGGAACAGCGCCAAAATGTTGGGTGCAAGAATTACACTTAAGTAAAAATCCTCAAAACTTAATTGTCAACCCAGGGGATTCGTAAACGTAGAGATGAAGCATAGGAAATTGTAGAGATGGTATCAATATCTCCAATTCAAATCCTACTTTTGAAAAAAAGAATTGCAGAATCAGGCTTTAGAGAAGAAAGATAAAACTCAAACCATGAAAACAAGCTGAGGCTAGAACAAGAAGAAATGTACTTGCAAAAGAGATTCAGAGATAAAGAGGAGCAATCACTCTAGCCAAATATTGATTGGCTACTGAGAATTTATTTCCTTCATCAAAGACACCTTAGCAGTTTCCAACAAATGGGCCCCTTCAATCCTGCATATATAAAGATATCCTTCTTGAGAAAAATAAATCTTGCACTAGTGCAGTCTTCATTCACTAGTGTAGGAATCAACGATTTATGCAAAATGTGTAAAGTAATGTCTTTACTAGAAAGGATTTTCTTTGTGCAAGGGCTTTGAACTTTCTCAAGTCCGTAGCACTCAGATCCAATACCAAGAAACTGGTTCTTGTACTCGATCCAGGCTTCTTGCAACTTAACGTCTGATCCTTGAAATCAATGATTCATTAATGCAGTGTGATGAATAGTAAAGATGAATATCTGTAAAGAATAAGAAAATAGTATTTTTAGTTAAGATATGACTGAAAGCAAGAAAGTTGTTAGAAGTAAGCTAGAAGGGCTTGCTGCATTATATTATCTAACACTGGTGCGAGAATAGTTCTCCTTCTTGCACTAGGGAGAAACCAAACCAATGTGCAGGAAATAAATAACACACCAACATGCACTGGTGTAGGACTGAACTAAGCAAAGGAAATAAACCAGATCATGCAGAAAATAAATAGCACACCAACATGCACTGGTGTAGGTAACTCCTCCTACTTGAACCAGGCAAGGGAAAGAAATCAATCATGCAAAAAGAAACTTAACTACTTCATGCAACATATCTTCTTCCCACTCAAATAGAAATTCAAATACTTCAAATTAAATCACACTCAATGGTTTAAGCATAAATTGCAAGAAAAACAAGGAGGGAGAATGTGTTGGTTTGGCTGGGCCCTTGGCCAACTAGCGTGTTTCCCTTTAAAAAAAAAATGCTACTCATAATTAATTCATCAAATATTTAAGCCAAAGATAAAATGTACATAACATGAGGTGGAGCTCTTCGTATTAGACTTTTAAAGCAATTACATACATGATTACATATCCAGCCCAGATTTGTGCGATAACACAAAATAGTCTTGTTACTGCCTCCTGGTTCTATTTGATTCTCAAAACATTGAACTGTTTGTCCTATTTACATTTATGCTTATATAGATCCTTTTAGCCGTAGGCCAAAAGGATCGTTTACCATTACATAGTCAATTACAGAAATTTTTGCAATAAATTACATAACCGATTGGAGAATAAGATTTTGGCCTTCAAAATTATATCGCTTTTAAAATATAGGCCACGACTATCTCTAGTTGTCCGTCTCTCTTAAGTCTAATATCAGCTACTCTCAATTTTCCTGCTGTCATAGCAGGGTCTCGGCTACCTTCAGATATATCCTCATTGATCGTATCCAAAATAGGCAGTCAACCCAAGTGATCCGGATTTTCTGCCAAGATTCACGACGCTGGTGTTGGTGCGGGATCTGTTCTGCAGTAAAAATTAGCAATCAAGATAATTGATCGTCTATTAAATAGCATAGGAGGTAACGATAAGTTACGAAAGTAATTCTAAGAAATAAATCACGTAATATATAGTTAATAAATGCTAAGATAAGTTAAAAAATGTAAAATATGAAGTTTATGCAAAAGGTGTCATCGTTCTCGCACTAGTACAGGATGAGGGCGCATAAGATAGTTAAAAAAAGGTAATGATTATGATTTTGAAAGGGAAGAATGATAAAAAATAATACAATTCAGGGAACTAACACCCTTGAAGGTGGGTAACTTCATCTGTGAAGTTATATCGTATGTTAGTGTCCTGTGATTTGGCAGATTGGTATACCAAATGACAAGGTAATACAAAACTAGTATTTAGATTCCTAGGACCTAGCCTTCCTAGACTCAGATATGGATCTCTCTAGTTGTTTGAAAAATACATGTGCTTGTTTTCTTTTAAAGGTTTATTTTAGGCTAGTTATTAAGTGTGGGGTTTTGTTGTTTGTTTTGGTTGGGTATGATGATCAAAGAGAAAAGGTAGAATGAGGAAATTTCTAAGTCATTGGGTAATGGATTCAAGTGAAAGTCATGATAAGTTCATCAATGAATTAGGGAGTATCATAGGGAAAATCTAAGTTGGCTAGTGGAACTTCAAAGCTTTTAGGGTAATGAGATGGAAATTAAAGATAAGAATGAAAAGTAGGGTAAAGGGAAATTAAGAATCCTTTATCATATGTAATTCTCAACAAAGGGACTTAAACAAACCTCAAATCATATAGGGGCAATCAATAGACAGGGAAAACCATAAATTCCATGATCCAACTACAGTTGATAATTATTCAAGACAAACTTTTCCAATGAAATGTAGAAGGCGAGAAACTCATTTAACTTCTAGTGATTTCACCTTCAAGGATAGAAAACACTTAAGACACACAGATAATTGTAATCAGGGAAGAGGGAACTCCTAAACATCCTTAATGATAGCTATAAAGATATCTAAAACAATTATTTAAGGAAGTACAAAGGGTATGATCAAAACAAAACCTCTTTGGAAAACTTTAAAGAATGGTACTTTAGAGAGAGACTTCAAAAAACAGTGTTTAAGTGGCAGTGAGTAAGTAGGGAAAACCATAAATCATGCTTGAAACCAACTGTATTCAACTATTTATGAAATAAACAAGCTTAGGGGGTCTAGAGAGCAATTAGTAATTCTATGAAATGTCCTAGCAGAAGAAAACATGCAGTGAATAGAGAATAGAACTAAGGTTCTTTCAAAAGACATTTCTTAGCCTAAATTTTTTTCTCTACTACGACAAAGAAAGATGGAAACATAATGAAAATAGGAAATAACAATAACATATTAGAAGCACTTCACCAATAGCCAAGCTCAGGGATCCAGTGATCTAGACTCCTCCATCAAAATATAAATCAAGGCATCCACAAGTTCCAAGACATCAATTTCCTTTCAACTTCCAAGAGACTATGTATTACTTCAAAGAGTCACCAAATGCCAACAAGATAATGAGTTCAAATGCAGTATTTATGCTACAAATGAGGAGGTGAAGCTTAAGATAGGGTTTGAGTATCATTTATTACAGAGTAAGTGTATTCCTAACCTTGAAGACCATGCAAGGCTCAAGGCACGAAAACTACAACTACTTCTCTGTTTTAATAACTCCTATCTTAACTTCTAAGGAAAAATAGGTGAATGTGTTGACTTTAAGGCCTATTCATAACTTTTTCAATAACTGTTTGATAGATAAAATATCTCTGACTCAGCCTAATAACTGCTTAATGCTTTTTGAAGGGAACAAAGCACCTAGGTGGCTAAAAAATATCTTTGAGAGGAATAACTGCTGTGAGCTGAGTCATTTGAACATGTTTTGGGTTAATTTTTCCTTTGTTTTATATTTTATTTTCTATCTTTATGCTTTACTATCTACTTTTAATAAAAATTTCTTTAATTTTTATGATCTTTATGTTCTTCTCCTTTGATCTTTTCACTGGATTTTTTTTTTGTGACCTTCATCAATCTTCTTTTTGCTGTAGTCTTCTGTTTTAAGTGGCTAACCCCTTCTATTTTTCTGCTAATTAGGATTATCCATTTAACCCTTTTTCTTTCTTCATTTCTTCACTGCTTCTCTATTTGTTTGTTTGTGTGTAGGTATGCGGTCTTCTTCATGGCTGAAAGGTTGTATGTCCACCAAGGATCATGATTTTGATGGTTTCAGGGTTTAAACCTTCGCCTTTGTTCCTTAAAATTCATTTGAAACCCTTTAGATCATCATCTGGGGTTCACTTGTATTTTCTGAATCATTGGAATACATCTTTGGAATTCCCGCCATTGAAACCTATAAGAACACAAACTAGTTAACCATTTAAAACCCACAAGATTAGGTTGACTGTGTTTTCAGGGTTTCAGGGTGGTCGAAAGGCGTTTTGCAGAGGAGAAGAGGGCGCAGGAGCATGGTTCTAGAGGTGGAACAAGGAAGAATTTGAAAAAAGGTGAAAAATATTTGAATTTTGGCACAAGGAGGGAGAAAGTGGTTTCGAAAAACCATAAGTAGTTTATCACATGCGTTGAGGGTGGTTTTTGGTTTTGGACCAATCAGACGTGATACCACTGGGAGTTTAATGTGTGGTAGGGCTAATACCACCCATTTCTCACGGGTTGAGAAGTTTAAAACCCTGCACAAGTTTCTATGCGATATGGGTTTAGGGCCGTTGGATCTCAGGAGATGAGATCGACGGTGAAAAATGACTCGGGGAGCGGCCCGCAGGTTTGCAGGGGGAGCCTAGGGACTGGTGTCGGGCTGTGGTTGGGTGGCAGGGCCAAGTGAAAGGCAGGGCCCATTTATTTTTTATTTTTCAAAGGTTGGGGGGGGGGGGGCTCTGGTCTAATAAAAAAGGTCGGGTTAGTGAAAGCGGGCGGAGATTTAATTAATAGGGGGAAGGGGCTAAGAATGGGTGGAGGGAATGGTTATATGGGTAGAAGGGGCTGGGGATTTAAGTGGAGAGGGGCTTAAGGCCTCATTTCTCAAAGGGGTAGGTTTAGTATAAAAAATGAGTTTTTATAAGGTTTTTTAAGGGCCTGATACGTTTAAAGCTAGTTTTAAACAATGTAAAAGGGACTTTTACATTGTTTTTATAACAAAATGATGAATGAGGGGGGGTTTCAAGAGGGTTTTTAGGAAGGGAAAAAATGGGTTTTGTATAGGGAAAAATAAGGTGAATGAAAGTGAATGGGGGGGAATAATGAGGTCAGTAGGCCTAGAAAATGGAGTCTTATTAGAGAAACAGGGTAAATTTGAGAACGAAAAAGATAGGAAAATTTAGTGAATCCGTTAAGCTTGGGAAAATGAAGGTAGTGATATTTCTAGAACTCACAATATTTTTCAAATCTTGTTTCTAGAAGTCTAGGATCATAATTTATTTATCTTTTGATATCAGAAAAATTTACTAATGACTAACATCATCCTTCGATGGTGGCAGAGGTGAGTTCTTGCCCCTACAAGGACTCGACTATGGTGTCGATGGAGGGCTATGCGCAGCAAAATTGGTCACTGGATTGTAGACAGATCGATATCCCTCTTAATTAGTTCTGTAGTACTTACAACTACACATTGTACCCTCACTTTAATCAGATCTCATTCACTTGGTATGGCTACACAGGATACTTTTCTCGCACAATAAGATCTTAATCAGTAGCAGCAAAGTTTTTAGAAACTTACCCCAGAAACCCTTGAATAACCTCTGCTCCACTTCTGAGTAGGGCACAAATTGATCGATTGAAAATTCAGTAAAAAAATCCTCCTATAACATTGTCCACCCAATTATCTACCCTGCGAGTAATGGTATTATCAGTATTTTCCAACTGCCAGATCAATTCTGGAGTCCATTGTGTGACCCGTACGTCTTTCCAACACTTCTAAAAATTGACCAGTCTTGCGAGCCACTCCTGCAACTCGATTTCAAAAGTTACGAATAAAATCTCGTAGCTTTCCAAGAAAATATACTTGTTTTTCCACTCCTCTGTGGTTAAGTTCGCACTGATATTTTCTTTTACAACAAATTCCTGAACTTGTTTTTCAAACCACTCATCGATTTCTTTCTTTTCAAGCTTCCAATATGGCCTTGGCATTTCCAAATCTCTCCCACAAAATGCTCGCGGTCCCTGCAACAAAACCATTTTTTGGCTCAAGGGGTCCTGACCTAGGTTCGGAGGTGAAGGTTTGCCAACAAACCCCTATACTACTAGCCCTTTCGGCAGTGACCTACTTGCGCAGGTCAAATTCTCACCCGAAGCAGTATGGGAGGGTGTTGGAACCAGGTTTCCACACCCTGAGAGAGAGAAGGTAATAACGCGGGCCTGCAATTATCATATCTAAATAAAAGGGTGATTTGCAGGGTTCCAGAACATAACTAGACTATATTTCTTATCAGATCTTCTCTAGCAGGTTTGTATCCATGTGCGTACCATCAATTATAGCCATAAAACAACATAAGCACAGCCAATAGTGTCAACACAGACAGTTTACGTTCATTAACAGAGATGTAATCAACAAGTGAAACAACAGTCTCATCATAGTAATATACTAAATGAAAATACTTTCATATCATAGAGGTAAAACAGACAAGTTCACAGCTTAATTAGACAATATTAGTTCACATCAATCATAACAGAATAGATCTAGTCAACAACATATGTTTCAGCAATACTTCGCATATATTACTTATCAAAATCTTCTTACATTCCCCAAATACCACTTGCGCACACAACCAGCAGGAGTCCCAACCCAAAACAACCCAACCCAGATCTAACAATTCATACTTTACATTAATATCTATTCATTTCTTACCTATCAACTCAAAAAGGTTCAAATATTTATACTACTTTAGCCTACGCATCCAATGATCTGCAAACCGTGGTTTGTGGAACCTTGGTCTACCCTTCACCCACTTACAATGCATTAGGGGCTTTGAACCACCACAAAACCCTTGCGTTAGACTAAATATAATAAAAAATATACAAAATGGAACAATTTCGCAGCTTTGTAGGAGACCCTATTCCAACATAATCCCAAACAGCCAAGTCAGTTGACAAAAGCTCAAGGAGACATAGCCCATGATATTCGGGTGAACTCATTTATTAATTTTTTTAATGTTTTTATGCTTATTTTCTACATTATATGATGGCTTCACATGCTTAATATGAGAAAAGTTTCTTAAACCACTTAAACAGTTAAAAAACATACACCTATTTCAAGTATTCATTTCTACACAAGTCAAGAATAAGCTAGATCTTAATTGTTTAACTAAGTGGGAGGTTTTTTAAAAGCATAACAAGTTATCCAACCTATTTTCAGATCAGGTTGGTATCATAGCATGTGTTGATTAATTTACGGAACATAAGGTTGCAACTTTCTTGTGTGACTTGAAAGGTGTTTAACAATGCAAAGAATTTGACTCTTTGCAAATTGACTCTTTCTTACAAGTTTGAGTTTGGAAGAGGTGAAGGGAACGATATTGTTAGATAAGTCCAGAAGAGGACAAGAAGGAAGAAGAGTTGAGGGCATATTACTTACCCAAATGACCTCAAGGAAACCCTTGAAGCACAAGAGGGTTTGTTTACAAAAGGCTACTTGAAGAAGAGCTTGACTCTATAGCCATTTTGTTCAGAATCTTTGTCAATTGTTTTTGAAAGCTTTGTTAATTTTTGATTGAAGTTATTTAGTTCATTTTCATAATATGACAACTTCATCAAGTGAGGTTTCAAAATCCTCCTCCTTCATGACATTCTTCGATGAATACATCAAGTGAGACTTCCACATCCTAAAGGATATGGTGCAAATTCAGTATGAATATAGAATAAAAAGCACTAGACTTCATGATCAATTGGTTGCTATGAAAGAAGAGAAAGAATAAATTCTTCAAAGAATGCATGAGATGGAGATGCAGCTCCATCAAGCCCAAGAGGCCTTAACCGAGAAAATTCTTGAAGCAGAGGCAAAACGCTCAAATTTGTCTTTAAATTCCTCTTCACAAAGATGTATTGGTTCATTTGAAAAGCACACTAGAGGTATAGGTTCCAAATGGATGTTAAAAATGGGCTATTAAGGTAAGGGTTTAGGAAAACATGCATAAGGCATGATTGATCCTATTTTGGTTGAAGAAATACCTAAGAAGTTTGGTCTAGGATATGTTCAATATTATGCTAAAAACTCTATAGCCATGAAGGCATTTGAGACAACTTCAAAAATAACTTTTGTTCCAAGTTCTAAACCACAAACATGTGAAGTTTTTTTTCAAGTTGATTGCTAGTTTTTGAAGCCAATGTTGCAGCAAGATGTTTGTACACATGCCGCTTATGGTGAAGCTAGAGCCTCTACAATTTCATCTCCTCATGAAGGTAAAAAATATGGACATGCAAAGAAGCATTGAAGTATAATTCTTCCCATAGTCAATTTTATTATGTTTCTGATAAGCATGACATATCTGCATGCTTGAATGTAAGAAATATTTGTTTCTCCTATTATGTTTTGTGTAACCATGATGTTTCAAAATGCTGGAAGATATTGAAGGCTTACAGGAAACAGTTGAGGCAAAGGAAACTTGCAAATAAGGTGCAAAAGACCTGCACACATTGCCAGAAGAAGGGACATTTTGTTTCCCAATGTTGGACACTACATCCAGCTAATCATCCCAAGCACATGAGGCAAGAGGATAACAAGACTAGAAAAATTTGAGCCAAGGATTCCATCATTGATGTGAGAACATATGTTTCACATTAAGAATATTTTTAGCAGGAAAAATCACCATGGAAGTGCTTGGTAAGAAGTGGTTTGACTTCTTAACTTAGTAATACATACATTCATTTGTATATATGCAAATTTCAGTTATGTATGCATTTTTTTTGGAAACTTATGTTTGTTTGATCCAAATTGGATCAATGATCAAGGACATGATGTTTAGATACCTTCTATAAATCTCTTGCCAGAAATTTCTGGGTGAGTTCAAGGAAGACAATTCTTGATAGTAGTACTAGAGCATCTATGAAGGAAAGTGTTGACTACCTTCAAGTTAGGGTTCAAAGGTACTAAGCCATGCAAGGAAAAGTGTATGGAGGCTATAAAAGTGAGGGTGTTGTACTCGCATCTACTGAAAAGATTAGGTAATCAGTATTTTTGGGTCCAAAAGATTCCTGTTGGGGAGGTGTGATCAGATTTGGATCAAGGACCTAAGTGATAGCTCAAATTTGAAAATATTCGAAAGTGTGTCGAACTTGAAGATCGAATATATCTCGTCTTCCAGATTCTGGTGTTGCAAATGGATTGAAAAACTAACACCATATGAAGAAGTCATCATGATTTGAAAAGTTGAGTAAACTACAATTTTTGGATTTTGACCAAGTTTGACTGGGTATTTGCAAAGTAAAAAAAAAGAAGAGAATATTCCTTTTGTTTGAAGTAAATGCTGGCAAGTTTCATGGTATGGTTTAATGGAAGGACTGTAAGTTTGACTCATCCAATTATAGGCTGCCACATGGCTTAGGAACAATTGTATAAAATTTTGGTTTGGGTCGTCGGGAGTCGGCCCCGAGACCTCTCTCCCCAATACACACACCTCTACCATCTCTGCCACGTTGATTCTTAAAAAACTTAGTGTGCAGGTTGTATTTAAATAATGTTGAAATTCGCATTGGGGGTTGGAGGGGCCAGCCCCTCCCAACATGGCCATTGGCCTGTGACCCTAGTCTAAGAGCGACTGCAACCATCTCTGTCTATTATGTTCACATATAAACCGCGGCAACAATTGTTATGCTAATAATTAATTTTTGTCTCTGTAAACATTAACACAACCCACTCCTTGTCACATGTAATCTTCACAGTTATAGTTATATGTGTTGATAGTTAGGGAACTCCACCCTTAACCATAGTTTGTGGTGTTAGTTCCGCTACAAATTAATGTGATCGCGAAGTTTTCAGGGTTGGCATGTGACCACCTACTCCCCCTTAACCTTAAACTTAATTTTACGGTTTGGGGACTGGTAGATATGTTATTGCGCTCACTAAATTTCACAGTTTGGTCACTTTTAACTATAGATACGTGTAGTTCTCCACATTTAGTGGATGATTTTTAGGGGTCACAGGACAAATTTTGTTTAGGCTCTATCTTGGGCTAGATTCGTCCATTCTAAGAGTATATATAGTCAATTTCGACTATCTCAGACATTCTAAAATCATTGGTGAGGGCTTAAGAGCCATAAAAGGACTTTTTATAAGGTTTTTTCTTCAGATAAGTTCTAGGATCCATGAGGGCCACGATGGGCCAGTAGCAGTTTGAGGCCTAGCCAGTGCAGCTAGAGGCCTTATTCAGGAATAAAATAGTAAATTTTGGATGATTCATACATTATGGAACTAACGGTGAGGTTTTTAGGACTGGTAGAGGACTTCTAAAGGCCGATATTCTACAGAGAAGTTCCAAAGGTCAGTAGGGCCACTAGTTGCCAACATGAGAATGAGGCCTATCCAAAGTAGCCAATATCGATTCTCAGCAAGCCAGTGGTTTATTCTAACTATTTTGAGCCTTATGAATACATTGATGGAGTTTAAAGAATATTTTGAGGACTTCTGAAAGTCAAGATGCTTCAGGGAAATTTTTAGTGACCCTAGAGCCAGGGGGTGCCACTAGGTGTTGGAGGAAAAACCAGAGGCCAATTTCTGCAAGTGAATGGTATATTATGACTATTTTGGACATTTTTAATCCAATGAAAGTATTTTTATAGAAATTTCAAGATTTATGAAGGTCGAAGAGCCACAGGGAAGTTTTGGGCAGCTTAGATACATCAATGGATGGAGGCCTAGATTGGCGAGCCAAATCTTATTTTGAGAAAATTATTAGCATATTTGGGAAGTCTGATGTATGATGGAGATAGTAGAAAATTTTTTAGGGATAGAAAATGATTTTTGAGGGAGTTAGTGCCGTAGAGAAGCTCAGGGTAGCTCAAGAGCACCGACTCAAGGAAACAAGTCTAAGGGATCTGAGGTTCATCTTGAGAGATATTTAAGCCATTCCAGGGATATAAATGGTATTCTAAACCATTGGTTCAGTTCAGAGAAAAATTGGAGTTGATTTATTAACTTGTAAAAGAAATTTTCCATGCTAATCCCAAAGATCCAAGTCAGTTGAAAAGGTCTCAAGGAGACGTAGCCCACAATATTCGGGTGAATTCCTTCGTTAAATTTATGTTATGTGTTGATGCTTATTTTTTGAATTATATGGTTTTTTCACATGCATAATATCAGAAAAAACAAATGTTCTTAAAGAACTTCAATAGTTAAAAAACATACACATGTTTCAAGTAATCATTTCCGCACAAGTCAAGAATAAGCCAGATCTTAATTGTTTAACTGAGTGGGAGGTTCTTGAAAATCATAACAAGTTATCCAGCCCATTTTTAGATCATGTGATTTCATATATTTTTTATTCTTCACTTTTAGATTTAGAGGAAGAAGAAGCTTCTTGATTTGATTTTAGTTTTCTTTGGGCTTTTTCAGCTTTGGCCTTTAGCTTAGCTAAGGTAGACCTATTTGCTTCAACCTCTATAGCATTTGTTTGCATGTATTCTAAGGTACGAGTTGTTCTATCTCTTAACATGAAAACAAAATCATCCTCAAAGGCTTTGGAAAATTTAAGTTTTGCTGCTGCTACAGGTGGTTTACAATAAATAGGGCATCTTGTGATAAAGTTTATAAAATATTTTGATGAAATGAGCTACTGTTCACCATAGTTTCTTTTAAGCTCTTCAAAATCTGTTAAGAAAGAAACAAGATCCTTTTTCACACCCCATTCATTTTTAAAGATAGTGGTCAATTCTCCCAAGATATAATAGATTGATATGGTAGCTATCTGAACCAAATCCTAAAATTTCCTTATAAATATTGCACAAACAATCTCATATAAACATTTTCACATTCTATGTTCATGTTATCAAAAAAATCTAGAAATGTTGCTAGAGGATCTTTAGCTGACAAACCAATTTCTCCATTAAATATGGGAGATGTTTTAGATACCTAGTAGGAAAATAATTGAGTTGGTGTGGGAGTAATAGGGTAGCATATATTTCTTGTGCAATGGGTCTAAAACCAACCATACCTGAAGATGCAGATTTAGAGGATTGAGTAGTGGCGGGTATAGAAGAAGAAGTAGAAGTAGAAGACGAAGATGGGGAAGGAGGAGAAGAAGGAGGTGAAGAAGGAGGTGGAGAATGGAATGGAATTGCATATCTTGTTAGGGATCTTAAGGGTGTTTGAATAACCAAATATTTAACCTCTTCTTCTCCTTCTTTGTGTTCAAATGAAAGATTATAATAAATAGAAAAGAGATCTTCTGGTTGTGTATAAGTAGATGGAGGAAAGTATGTAACAAGGGATATGAAATCAGTAGGTTTGAATCCAGATAAATTTACACCTAGATCCTATTATGATATATGATATTCATAAGGTGCCTCAGGCAATTTCTAGGAGTCCAAAGAATGAACTAAGAAAGAAGATTGAAAATCCACTCCTTTGGATACTACTTCTTGTACTCTTGGAGGTATATCTTTTGATTCTAGGGGAGTAGGTTGAGATCTGAAAGGATTAGAAACTCTTGTGGTATCTTATTGAGGAAAAAAAGAAGGGGTTTGATGTCTTCTTCTGGAAGAATCTTATCTTAGCAGTCTGTCTGGATCTGATACAGGTAAGACAATTTCAGAGTCAGAATGGGACCTAGTATGCTTTGAAGGAGCTAGCTTGGGTTTAGTGAAGTCGCCAGGTGAAAATTTTTGACCAAACTAGACCTTTAATCACCTTTAAATGAATAGGGATTATACTTTTCCCAAGAAAAACAAATAAAATTATGTTCCTCGGCAATGACATGAGTCTGAATTTGTCCTCTGAGATAATTTGGGTCAATAAATTGTGCTAGAGCATCTATAATGTTTTGCTTTGTTTTAAGTTTAGAATTTTGGATGACCAATGCATAAATCAAATTTTCAGCAACTGTGATTAAGCTTCTAGATAGCATTAATTAATAGGAAAAAGGGTCATTTATTTATTCCATACAATAATTTATATTTTGTAGTTGATTTAGCAGAATATGTAAGAATATATGATAATTTAATTATTCAAATAGAATATTTAAAATAATCATAAGTTCGAAAAATTTCAAAAAAATTCTAAAATTTTAACAAAAGATATTTAACATTATGAATATGCTGATAATTTATTGATGAGAGGGACTTACATAAGTAAATAGCTTAGTAAATCATTCTCAGATATAGATAATAACTTCAGGAAGAATCTAAGAAAAATGAAACTCAGTTAATCTTACCTAGTTATCTTCATAACAATAAAATACATGTAGAAACAATATGAAATGATAAGAAGGAATAACTCACAAGGGGACAAGGTTGTATGAAACAAATCGAGAATCCTTCTTTTAGTATTAATGATCAAAAGCTTGTACACTGTTGCTTACAGAAATACTCATCCAAGGGTGAAACCCTTAATAACTCGAGAATGAGAGTTATTTATACTAGTTATAGGACTAAGAAAATATCCTAAACTAATTAAAATTGTAGTATTATATGATATAAAGAAGGAAACTGCTAAAATATGTGTCCCTCTTTTGAAGGAGACTGTTAATGACTTGGCCAAAAATTTCTGTTGTGCTCATGACTAGACCCAAAAATGATTTTATGCTATTTGTGTTGCTGGAATTTATAATTTACTCAATCGTATCACATAGTTTATCCCATATTTCATCACTTGGGATTTGTAAATCTACAATTTTCCTGAATACCTCATCCACTTCTTTGTATCTTTCGAAAGTGGGATTGCTAAGGAAAATATGTTTGATCTCATGTTTGATGTTCAAATCAAACTATAAGGCTTTTAGGAAATCCTTGCCTGTAATGTGTCCTTTGATCCCTGAAAATTTTGTCATGTTGGTTGCAATGGTGTATATTTTCTTACAATAATATTCAAGTTTGATCAACTTATCATCCATAGCAACCAATCCTGGTAACCTTTTTTTCTTTAAGACATTTAACTTGGTATGAAACCTTTGGACAATAGTTTCCAGAGTTTGACATTTGGCATCTAATTGATTGATCAAATTATTCTTCTGTAATACCTTCTTGATTTCAAAAATTTGTGGTTGTTCTGTCAAAAATATTAATTTCTTCAAGCTCTTCTCTATTATTTGAATTTAATACCTTGATCACGTCTGTAGCTTCTGACAGCTTAGTCTTCAAGGTTGCTTTATGTACTTCAATCTCTGTTCTGCATCTGGTTATAAGTTCTCGTTGCTCAAAGATGATTTGTATGGATGGCCATACTTCTGTTATAGCTTGGTTGATCTATGTCCAGATGTTTTCCTTGGCTTGGGCCAAGGTATCAACAATTAATGATTCACTTTATAGCTTTGCAATTTTTACTTCTAGTGTATGTGTCTTCTACATTTCTCCTCTATAAACGGTGTCATTTTTTACTTTCTGCAACTATAGATTCTAAAATTTCTCTAACATATTTTCATTTTTATTTTTTTTCAAAGCCAATTCTTCTACTAATTTGGCTGAATCAACCACCGTTGATGATGACGATGCTATTGTTGATGAAAAATATTCTTTTGTACCTGCAACTGATATAGAAATGGCTGTGACTAGAACTAAATCTCCATGTGCTAAATCCTTTTCCTTAAGAAGTCCTTCTATATTTTCTTCCATTTTCTTAATTTATATGTTTTTCTCAATGACGAGTTTAAGAATTCCATCCCTATTTTGTTCATTCTCTTCAATTTATTTTGTCATTGGATCTTCAGTAGAAGGCAGTTTAAACTGCTTTCTCAAGGTTGCAATGTTTGCATTCTTTTCCTTGAGGATTTTTTCAATTGCACTGTAGTCCTTTGGATCATATCCAGTTTTTACTACCAAGTATTATAAACTATTAATATTTGTATCCCTAGATAGTGATGACCATTTTTCAATCTTGAGCTAAGATTGAACATTTTAAAGTGTTGTTCTAAGCTTGGAGAGGGACATTCACTACAGGGAAAAGACCCTCTAGCAGATGTTTTTGAGGAACCCCTTATAAAAATATCTCAGACATCCATTTGTCAGGAGGTTGGAGGGTGAAGGTTTTTACTGAGGTTTTTTTTTTCTGGTGTGCTTATCATCCTAAACTGCACCGGTGCATTCAAGTAGAGAAAGCACCGATGCACAAAAAACATTCACGCATCGGGACACCGTTCACTCCATAGAAACCCACTCGGGTTCATCTTATTATTGTAGCACACCAGTGCTTTATGAAGATTCCATATTGGTGCATCTTAAAACCCTGTGCCAAAATTGAAAGATCCTGGTGTGGTCTTGAGAAACTTCACTAGTATGCCTATAAAAACCCGCGCACCAGAATAGGGTTAAAAGACGAAACAATTATGGCCAAAAAACCACATTTTTCACTTTTTAGTGCTCGAGAGCTCTCAAGCACCAGTGAAAATTTTCCTTGTTTGAGGTGCCCTGACATCGGTGCTCCCATTGCACACACTATTGCTATGCATTGCCCACCATCTCCATTTTGAATTTTGCAAAATGGTGGGAAATTTTACTTTTGAAAATTATACAGCCAATATGTGTCGTCGATGGCCAAATGTACATGTATTTTTCTTTTTTTTCCATAATTAAGCCTTTTAGTGGATTAGAACTATAAATTAGCTTAAAATTAACCATTAAAAAGAAAAAAAATTCCTGCGCAGTGCGCCTGAGCCATTTGATTCGCATTGGTTCGAAGTGCTACTTGTAAATTTACAGGCCACACCACCACTGGTGCTAATTGTATCTGCATTGTTTACAGGGTAGTACCAAAATGCACACTGTGATTTTCTAAAATTTAAAAAAAGTGTGGTGCGGTCGGTTACTCAGCTGCACTGTTGACCCTGTCGAATAGAAGGAATGCAGTGCGTAGATAGAAATATCTGCCCTCGGGTAGGTAATTTTTTCAGCGCACCGTATTTTAGCATTTCGACTTGCTCATTGGTGTAGCCTGGTAAAATACTGCACCATTAACTCTATACTGATGTTAGGAGGGCAGTGCTCTGACCAAACTATATGCCCTGAGGCGTATAGTTTGGTCAGCACAATGCCCTCCTGACACTGGTCCATAGTCAATAGTGTGGGTTGTTATACCACCGCACCATTGAATTTGGAAAAATGCCAGGAAGACGGTGCACTTAAAATTTGCAGGTGCACTGCTTCCAGTGCTCTGAAAATTTTTTGGTGCACCACCTTCGGTGTGCGAAAATAAAAGATGCACTATGACCTGTGCATGTTTTTTTTTGTGGTACACTAACTATTTTTTTTTTTCAAAAAAATTTATATATGTATATTCCTAAATACATGTCTCATTTAATAAACAAAATGTATTTAATATGTCAATCATTCAGAGACGTGAAAGGAGAGAAGAGAGGGAACAATAACAACAATAGGCAGACCCATATAGCATGGTTCGCCTGTGGGAGGCATGAGAGAGGGAGACAGAAGCATACCCTCGCCCTATTACAACAGCTACCTAGGGGCTTCTAAGGCAGGTTTGTTTTTGCGACATCTTATCTCTAGGAAGAATGCCCACATACAGGCTTTCCAGGTTGGTTCTAACCAGTGGTATGCACCCACTAAGGAGGACATATATTTCATAACAGGGATATCGAGGAGAGGGGTGGATTTTCCCTAGTTCCCAGAGGTTGCAGTTGGATATGTAGCAGGGAGTCAGTTGGTGTACTCCTAGAGATACATTAAAATGGATATACTATCTCCTTCATATTTTCAGGTCTCCAGAGGTCAGTTACATATTTATGCTTTTGGTAGTGAGGATATGAGGCTTATTTCGATCATTTCACACAACAAAAACAACAAGAAACACATTATTTTCGCGCTTCTATATTATGTTGATTCTTCAGTACAGGAGCCATGACTTGTCAAGTGGTATGCCATTTTTTGTGGTAGTTCTATACAACCTTAGATAGATTTCGTGCTCATGCACAAGGGAGGGTCAGCTTCCCTTTTACTTCAGAGCTATTTTTTTTAATTTTTGAGAGGTTTCCCAAGACGAGGCCTGCTTTGTTCGAATGCCTCGTAGGTCGATGTTGGATGCACGGATGCACATGTGGGGACAGATGATGCCCAAGAGGGGTGAGATTGAGTTTTTCATGAGGATATTGCATGATGCACTAGAGTTGCTAGCCAGTGTTGAAGAGCATCCATTCATTATGGTCCCTTGTCCTTACGCTAGTTTGGATTGGTGAGGGTGTGCCAACATCCTCTTCATAGATAATGAGCCTTTGGATAATATAAGTAATATTATTATTTTATTTAAATTTATTATAACATGTTCTTTAAATTGTTTTTATTAAACTGTTTAATGAAATTTTCTAATTATTTTTGTGTACTTGTATATAATTTGTAGACATTGGGTCTTTTCATGGCGATGACATGAAAGTGCCACCAAATGATCCAGGTGTGGATATTGATGACGATTAGGATATGCCAGATGTCAAGGATCATGAGGGCGGTGTAGAAAGACCTACTCCTGCTGGTACCGCCTTTTGCTAGGCACGGTAGGCTTGATAGTAGATTGAGGATGGAGTTGGGATACCAACTTTGTGCATTGTTTGTTGAGGTGAGAGTTAGGCCCACTACTATGAGAGACATACAGGCTGATGGTAGGCTAGTACATATATGGAGAGGCATGTCATGTGACATGTATAGCCTGATGGGGCATGTCGTAGGAGTTATGACCTTAGTTATGCAGTTGAGGAGGGCCATTCACGTTATAGGCGTGGTCAAGACACAACACATGATCGAAAGTTCGCGACTAGCGATGCATAATTTGATGACCATGATTAGGGGAGTGATCATCGTTCCCTCGCATCGTGCCATATGAGCAGCCTGCAACATCGATCAGCAGTCATCATGGAGAGCAGGCTGGACCATTGGCCACGTCGAGTCAGCAGCCTTTAGCATCCAGAAGTACTCATGATCATGAGCAGGTTCGACCATCGACCATGTCGAGTCATCACGATGAGCAGCCCATAGTTGATCTTGATCAGCATGAGATGCCAGTACTAGATCAGCAGGTACGTGATGATTAACATGTATCTGATCTTATCGAGGCTACACCATTGACTGAGTGGGCTTCAACTAGTACTGCTATTGATGATGTACCACCAGCTGATATATGACATTTAGATTACAGTTGTATATTTTTGACAATATATATATATGGTCCATGTATTTTATGTTCATGTTGCAGTTGTACTTAATTTACATGTTGGTGATCATCATGATGTCTATATTGTTAGGTCATGTTTGATATGTTCATTAAATGTGCAGCTTGCAGATAGATGTGTATATGATAGCAGTTATTTGACATGAGATGTATATTTGATGTTTTTGTTGTGATGATGTTATACAATGCTAATTGTGTTTTGTTATATGATCATGATCAGGATGATGTTAGCAAATTTGAATGTGTTTTTTAGTCGAATATGATTTTTGTATGATGGTTATCATGATCGTGATGTTTATTAATTAATTTAATATTAAATGATCATGATATTTATTAAATATTATGTTGTGATTTTAATTGAAATTTTAATTTTAATTGCGTGTAAAATTGTATTTGTATTTGTAATTTTAATTTTAATTGTATGTAAAATTCTAAAATTGTAATTGTATGTGAAATTGTAATATTGTAATTCTAATTCTAATTTTAATTGTAATTGTATGTAAAATATTTGCAAAATTTTAATTGTATTAATGTGAAATGATTCTATAAAAAATCTTGAAATTGTAAATTTGTAAAATTTTAAATAATCGTAAAATAATAAATCTAGAATATTATGAATTTTTGTAACATAACAAATTTTAGAAAATAATGCAAATAAATTCATTTACTTTATAATTATCATTATTTTATTATGATCTTACATACAAAAAAAATAACTTTATACAGTGTGCCATTGTTTTTGAGATCAACATAATTGCAAATTATCAAGTGAAATATTGATTTTAACATTAACACAATGAAAATTACCAATTAATTGAAAATACATATTATAATGTTTTGAAAAACCCATCTTAAAAAATATAAATATTGATGAAATAGCACATGTACCATATCACTCTCGGTTCTCATCATGATCACCCTCATTATCTCCTAACTCGCATGGCATGATAACACTAGTCTCAAAAATATGTTTTGATCTAGGGTCATGTCTCAATACAATCCACCCATCCCTATCCAACACACCTGGGTAAAAAAACACCAGGTTGTAGTGTTTGGGGAAAACATAGGGCTCCTTAGCTTCACCCCACATCTTTCTAGAGTTGATACATATTAGCCTACTATCGCAACATTCCTTTACATTATTCCGATCAAAGGTGTCCCACCACTTGCACCTAAAAATAACACATTTGAAAGACGAGAAATCCACCTCAATGATATCTTGTATATTTCCGACGTAACCTAACGTCCCTCGTACTGGGTTTTTATCACGGTGGCTAGATCAACTAGATTGATCGAACTCGACTTCAACTCCATAGTCTTGTGTGATGTGTCCATCATCGGCATTCTTTGTGCGAAAATGGTGTCCATATGCCCACATAGATGGGAAAAAATGCACCTATAAAAAGTTAAAAAATCATAGTGTCGTGTGTCTTATAATAACCCAACAATTAAAATATGAAATATAGACCACTACCATTCAACCATCTGAATTATTTCTTGTCACTATCCCATTTCATCTTCTTTTGTTCGTACAATGCGACCCATGGTTGTGTCTCTTCGGAATTGTAAAGAACGAATTTATTGATTGCTTCAATTTCTGCATTCATTGATGAAATCAAACCGGCATTATATAGTACATAGATATCGAAATATACATTATATCAAAGTTCAACATGAATATTTACTTTGTGTAAATTTGAAAAATTATAAGTCGCTTACTCTTTATCAAGCACTTTTTTCCACTCATTTGGAGCAACTCCCCTTCTATTTTGTCTTCATCCCTTTCATCTTCCCAAATAACCACACCTGGTCTATTTTTTATCTACTTGATGTACTCACTAGGATAATATAAAGACTGATACGATATGTACCCCTCTACCATAGACCCCTCAGTTTTTTCCCTTTGTCTAACAAAACCTTTCAATTTCTTCATGTACCTCTCTAAGAAGAGCATCCAATGACAACAAACCACCCCAGCTAATTCAAACTCATATACTACGTGGATTAGAAGATGAACCTACAAGTCCACAAAGCTCGTCGACAATTCCTTCTCAACATACAAACAATCTCAACTATCTCTTGATGCCACCATGGAATGCTAATCACATGAACCACCTTTGACATGATCCAACATACAAATGCATATGATTTAGATATGGCACATCATAGGTCTTAATGGAATTCATGTTTCACACACCCATGCATGAAAAAAGGATAATGACACTGCAAAGTTATAAACACGTGAAATAATATAAAAAATTAGTTATGTTTTAAGATCCCTACATGGGATAAAATTTATTAATATAACAAATAATAAAATAATGGTTTTTAAATTATACGTACTCTTAGAAGATTAAAGTGGTCATGTGATTTCAACCCTAACAAATGGGTCATCCACGGTGAAGCATCACCGTAGTGAAGACCCGTATGAAGATGGCACCCTCACACCCATTATAACTTCCTTTACCAAAGAAATATCATCTTTTTTAAAAATCCATGGGACATCACCTTCTTTGAAATACCATGAATTAGAGGGACCAATGCCTACCTCTGATCTTGTACTTTCTAATCATCTTGGCCAATGTTTATTTTTAGTTTTTGAAGTAATAATATATTTCCTAACAACCAATGTGTCTCTTTTTTTCGATGATATGTTCCTCCATAAATAAGATGAAGCAATTTAAAATATATGCATGGGATCTAATAAGTGGGTAATCTTAAGATGCTCCCAGTATGGGAGGTTATAAAATATAGATTTCCTTTTCATCCCAATGGGAAATTTCTCAACATAAGTGTCAAAGATTTATGGATCATTGAACATAGGATCCCCATTTGAATCGAACATTTCTATGAAATCCTTCTCCTTCTCTCTCTCATATGCTCTAAGTCATTCAATTGGTGTCGTTATTGGAGGCCTTTGGGTTCTCTCTCGTTTACCATTGAAAGTGGATGTTGATCTTCTATAAGGGTGTTCTTATGGGAGGAATACACTGGAGAAATCATACATTGGATTTCGTAGGTCGTTGGACCATCTAGCTTTCATAGAAGGTCCACAACATTTACATCCAAAATACCCTTTTGTTACAAGACCTGTGATATTATTGTATACAATTTATATGCATGTAATGTTAAGTAATATCATGAATATCAGAAAAATTACAATGAATTAAATAACTAATATGTGAAAGAATATTGTGTTGTATATAAACAAATCAATAAACATGTAACTTAATAGAGAAAATTCCTAATCTTGGATAATGATGTGTCATGTAAGCACATAATCGATACAATGTAAAACTCCTCTCTGCTATGATGGGTTTTGATACATCGTATACATTTATCCCATCCCATAATTCCTTCAATTCATCTACTGGTGGTTGTAAGTAGACATCCATATTGTTCACTTGTCTTCTACCAGGGACTATGAGAGCCAACATAAGATGTTCATTCTTCACAAAAACCATGGGGGGATATTTTTATTGATCACTACTGCAGGCCAAACATAATAGTTGTTGTTTTGGAGGGAATATGGGTTGACACCATCCATGGCTATGTTGAGTCGTAGACTTCATACTTCATCCTTGAATTTTTCGGGCCATGTATCCTCTATATGCTTCATGGCTATTAAATCAGTTGGGATTCACATAACTCCAAACTCACTTCTGTGTGAGGCATGTCATCCCTGCAACATAGCTAATTATTTGCAACAAAAGAGCCTTTGAATCCTTGGGATTATAGGCATGTGGCTAAATATCATAAAGGACGACCATGTGCTTTAACCTTATTTCTTCATTTATCATACCCGTCATGTCCACATTTTAGACATCTCTTTTTCTACATATTCTCCTCTATATAGAATAAAATCATTTGGACATGCATGATATGATGTGTAATCAACACCCAACATTTTCAACAATTTCTTTGCCTCTTCCCAGCTACTGAGAAATACATTATCACTCGAAAGAACCTTATATTTGAATAAAATATAGTTGGTGATCATCAAAAATATTAATAAATGTAAATTAATGCGGATATAATTATTAACGTTCATAAAATTGACCATTTGTAATGCTCATTGTGTACTGATTATATTTCTGAATTTTATATAAGGGAGGAATTTATGGTAACTTACCTCAAAATTTCCAAGAAACATGCAATAGACAAGAAAAAATTTTCTTTCAAGTTGTACAATAACATCATTTTCCCTAACTCGGTAGACTTTGACTAACCTCCAAGTCCAAAGAGAGGGGCGGTGGAAGAAAATTTAAGGCTTTCGAAAAAGGTGGCAGAGATATGAGCATCATCCCGTAGCTGATCATCGTTTTGGAATTCATCTAACAACATTGTCTCCATGGTAGTTGTATCCCTTAAGTAATCATCCATACCAACCTCTATTTGATTACCTCCATTGCTAGCTTGTAAAGAACTACTATTGTTTTAGTCATTCCTAATTGGTGAATCTTGACGTAGTGGGAATTAAATCAGTGGTTGATTCAACCATTCTTGGTATCCTTCCTCTCTGATTTTTCTCTTAATTTAGTATTCTCTCGATTTGAAATTTTCGTGGGGTGTAACAAAAGATGGTAGGTAGGTCGCTCATCATCATTAGAATTCTAATAATTTTAAGAAAAATATTTGAACATGATTAGTACAAAATATATGATATCAATTAGTAAGCACGTTGACAATATTGCATGATTAATTAGTTTGACATTGAAATAAAAACATTAATCATTATACCAAAAAACTATAATTATTACCATCATTGTCCTAGGATTGTGGCTAGAAGATGCAATATTGTTACAATTGGCAGGGTGAAGCGACTGTCCATTTTCATCTACCAAATGTGCCTTGCAGTATGCTACTCCTGATAAGAGCTTCCGACGTTTTGGAGCTGCTTGAATATTTTTTGCATCTGAACTCGATTCTGAATTTGTATGAACCCGCAAATTTGTATACATTATAAATTTAATTAAGTTGTGCATGATTTACATGGGTAAAAAACATAAATTCAATTACATAACGAAAATATAAATAAAATCTGAAGTAAATATTACGTCTCAAGAGGGATAGGGAGAACTCTGCGATGGAATTTGAGAAATATTATAGAATGATCTGGATTTTGAAGAATTGTTAATTCCATATAATTATGATATTTTCTCCCTCCATTGGAGAGAAGTAAACAATAAATTATGGTTAATACACCTAAAAGCAATTTTGGTGCCTTAAAAATGGACTTCTTGTTATCGGTGCTAATGTATAGATAACCACACCAGTGCATTTTAGTTACTACACACCAGTGTCATGTTATAAATAGACGCACTGGTGTAGTTCTATTAAGTGACACACCAATGACGAAAAACCACAAATAAAAAAAGCGTAACTCTATTTTTTTAAATGGAAAAAAGGTGGTAAATTGAGAAATGTGGAACAAAATATTTTCAAAAATCTAATTTCATAAAACAATTCCTTCAATGCTAAACACTTTTCATTATTTCACTATTTTTGAAAAAAACTTCACCGAGAGATTTGCAGGAAACATACCTACAACAAGACAACATGAGAGCACTGTGGAGTAGCCAAATACGTTCGAACAAAAGTATTCAGACATTCAGAATTCCAAACCTCTAGTGATTCAAACCCTATAGCATAAAATTTAAAACGATCTCGTGATTATTTTTTTTTTAAATTTTTCTGCAGTAAGTAAAATATTTCAATTTGTTGTTCATTTTCAAAAAAAGAAGAAGAAGAAGAAGAAGAAGAAAAACAAATCCATTTTTACGCTAAACCCTTCATTCTTTTTGTTTCTGCCCTTTCTTCTCCCTACTTCTATGATTTTAGAATTATGGATTTTCATTTTATATTTATAGGGTTTGTATTTATAATATACTCCTATGAAATCCAACCCATGGGACGACTTGCATTGTCAGATCCCAATCCATGTCGGCCCTTGCGTTAATTTTTAAATAACATAATTCTTTTACTTAGTGCGTCCAATGTAACCTAGTGCACCGGTGCGCTGGATTATCCCAGTGCACCGTGCATGTACTCTTTGATAAAAAATTTAAAAACAATTTTTTTAATATGTGCGCCATATGTAAAATAGGGCACCGATGCACTATTTCATTATGGCGCACCGCACACATACTATTTTACAACAAAAAAAATTATTGTGTTAATTGGTGCACCATATAACATATAATGCACCGCACCAAGTCTCCAAGTTGACAGATAGCACCGTATGGTGGTCCCTTTTTTGCGCAGGGTGTTTATAAGAATAGGCCGCACCGCCCCTCCACAACACCATATGCTACAAAAACTAACACTAGATGATTTTTATTATTTTATTTGTGTTAATTGGTGCGGTGGTTAACATGTAACACACTAGTGCTCCTTTTTTGACATAGATAACATTATGGTGTTTTATAGTGTTTTGGTGGCGCGTTTATAAGTCCAGCATGCATCGATGTTAGTGCGTATACCATGAAAAGCGCACTGGTTTCTTCATTTATTTTTTTACGTGAAAAGTTGACAATTTATTTATAAATTATATTAATGAATGATATGGTACAGGTTTCATACCGATAAAAAATATGTCTGACAAAATATCAAGTAACAAAAATAATGATTACACATTAGGAAAATAAAAAAGGCAAGTTATTTGTAAATTCTTTAGAAAAAATATTATTTTTGAACTATATGTAAGTTTAACTAATATGTATTGTTTATTGTGTATCATGCAGAGCCACAAAATGAGGAAGCTTGATAAGATTATTTCTGATCTAGGACTAAAAGAGCATAAAAACTTGATGGAAAAACTGCAAAACAATGAATCAGGTAAATGAAAAAATAATATCGATTCGATATGAGTTTCTTTTTTAGTTTTCATTAATAATATACTTAAAATTATTAGATAGCATGTTTAAAACTATCTATTAATTCACATATTTTTAATGTTCTACAAGCACCAACAACTCATAAAAGGAATGTTGTTCTAAGAAAATTAAAAAAATAGAACATGCAAATGAAAATGAATTGCTTCTTAGCTCATCTGGAGTGGTGTTGAAGGTTAAAGAAAGGGGGAAAATTTTTACAAAATTTTGAGGGATCTAGCAGAATGAATGTATAGACGTCATTTCCACTTACAATATAGAAATCAATCCAATGATTCTAAGAACCAAATTTTATCTAAACTACAGGAAGAGTTTCTAGAGAATTGGTCGATGAGACATGTTAGACTTTTAATGGCAAAAACATACAATGACAAAAAAGAAGGAATGAAAAAAGTAATATTCCTTTAAATTTTTTTCTAGAACTATTTATAAATATCAATTTTCTTATATTTACTTTTCATATATCAATATAAAAATTAAATAGTTTATTGTCATGTTATATTTTCGGGAAGATTATGAAAATCTCAAAAGATGAACGAGCTAATGTTAGGAATATGCCAGTAGGAATGTCCAAAAGGGTGTACAGGGAGATGGTCAAAGAAATTGACAAAATTGCATTGCAGGAGGAGCCATATCAACAACAACGTGCTTCAAATGTAATATGTAATCATTGAATTTTTCGATCATTAGGTACAATAAAACAATTTAGCATTAAATATTAATTTTAAAGTATTTTCTTAAAGAAAAGAAAAGAAAATGGAACCCATTCCGCACATAAAATAGGGCAACAAGGAAGAAAAGGGTTGACATCTAAGTTTGTGAGTAATTTTTATTTCCTTCTAACAAATTAACTAGATTTCATTTTTGTATATTTTAAGTTGTTTTATAAAAATCATCATTGAATGTCTTCAAACAGGTGCTAGCATACAAAGAAGAACCATTAGACGAATTGATTGACATTGGGTTAAATATGGGTTGTGAGTATATGTTGGATATCAAAAATTAATTGTGGAATTTGTAAGCATCTATCGATATTTTTTTACTTAGCTCCATCTATAATTAATAGAAAAAGAAATATTTTATAGTAAATATATGATTTGTTATGGGGTATAAAACTTGCAGGAAACAAAGTATGGAACTATGCCAACAGATGAAATCTTGAAAGATGGCATACTACATGGTTTTGAAAGAATGTGTATAGTTCATGAGTAAATTGTTGCTATGGTACACCATTTATTTTCGATTTACATTGATGTCATTATTTAATAATGCAATTTTCAATATTCTCACAAATGTATATACACTCATTAAAGTTTATTTTTATGTTTGTATATGGAAGGTGAACAATAAGAAAATAATCAACAACATGAACAAAACATTCCTGAAAATAACCCAAGTCATGGAAGTAGCTTGAGCAGTGACAACAGTTCAAGTGAAGAATGATGATCATTATGTTTGGATATCAAAGCAAGGCGTTGTATTTTTTGAAATATTTGTCTATGAAATCAAACATTTTTTTTAATGTAATGGACATAGTATCCCAATTGAAAGACAAAGGGATACCAATAACTGTCCCATTTTGTATGAAAAAAATCGTTTTATATATATATATATATATATATATATATATATATATATATATATATATATATATATATATATATATATATATATATATATAAAATAAAAATAACAATAATAAAATATGTTTTAATTTATTCTATTGTGTTCTCCATTCCCGCTGTTAAATGTAACACCACGTCTGATTAAATTTAAGGATGATTAAATATTATCATGAAGAGATGTGAAATATGATGATATGATATAACAAGTTAATCCAAACATCACATTCAAATTCACTAATAAAAATTTAATTGATATGAATACTGTTATAAGATATGTGTCGTCTTTTGATGAATAATGAATTTTAAAAAATCGCAATAATTATGACATGATATAAAAAATTAATCCAAAGAACACATTTAAATGAATTAATAAAAAAATAATTAATATGAATACTATTATAATATGTGTTGAATTTTGATGAATAATGAATTTTAAAAAATCACAATAATTGCATTGTCACAGGTTGATGTTTCCAAAAAATACAAAATGAACACCGGTGCATGTTAGTTACTATACACCGGTGCGTTTGTATGATACAGCGCATCGGTGTATTTCTACGACCTATGGGAACCACACAAATACCAATACCAATTATAAATCTCAGTGCGTTTGTGCGATACTTCACACCGGTGCATTTATGTGAGACTGCGTATTGATGCATTTGTACGACCTATGGGCACTGCACAAATACCAATATGAATTAGAACAATTAGTGTGTTTGTCTGATACTGCACACCGATGCGCTTCAATAAGACTACATACCAATGCGTTGATACGACATATGGGCACCGCACAAATCCCAATACGAATTAGAATGGCCCCATGCACTGTATCACCTACAGTGCGCCTGGTGTTGTTTTATACCTTTACGACCCAGTGCATGCACCTTCGATTGCTCTGGGCCAACCATATATATGACACACACCGGTGCATTCACACCTTAGTAGCACCACAAGGGCTTCACTGCGGGAGCAATAATATAGCATGTGGGTTCATATTGGGGGATAAATAATGAGTTAAAAATGACATAATATATTGGGGGATATATAGGGGGTAAAGGGTTTTTATATTGGCAGATATAAAAAATGGAGCTCAAAGTTAATGAAAAAATATAAAGGGGTATAAAAAATGTTAATGAAAAAATGGATACATACAATATATAGCGAAGGTAGGGGATTTTTAAATTGGGAAGGTGTATTGGGTTTATATTGGTAGGGGGTTCAATAATGTGTTTCTGGAGGAATTTTCCAATATCTACTCAAATTAAGGGTATTTTTTAATATGATATGATTGCACTTGATATTTTAGAGGTGCATTGAGTGAATCCCCTGTGAGTATCACACCGATGGAAAAAACATCCATAATAACCTCCAGCTACCCAGGCTTTTTAGTTGTGTTGAAATTCTGTTAAAAGATCCACCAAAACCTCTGTTACAAAAAACAGATGTTGTAGAAAATGTTGTTTTGAAAATTTTGGCCAATTTTATAACACTAAAAACTCCTTTCTAACCTCCGCTAGAGTGGATATTATACCATATGGGTCATAGGACCATGTGAAGTTGGGCTGGAAATTCATCTTCTTTAATAATGCATCTTCCTATGAACCAGATGATCTGGTATTGCAAATAAATGATCCAATGCTTGCCTTCATCTTAAACTATAATTTTTTTTTACCTCACACAAAGTGCAGGTCATCCATGTTTCTCATTTTCCTAATATATTCCAGAGAAAATATTCTCATAGGAACATATTTAGGCAACTTGTATGGTGTAAGCTCACATCCATACACCCTAATCTCAGTATAATTGTTATACAGATACCAATATCATGTTTTGTTTTGTTCAATTAGGTGTAAGATTCTTTTAATTTCCTCTCCAATCCTTGGTTCTGTTTGACTGCATAGGAGTTTCTTAACTGGATGTATAAAATAATCTACAAACTCTAAAAATGTTGCCTTTGTTGACTTAGCTCTAAAAATTTCCATCCAATGAATCACTGATTGATTCACTCCTGGATCATATTTCTTTTTGGGCTTAATAGGTAGTTGATCTCCTTGCTGGAAAAGAAACAAATGAATTATGACAAAATTGTATTTAAATACACCCTGTGCAGTAAAATTCATAAATTGTTCATGTATATTTTCAGCAAAAAAATGGCTAAAATTATACATGAATGTTTGTTTTTTGTTCATTGTTGAAAATGGAAAAGAACCCAAGAATTAGTTCATCAACAGATTGATCATTATGATATCCTAACAGGTAGTAAAGTAGGGAGATATAGTGTCTAGAGGCCTCAAGAAAAATAGTGGATGGGTATCGTGGATTTTTTTTTGGGTAATTCAGCATCCTTTGGAAGAAAAATGTCAAAAATATTATCTCTCTATGGGAATGTCAAATTATGGTAAGGATCCATAAGTGTGGCTGGTGATAAATGAATGATCTCATCAGATTGGGGAATGAGAAGCATTTGATTGATGGTTTCAGCAGTGATGGTGAACAAAATTTTTCCATTCTGAGCCACCACTACTCTTTTGACATGGTCATATTGGGCTTGACACCATGAAAATAAATCAGCGAATTCTAGGGTTTTTGGGAAGGAAAAGAAAGGGGGAAGTGACTCCCAGAATATGACATGGTCTTGTTTGTCTAGATATTTCTATTTGAGCCACATGTGGAGTTCATGGAAATCTAACTTGAACTGGAAATCTGTAACCTTAAAGAGGGCATGTGCAAGAGGTATGAGGTCAAGATTGACTTCTGCGATGGGAATATAGATTTATTTTGCATCCATTTCTTGGATTTAAATTTTGGGGCCATGTCGAAAGTTTTACAGAATGTCTGAGGAAAGGAGATAGTGTTGTTAAGAATAAATAAAATGACAATGTCTTGATTGGATGAATATAGGTGTGGTGAAAGCTTGATCAGTTAATGGAGGCTACTACACAATTTTTCCTGTAATTACAATAGTATATTGGTTAAGAAAAAGCGATAAATAATGGGGCAGAGGGCATTTTATAGATCATGATTATTTTTAATGGTTTAATGTGACTATAGCATCTTAAATGGGATTTGGAGCAGAGGAGCTGACGTGGAGGCCAACAGTTTTGGAGCCAGGGGTTCAATGGGTGAATAGGAAGGAAAAGACGTTATAGGGTGGTAAAAATTAGGGTGATGTGGAAACATATATATGGCAGGTGGTGTCACGAGAGTGGTAGAGAGAAAATGGTCAAGGCGCTGGACAGATGACCGTTTAGGCGGAAAGGGAGAAACCACTATGGATTTTGGAGGGTCGGGGGGGTAGTGGTTTCGCATTTTGTGTGGAGGGGTTTCGAAATAAGGAGAGGGCACCACATATGTGTTTTTGGGTGGCCATTAAAACAGATTTTAGGACCCCACCCCCCCCCCCCCCCCTCCCCTGTGCGTTAACGAGAAATGGCCGAGGGGGGTGAAAACTCTCCCTCTGCCATTGATCATGGCAGGGGAGATCTCAACCATTGAAAAGTAGGGTGATTTGACATCCAATAAGACACGATTTTTCACTTAGTGACCTTAGCATTAAAATATTTTATGTGTCATAAAATTTAGGTTTAATGTTAAATAAATTAATGAAAAATTAATCTCCTTTTAAACAAATTAATCACAATTAATATATTTTACTTTTGAAAAGGTGCACTTGAGCTTACAGGCATATAGTTTTCATTTTTGTGTACTAAAGCCTTCATTTATTTATTTTTCATCCTACAATTTTATTCTTAATTTTGGCTCCTTTATTTAGGGGAAATCTAACCTAACATTTTATTTTGATATGGATGTATAAAACACACTATAAGCCTAACATTTTTTATTTTTTCTTACTTTCATCCATATCCTATATTAACATTTTTTAAATTCATTTTCACTATATATGATAACTTATCAAAACTAGATAATGTTACAACAAACGTGATGGTCTTCATTGGTGTGCTCAAGCATGATAACTAATTGTTATAAGGCTTGGGTGTCCAGGAGGAGTTTGACGACAAGGTCATGGGAGGGGTTTTCACAATTGATTGGTAATACTGCCTCCTCTCTAAAAACAAGGTGGAAAGGAGTAAACCTAGTGGAAGTTTTAACAGATTTTCTAAATGCCCACAAAGTAGGGAAGAGTAGAAGGAGAATGTTCATCTTATGTTTATTCATGGTTCACTGAAGCATGGTTTTAAGGATTTTATTAACCGCTTCAACTTGGCCATTTACTTAGGGGTAATAAGATGATGAATATTGATTTTCAAAGCCAAAAAAAGAGGATAGATTACGTGCGATATCGTCTTAAAAACCGCATAAATGGTTAGAAAAAATTTCTTCGGAACCCCGAATCAAGAAATAAAATGGTTAAAGAAGAAGAGGGTTGCAGTAGCCACAATGTTATTAAATGTAGGCATGCTTTTAGCCCATTTAGTGAAATAGATGATAACCTAATATACTTTTGGTTATTAGCAAATGGGGGTCAACACTTCATAAATTCATTAGCCCATTTATAGAAAGGACTAGTTATGATGATAGGATGGAGGAAAGTAGGTGGAGCTCACACCTTAGGGGCGAATAATTTTCAATTAGGAAAATGTTTGACTACCTCAATGTAGTTGCTAAAGGGAGAATGCTAAAAGTAACAAAAGCACATGATTTTATGGGAAGTAGCCATTTTGGAGAGGTCACCACCATAAGTGTCATCGTGACAAGCATTGACCACTTTCTTAGCGTCAAAATGAGTGAGAAAACAATGAAGGATAGTGTTGACACCGCAATGATAAATTGTCACCAATAAGGAGGTAGCAAGGGGATTGATGTTGAATATTTCATCGAGCATCATGGTTAAGATGGGGGGGGGAGAATTTGTGGGTCCACAAATAGGTGAGGTTGTCACCATACCAAGGATCATTCAATGTGATGACAAACAATTGTTCATCTGGAAAGAAATAATTTACCGATGGATTCAACATTCCAATAGGGAATTCAAAAATGAATTATGCAAGGGAAAACAATTTCTTACTCTTGTGTGTGAGAAATTCATGATATAATTCTTGAAGGATGAAAATCCAATAGGCATACTTCCCATTGATGATCTGTCAACTCGACAGGAAGGCCATTGGGTTGGAATTGGTCACAACTCTAGTGGTACGCATAGGGATATAATGATGAAATTTTTGAATAGAGAAAACAATAGCCAACTTCAACTTCTCTTCATTGGAATAGGACACATGAGGACCATTAAGTTTTTTACTAGAATATTAAATGACATGCTCATTTCTGGTAGTATCTTCCTAGAATAGGACCCTGGTGATCGAATAGGCAGAAGATGAGATATAAAGGATGGATTACCTTTAAAATTTAGGTGGATTGATCAATGGAGTGAAAGTGAGAGTATGTTTGAGGGCATCGAAATACTATTGAGCTTGTTCATTCCAAATGAATGGAATGGTATATCGATGGAGTCTAAGACACCCATGTGTAGTGGTGGAATAGTCAGGGGAAAGTAGATGAAGAAAGATGCCTTTACCTTGAAGGATTTGTAACTGGCGAAGGGTACGAGTAGGAGGACTTTAGGGAATGGATCGAACATTGAGAGGATGAAGCTTGATACAATATTTGGACATAATGAATCCCAAGAGATGGCCAAAAGTAATGCAAAATAGACACTTAAGGGGGTTGAGGAAAATTTTATACTTGTGACATCAAAGGAAAATGGTACGCAAATCATGAATGTGTTGTGACCAGAGTTTGTAATGAGCAGTAATATCATCTAGATACATAAGGATAATATGAGCCAAGTTATTGAAACAATATGAAATGGCACGCTAAAAAATCGCCCTATCATTCTTTAAACTGAAAGGAATGACCCTATAGGCAAAAGTTTCCCCAGAAAAATGAAATAGATTTTAAGCTGATCAACATAATGGATACCTATCTAGTTATATCTGGAGAATACATCCATAAAGAAAATAAAACCATGCCATGCATGCTCATCAATTATTTGGTCAATGAAATGTGTGTGGAAGTTTTCTTTTTTGAAAACTTTATTCAGATTGCGGAAGTTTTTTCAGACATGAATGGTTCGTTGTTTCTTGAGAAAGGGAACAAGATAGGACACCTCGGTGGTGTATTCAATGTGATAGGTAAAACCAACCTGATTGAGCTAATAGGTTTCTGCTTTAATAGCCTCATGATTGGAAGGATGAATGAGTCTAAGCTTTTTTTGGACAAGAATGGCATCGTTTCATGTCTTGATATGGTGTTCAAGAATGGAGGGATCATGTCCAGGAATATAAAAATAATACCAGGAGAAAACATCACGGAATTATTTGAATAACTTAGTGTAAGAAAAAAATTATTCCATGGTGCATTGCTCCCCCAAGGTGATATTTTTATTTGAAATTTTAATTTTAATAGTGGCCATATTTCCTTCTTCAAAAGAATTTGGTGCAAGAATGGGGTTTCTAAGTCAATCAACTTAACCATGAATGAAGTCTTTATACTCCACAACATATTGATCATGGGTTTGCTGAAGTAAATATGCACAATAGTGAATATCATCCCAAGGATAATCAAGGGTATTCATGGATTCTATGATGTTATCATCTGAATGAAATATGGGTGGATGAGAGCAGGAGAGACCACACAATGTGGAGGAAATACTTGAAACATTGTGAAGAGAGACAAGGTTCACACATGTATTTCCAACAGGATGGGATGAATGATTAGTAGATGGAATATATACCTATGTTGAGACTAGGGTATTCAATGAAGAAGGTTAGATAGAATCACAATAAGAAAATACAATCGAGTCCCAATACATCGATCCCCTGGATGACGACAGGTAGAGAATAGGCACGGTGTTATCTGTCATCCTGACATTGGGAGGAGGGATCACAATGGATAATTTATAGACCTCATGTTCTGGCACAATAAAGGGAATAGAATCCATAGGTAGGGATGATGTGGATTCACTACGTGTGACCTCTAATTCGTTAAGATCCTAATGGGTATCATGAAAATATTTGAGATGGGAACAATGGTGAGAATAATGGCCATAATTATGACATAGAGCATAAGGGTGATTCTTGCGTAATGTTCTATTATTATTAGCTGACTCGGGTAAGGTGGCATGGACCTCAAGAATGTGAGAGTCAAGAAAGGTATTACTAGCCAAATTTTTAATATGAGGATGTTCAAGACAATTATTGGTGGCACGCTTGACAACATCACACAAAGCACATGGAGGGGTAGGCTTTGGAGGAGCTAGACTTGTTTGGGGTCTCTGGCTTTTATTACCTTTTTCTAGGATTTCCTCCCTTCACCATATTCTTTTTCAACATGAGTAGGTTCCTCTTGGGGTTATTGTGGAACTAAAGCAAAGGAAAGGGCAAGAACAAAAAGCTTAATTGGTGTCAAAATAGTATAAATTTTAAGTTGATCAGTGGACTTGACTAGGATGCCTAAGGTGATGTTAGGAAGGCTCAACGTAGCCATGACAGGGAAAAAACAAATTCCAGGTGGAGGGAATAAGAAAGGTATCTAACCATAAGGATAATGACTTGGAGGAACTACTATTGGATGGTTAAGACCTGGAGGAATGGTTCTCGGTTGGAAAGGACTAGGAAAGACACCAACAAAAGGAAGTGATCCTTGAGTAATTATACCTAAAGGCTGGGTTGAGTTGGGAATAATATGTTGTGAAGGTGCTGACTATTGGATGTGCAAACTAGACTTCTTGTGAGCAGATCATGACACTTACAACATGCCAACACAGGATGATTTATGCTCATAAGTGGTAGGTATTGGACCATAATAAGCACCAAGAAAAGAAAAATCTTTGTAGACTTTAGGAGAGACATTGGTGAGGGACCTGATAGTCATATTTCCAATCATTGATTATATAGTGAACTGAGGTGAAGTCTGAGACTTAGGATCATAGTATATTAGTTGATAGATGGTGATGATATTTCCATTATGAGGAAATAACATCTTATGGAAAACCATAGATGTGACATCTAACATGGCATCAGTGTAACTACGACCCAAAATAATGTTATAATCTAATGGCACATCAATGACTTCGATGCCAATATATATAGTCTTACTGAAAAAAGTGATAGGAAAATTTCAATATAAGCCAAAGGGTTGTGATATATTACCATCCCAAGCATGGAGAGTGATGCTTGATGGGGGCAAGTCAGGTGAACCAAGTTTCTTCCAAACACTAGAAACCATCACAAAGGTGGAGGCGCCTTAATCTATGGTACACTTGTGAACAATGGCATTTCTTATGGAGACTGGTATTTGAAATGAAATGGATGAAGGAAGGGGGGCATGTTTTGATTATCAATGCTAATAAAAAACATACAATTGTCAGAAGGATCCACAACAACCAAAGGAGAGAGTAGAGCTTTTAGTTGAGATGGGCATGTTTGGAGAACTTCCAGCATTGACATAGCAACAAGATACTACACCAAGTCATTTATTATGATATAAGTGTGGGAAAATTAGCAGAATGTTTTGGTGTAATGGACATTTAGGGATATTGGGAATAACCTCTATGTTAGGCTAAATGATCTATGAGGTACCATTTAATGAGAATAAAGGCTCGGTGGAAACTTAAGGTTGGGAATCAATCACAGACTTAATAGGTGGCTTTTCATATTGGCATGATCAAGTTTGAAGGTTGAATTGTACAGTGTTTACCTCATTGGAATTCACCATAAGGATATGATAGTCGTTGTTACCAGATGGTGAAGTTTTTGGAGCTAGATGACCTTGTATAGGTTTAGAAACTAGATACCCTTGATGAGGGAAAGGATTAGTAATCATAGTCAGTTGAGATGAAACACGAGGAAGAAGAGCTAGAGAAATAGGCTATTGTCCTCTAGAAGTAGTTGTTTGAGCTTCCCATTCTTGGCACATATGAGGTAATAGGGGAGACGCATCAGGATAATGGGAAAAACTGCCACAATAGGCACAAGGCTTATTCATATGAAGTGACTTTTTTTTCTTGGGTTTTCCGCCCTATTGCTGACTTGCGTGATTAGGATTGTTTCCCTTATTCCTTTCCTTTGGTTTCGGGGGATTGGTTGTGGTATGTTGATGATACACTTAAGCTTGAGGAGGAGGTGGCTCCTATGTCAGAGGTCGAGTCGACATGTGGGGTTGGGGTGCTAGTGTTGGAGGGGTTAGTGTGCTAGGTGGTTCATATGGAATATAAGGATAAGGGACAACAATTGGATAAACAATTTTACAAACAGTTGGCCATGATATCTTCTAATGTAGCGTGGGGGATATGCATATGACATGCATTGACTTGGATAAGGGTTTCATTTTGTAGGGGGGATAATGGTAAGAGGAATTCCCCCCCCCTCCCCTTGACCATAACTCATCAGAGGTGGAGGATATGCTTGTGGGTGAGGGTGTGAAATGGATCCAATGATACCGTCTACGGCATGAGATGCTCTTGCCACATTAGCAACAATGGACCAAAGCATATCATGGATAATGGTATAAACATAGCCTGATTGAACATATATTAGGTCATATTTCAAAGCTACTTGGAGCACATCTGCTTATGACTTAGGAGGTATGAAGCGACATATTTACCTATGGGGGCCAAAATCAATTTATGAATGAATCCATGTAAACACGGTCTTCGAAGTCAGGGGCTATACACATGTTCCTCCTTCTACGCCATTCTTGGACATGGTCAGATAAGAGAGTGGTAGAATTTTGACAGAAAGAAGTCAAGAGTTCGGTATCGG
The DNA here is from genome assembly GCA_034641835.2 of Pinus albicaulis. NCBI lineage: Eukaryota > Viridiplantae > Streptophyta > Pinopsida > Pinales > Pinaceae > Pinus > Pinus albicaulis. Next base: position 654,815,635 of record CM076583.1, on the reverse strand, counting down.
TTTCATAATGGAGAGGTAACTAGAAATAGGAGAGGAAATGTTTGGAAAGAGTTGAAAAAATGGAAATAGTGGTGTTGGGATGATCAACATACCACCTAGAAACAACTCCAGTAAGATTCATGCGTTGGAATAGACAAAGACAGATGGAGTCTTCATTGATCGAATTGGATGAACACCACATATGAAATGGGAAAACATGATTTCTTAGGTCTTCTCCAGGATTTTCCTTAAACTTGGGTATGTCGGGAAGAGTCTTGGTAGGAATAACTGGCCAATTTGGGTTATGGAGAAGAGGGTCATTAATCAGCTGGTTAAAATCAGGGAGACTCAAAACAATCATGAAGGGTATCAATGGATTAGGATTGGCCATACAAGAAAAGGTTCCATTGGTGGGCTTACTTGTGATAGAACCTTGGTTTCCCACACCTATGTTGGTGCATGACATGGTTGTGATATGAGGTTGAGATGACGCGAAATAAAAGGAAGAAATGGATGAATCAATAAAACCAGAGTCAGAATGAGGACTTGATGGAGGAGTAGAAGGATGATATATAACTCAACTGGAAGGATTAATATGTCCTAATGGGAACTAAGGGTGAAGGCCTCTAATTCTCCATGAAAAACTCCTAGGGGGCACAATGATGTCAATAAAATGATGAAACTAAGGAATAAGTGATGATAGGAAAAAAAGGGTAATAAACAAAAAGAAAACACCTAGTGCAGTGGTGCGAAGTGTAAACTAACTATATACTGATCTTACTCTAATAAAATAGAAAATGGCCTATCAAATTAAATGAACCTAGCCTATAGGTGATATAAATCCTCAAACAATGATAGATATATTGTTTTATATGGCCTTCCAAAGAACTTCTTACTTGACAGATTCTCATCCCTACAAGTAGATTTGTTTAGAGAAAGGTGGGGTAGAGAACCAAATACTTCCCACAGTTAATCCTAGAAGTTGTTTTCCTATGATTGGTCACTGTAATATTTCTAATTCGCAATGAGCTAGTTGGAATATTAAATTTTGTTTTTTTTCTCTGTTTTATGAATAAGAGGACAATGGAGATCCATAATTCTCCCTAATAATGAATAAATCAATGCCAATCTGAAAGAGATAGATCTTGGAAAACTAATTGAGCACCCTTAGGTGTGAAAAGGGGCTGGAGCACCTTGACTAGGTCAACCTTGACCAAATCAACAACGTTGTCATGGAGGAGCGGTCATCAATGAGAGACAACACAGTTTTAGATGGAGATTCTTTGCATGGATGTAGTGATATTATTGGATGGGGCTTAGGGTTTTCAAGCTCATATCTTATTTAAGGAAGAGGATGTTATCCATACTCATTATGTATGTTGATATATGAATTTTCTAAATATATGGTCTGTTTAGACATATATCTTTCTCTTGTTGTTTAGCTGAGATTGGGTGTTGTTTAGAACTAGGTGTTCCTGATCAGGAATCCCACCTCCTTGATTCAAAAGCTTTTGGAGGAGTCTTGTACTACATTTTCCACTATTAGGATTAAGGTCAAGCTTCATCTTTCATATACAACACAGATCGTGTTGATGGTTGAGTTGTTTTGTAGGTTGCAGTAGTGGAGACTAGATTTGGGTCATTTCATTGCTCATTTTCAGTGGAGAAGGCTTCCTTTCCATTGGGAGGATAGCAAGAAATACCCTTGTGCATATTTTCAGATCTTGGCATCAGGCCAAATATTTATTTATCCCTACAACGTAGTTTATTTCCGGATCTGCATTATTTCTGTAGGAGGAGTTGCAGGGTGGTTTGGAACACCATTTGGAGAGTTGATTTTATAGTGAAAGGGATATGCCTTTCATTTAGAGGATATATTGGAGTAGGATATTCTATTGATCATATCATATCAGCCACACCTTCCATATCTATAATTTGTAGTGGATATTCAGCCCTAGGGCCTAGATCCCCACCTTGTACATGGTGTTTTGCTAAAAACCCTTAAGGGGTTATTCAAAGGATGTTATATAGTGCTCAAATTTGTAGTAGACCTATCTCTTGAGGAAAATATCAGCCTTATATCTGTTTTATAAACATTTTCTATAGCAGTTCCTTTAAAACAATGCTGTAGCAGACTTCCAAATCATTATATATAGTAGCAACACCTCTTTTGAGGGATTTTTTCCATTGGAGGCTTTTTATTTCTTATTGTACGTTTTATGGCCCTTATTTATGTATATTTTTATATTGTTATAACATAAAAAAGGTCTCCATATTGGCCTATTGATTTTATATGATGATTTTCATTATTGTTCCAGCGTTTTGCACTATATTCCTTCTTTTTCCATTCGAGAATATTACAGTGGTATCAGAGCATAATCTTGGCACAACTTGTGCATATTGAAAAACCAATATGTCATCTGAAGAAGGAGATCCTCTTACTGATAGAGAGAAGATGTATCAAAGAAGAATACACCGGAATTTTGATAATACAAATGACAAAGAAGACATGGGTAAAACCCCTTTATATGGAGGAGAAGATGAAGAGAGGGAGTTTCCCAAGATCCTTCTTAGAGCCATGTGAAAAATTTCTAGAGAAATCAAGGAGATGAGAATGGATAGGTACAAAGAATCCCCTAAAGGATTTCATCATGGCGAAGGCTTCAACATGTCTCATCACTGGAGTGATCAACCAGTGCAGCAACAACAAGTTTCTCAACGCTCTACAATGCCTACATTCTTGGCTGTGGGAAATGACTGGTTTGAAGAAAAATAATCCCTTGAAGACTATTTTATGTAGTATGAGTCTCAAACACAAAGATTCAAGGAAAACTTGAGTTTTGAATAATTTTTCCAAATCAAGGACAATATGACACCCAGACATCACAATAGAAGTGGTGGATTCATTTATAATCATGATCTACACCGCACTATGGGCAGATTCTTCTTACCCAACTTTGATGGGTCATCTAAGTGCAATGCCAAATCACAGGTAGAGAAGACTGACATCTACTTCTAGTTGAACAAATTTCCAGAAATGGAGGCCATTAAGATAGCAGCGCTGCACATTAAGGGTGAAGCACATGATTGGTGATTCCATGGATTGTCTACATTGGGTCATGCCAATGTGACTGCAATGATATTCATAGTTCACTAGGAGGCTAGTGGAGAGGTTTGATAGAAGAGATCCTGAAACACCATTCATGGGGCTTGCAAAGCTAAAACAATCAGGTAATCTAGAAACCTACATTTCTAAATTTTTGAGACTTTCTGTTATGGTTCTTGATTTATCTGCGGCAAAAAGGGTGTATATGTTCATTGATGGGTTAGATTAACCTCTTCATGGGTTGGTTAAGTATACCAAGCCCACTACCCTTCAGGATGTCATTAAAAGGGCTAGAGATTTTCAATATGCCTTGCCAAAAGCAAAGGCAATATTTCAGCACAAGCCCTCTTTTCCATCGAAGGGAAAAGATGAGAAGGCTCCTCTTTCAAAGGAGAGCCAAAATAAAAAAACCTCTTAATGATGATGTTCGAAGAGATTTGAGGAGGAGGAAGCTTTGCTTCACATGCCAAGAATCTTGGGCACCCGGAAATAGATGTGCAGTAGGAAAGGCACACTACATAGAGGTCTTATCAGATGATGAGGAGGAAGAAGAATATGAACCAAGTGGAGGTCACAACGCTGACACTGCAGGAGATGAACCGACACCATCAGGAGATGGGAATGGGGCATTTTATTCAATTGGAGGGGCTCTTGCATCATTGAGAGGAGTACCTAAGTAATTGACATTGAGGGTCCAAGGTTCCATCTTAGATCAGAGGGTTTTTGTGTTGGTTTATAGTGGGGCTACCCACAATTTTGTTGACGCCTAGTTAGTGCAAAGGAGGGAAATACCCACTGATGCTTTTCAAGGATTTTTTGTTTTTGTCCCAGCAGATAGAACTATGCAATGCATGCGTTATGTTCCATCCTTATCAGTCACGACGGGAACATATACATTGACTGATCACTTCTTTTTGGTTGAAATACCTATCACCAATGTGATATTGGGTGCGCAATGGTTGATTACTTTGGGGAAAGTCACCACTGATTGGGAGACTTTGTAGATGGAATGGGTGGATAGAAAGAGTGGAAAAAATTAGATGATTAAATTAATGCACAAATATCTCTCACATAAAACTTCCACACAGAAAATAGAGATGGATGTGTGTAGTGGAAGCAAGGACCTAATAGTCCCATCTATTATGCTTATGATATTGCTTCATGGGACATTAGTATCTTGTGGAAAACCACCTAGGAGGCCACCTAATTCAGATTTGGTGAGAGATATCTCACAAAATGATGCTCCAAGACTAGATCCATGAGGTATCAGAGCATTAGAAGACCATGATACAGTGTTGAGAGTCTTGGTCAGACTCAAGGAGGAGGGAGGCATTCTCCCAACATCATCATTACCCACTCTCATTTCAAATGCTGCGTTGTGGGAGGAAAAGCATGGGAGGATTAGCAAAATTCCAACATACACCTTTGGCATGGGAGATTTCAAGGAGAAGAACAACCATATTATAGATTTTCTTTGTGATAGATCATCAGCGCTATCACTATGGAAGATTGATCCATATTGGAAATCACAATTGTTGGTAGATTATCCCAAGGATCTTTTCACATGCATGATACTTGATGACCAACTACATGAAGAGGGATATTCATTCCAAGAATAAGTCGTCTACTATCATGGTAGGATATTCTTATCTAGAGCCTCCGAGCTCATGTATAAGTTGCTACAAAGAGCTTATGAAGAGTTCTTTTTCAGCCATACTTATTCCATGAGGTCTTATAACACTATCATGGAAAGCTACACTTGGGAAGGCTTTGAAGAGGAACTATATCAACATTTTCAAAGATGCATGAAACATGTGGAGTTGGAAGAGAGACATGACTCAATGAAGGAGTTATTTCAGCCATATATTTCCTCTTTTGGAATGAGAGGAGATATGTCTATGCACTACTCCATTTGTATGCGGAGAATTTTTGGTAAGGAACATGCTTATGTGCATGATGTTTCATTTGATGATTATTTACATTTATTTACCTTGTATATGCAGGCCATAGCTCCAAGGAGGAGAATTATTTGATATAAAATTCATGGCCAACTTTGGGCCATAAAAATTTCTGAACATGACCACTCCCTTGGAGGACATAGGGAGATTTTGTATCATTGTGGGTGCACTCCAAAAGCACCAAATATATCTCACACTTTAATCCATGTTGAGAATACTTGGGAAACATGTAAGTGGTGGGAAAACCACTTACCATATCATTATCAGATGCAATCAAGAGATATATTGTGCTGGTTCCACATGTGGGACTATGACCCACCTCCATTTGTACAAATTTCAATTAGCATGTACTTAGTTTGGATCCCATACATTGATGAAGTACTTATACTCTTTATGGGAATGTTTGGAGGGAGGATGGGAGGAATGTATATGCCCTATGGGAGATAAATTATCCATGTTCATTATGCTACATGTTTTAGGGATAACATTGGGCAAATCATGTTTGTTTCATTGGAACTATTGTCTCCTTGTGGGATGAACTATTTGCATCTCATAAGAACTTTGGAGGAGCAATTCATGGAGGGATGGATTGGTGAACACTTAGCTTATGAGGGAAGCTTATCACATGTTGGTGTGACCAATGGAGGAGGAGAAGAGTTGCAACACTCACCTTGTCGTTTTCTTTAGGAAAAGAAACATTTGGGAAGGGAGGACTGTAATATTCCTAATTAGCCATGAGCTAGTTGGAATATTAAATTTTGTTTTGTTGCTTGGTTTTATGAATAAGAGGACAATGGGGGTCCGTAGTTTTCATTAATAATGAATTTATCAATGCCAATGTCAAAGATATAGATCTTGGCAGCTTAATTGAGCACCCTTAGGTGTGAAAAGTGGCTGGAACACCTTGACTAGGTCAACCTTGACCAAATCAACAATGTTGTCATGGAGGAGTGGTCATCAATGAAAGATGACATAGTTTTATATGGAGATGCTTTGCATGGATGTAGTGATATTATTGGATGGGTCTTAGGGTTTGCAGACTCATATATTATTTAAGGAAACTGATGGCAACCATACTCATTATGTATGTTGATATATGATTTTTTTTTAATATTGGTCTGTTTAGACATATATCTCTCTCTTGTTGTTTAGTTGAGATTGAGTGATGTTTAGCACTGGGTATTCCTGATGGGGAATCCCACCTCTTCCATTGATAAGCTCTTGGAGGAGTCTTGTACTACATTTTACACTCTAAGGATTAAGTCCAAGCTTCATCTTTCATCTACAGCACAGATCCTATTGAGGGTTGAGTTGTTTTGCAGGTTACAGTAGTGGAGACTAGATATAGGTCATTTCATTGCTCTATTTCAGTGGAGAAGGATTCCTTTCCATTGGGTGGATAGTAAGGAAGACCCTTGTGTGTATTTTCAGATCTTGGCATCAAGCCAACTATTTATTTATCCCTATAGCACATTTTACTGCCAGATTTTTGTTATTTTTATAGGAGGATTTGCAGGGCGGTTTGGCACACCATTTGGAGAGTTGTTTTTATAGTGAAAGGGATATGCCTTTCATTTAGAGGATCTATTTGAGGAGGCTATTATATTGACCATATAAGATCAGCCACACTTTTGATATGTCTATTTTGCAGTGGATCTTCGGCCGTACGACCTAGATCCCCATCTTGTACTTCGTGTTTTGCTAAAACCCCTTAAGGGGTTCTTCAAATGAGGTTGTATAGTGCTTAGATCTGTAGTAGATCTATCTCTTGAGGCACATATTAGCCTTATATCTTCTGTATAACCATTTTCTGTAGCAGTTCCTTTAAAACAATGATGTAGCAGACTTCCAGCTCATTATATATAGTAGCAGCACCTCTTTTGAGGGATTTTTTCCATTGGAGGCTTGTTCTTTCTTATTGTACATTTTATGGCCCAGTATTTATGTATATTTTTCTACTGTTATAAAATATGAAAGGTCTCCATATTGGCCTATTTATTTTATATGATGATTTGCATTATTGTTCCAACATTTTTCACTATATTCCTGTTTTTTCCATTCGAGAATATTACAGTCACTATGGTTACCTTCACCCCATGGGGGTGGTAGAGTCTTGATCTTCTCGGTGACCAACCACTGCACGAAATTCCCTACCATGGGTTGGGTCGCTCCTAGGATAATCACTAGCATGATGACCTTGCCTAACCCCCTATGAATTGGGTTTCTACCACCCTCCGACTTTGGATTTTGCGGTGGTGAAGGATTTTAAGAGCCCTACAAATTCAACTTCCAATGTCTCAATGTAGTTGATAAATGGGTGTTATTGGAAGCTTATCCAACTAATATTACACCTAACTACATAGATTGTTTGGCCCTGATGTCAAAGTGGGTTAATCTATTTGTGTTATATTATTATAATGTGTGATGTTTCAATTCTTGGCTTCATGGTGTTGACCAATATCACGTTCACTTAGGGTGTGAAAATATGTGTAAAAAATTATGTTCAATGTATAAGTTAATTGAGCATGTTTTATGATGCCATGTGTTGTTGAAATAAAATGCTGAAAAACTGTAAATAATGTTGTAAAATGACAGTAAAATAAAAAACCAATCAAGAAAAAAGCCCCACCCAAAAAATGCTTTCACACAGCTAAACAAGGAGAGTCAAACAAGCTACTCAAAAGCTTATAAAATTCCTACAAGATCTAATGTCAAAGGGAGTTTGATCTAAAGGCACTATGATACTAATAATGGTGCAGACAAACATAAGAAATTGGAGGTGAAATATGCTGAAAATGATAGGAAAGAAACTCAAAAGCATAGGACACTAAAGGGGATCGTAAGGAGGAAGTTAAGATTAAACTCAAAATGGAGTTAAAATGGTGAAATAACCTATCCTAAAAGGCTTAAACAGTGTGGATCAAATGCTGAAAACCGATGGCTAAAAATTTTGAAACCCTAGAATCGTCACCCAGCCAATCTCTTCCTAAAAATGTGGAGGTGTATTCCTAACCCTAGGAGTTTATTTCCTACGTAAAAGAGGAAAAAATAAGAGAATTTAGGCCCAAGGGAGACTGAAAAAAAGATTATATACCCTTCCTAGTACAAACACAATACTCTTGGAAAATCTAGAAGAAAATTGAAAAAATCTCAGAAAATTTTCAAAGCGCAGGTACTGACCTGGAACAGGTGGAAAATGATATTTTTTAGCCAAAAGCGGTGTTATGGAGCTCAAAGCGGAGATCTGGATCTGAAAAGTGTGTTTTCCTCCCAGGACTCTCGGTTGACATATCTCACACAAATTGTTCCTTCTCTTGCTCAGCTGATACTTGTGACTTGCGGAAAAAACTAGAAAACCACCAAAATATGAAAATTTGACAGGAAAAGAAGGAAAATATTCATATATAAACTGAGAGGCTATAAATAGCTTCCAAAAACCATAAAAATTGTTGAAATTGCAATCACCCAGGAAACTGTATTGTTACACCAGCGGAGTTTCCATTTGTTAGTATGAAATTTCTTGGAAGTTGTACCAAAAATATCTCACTTAAGTCATAGGTTACAAGTGACCCTAACAATTGTTTCATGTACTTTAGATCTACAATAATAATATGAGAAAAACCTATAGAAAGAGAGATGTAGGCAAATAAGAATGATGTAATAACCCAATTATGGGAAGGCTTTTAAATGAATAAATCCTTTATTGATAATACTTGGTGAAGGAGATTTAGAAAATGTTCGAATATTCCCCTCCATGGGATGGGTCCTTTGATGTCCTTGATGCTTCAGCAATTGATCGTCCTCTCTCAATATGTGAAAAACCCAACCAAAGTGTAGAAGTCTAGTGGGAGCTCGAATGCAAGAAGACGTTAACGGTGACAATAATGATGATGATGGTGAGGAATGAATGGAAAACCCTTTGATTTATAACAAAGTATTGAGTTGATATTTAAATTGGGAAATGATAAAATGTTGTTGAAAAAATCAAGATCTAACCATTACGAATTCTTTATTATATTTTTTTGAGAGGGAAAAGATATTCAAAATGGTAAAATATTTTTATTTAGAAATAATTATCAAATAAAATTATTTATTAGTTATTTCACAAGAATGAATAAAGGTGTGAAAATGAAACAATTATTAAATAGTGAGTTAAAATTTATTGCAAAAATAGAATTAAGGAACAATAATAAATAGTGATTTATTTAATTATTCCTAGCTAATATGGTTAAATCTGACAAGGAATAATTATCAAAAAAATATTTCCTAGAGAAAATTAAATAAATAATGGTTTATTTGATTATTTTCATGGGGTTTTTTAATTTTAACCAGAAATAATTTAATAAAAAAATGTTTACTAAATTATTTAGTGAAAGTGATTTTAGTATGGTAAAATTAATCTTACATCGTGTATTTCGATGCACGTAGTTAGAAATGGCTAGGTGATCATTTTTTCGGATAACACTTTTGCATACAATGCCCCATGAAGAGTGGTGTGCCTAATCCATGATTTGCAATAGGGAAACATGCTTGATGATTGAAGACAAAATGGGTGATGCAAAGTGGGTTAACTATGCTTCCCATTGTCAAATCGACGGTTCTAATTAATTTCATTGCCCATTCTTTGTGATTTCCAAAACTACCATAGGGGGTAGCACATAATGGTTTTCTTCCTTCTTATACCACCATAGATTTACCAATTGACACATGATTGTTGGATGGGATCCATCCCTCTGACCTCCATTTAACCTCACTCCTTTTCCTCACACACCCATGGAAATTTCATAGTCTAGCTAATGACCTAGCCTATTTGGGGGGGGTTCCATCTTTGGTCCATAGCATGGATCCCAAAATACAATTTCAAGTGATTCTAATCCTTTTCAAGTAGAATATATTTGATTGGCTCGCAATGTGGCAATACCATGTCATCCCGCACTATTTACCCTGCTCCCCTTCTTCTTGCACTCTTGGAAATTCTCTGGGGTAATCCTTTCGGGTTGAATTTTCAAGTGGCCTACTTCTCGACCAATGGAATCACTCCCGAGATGGTGTGATAATGTGTCAAGAACTCCTATTATGTGACCCATCTCCCTACCAATGGAACTATCGTCGAGCTGACATGTTTGCTATCACGTCTCAACATTACATCAACTCGTCCTTCCTTTGTGGTGTAAGTTAAATCTCCATGATAAATACCATGGGAATGTTGTCCTATGGGCGCCACCTCCAATCAATATCAAAGTCATCAGGCCTACATGTCAGCTAACTCATCCCAACCAAACATCATCCCACCAAATCCTTTCTGGTGTTGGCTTTATTATCAAAATAATTAACAAAGAAATGAAACACACAATATTGCAGAAACAAAAAAATAAAAACACATAAAACAAGAGAGACACATATACGTGGTTCACAAAGTTTGGGCTACTTCCACATAGAAACAACAAGTCCTTCCTTTTATATTATACATCAAAATGAAGAGATACAACCTACAACATATCCATTGTAATTTCCTCTTTGCTTTTACGTAGTATACTCTCTATTTCTTGCTTAGAATAATAAATACACAACCGAAATAAAATTCAATCATATAAAACCCTAAACTAACATAACTTATAATTTCAGATCATCTTCCTAATGAACGACCTATATTGACTATGAAATTACAATTTCTTACAAGGAAAATTTTCATCTATTTTTAGCTTCGACGATTATGCCCTCGAATCCCTGCTAGGGGAGCGGGGGGGGGGGGGGGGGTGCTCATAAATATCGCCATCGCCCCTCCTAGACCGTCGTGAAGGAAATTATGCATATGAAATTTTTTCCCCATTAAGAATAGGGATCCAACGTAGCTGAAACAAAAAACCTATGAACAATGAGGAAGACAATCAGGCTCCATACCGAACAATCTCCCACTTGGAGACTGATTATATAAAATCAATTTTTTCTTAGATTCCTAGATGATGATTCCACATGGACCTAGTTTTTTTTCATCTTCATCATCATACTTTAAAAACAATTAAAACTAATAAAAACATTAGTTTCTCCCTAGTTACAACTTTGGTTGACATATATGCACGATTTTGGGTAGTGTTTATCTTTTCTAGCTTCAATTATCCATCTTCGAACACTAACCTTATGAAATTGTACTTGAGTTGTATATGTTTAGCCTTAGAATGAAATCCTGAGTTCTTTGCAAGTGAATGGCACTATGATTTTCATTGTATAATATTTCCATCTCCTTCTTCCTACCCAATTCATCCTTAAAAATTTGTAACCAAGTCATTTCTTTACTAGTCTCTGTAGCAACAACACATTCTACTTCCATTGTTGAAAGTGAAACAATTTTTTGCAATTTTGAAACCCAACTGATAGTTGTTCCACCTACAATAAACACATACCATATGGTTCTCCTCTTGTTCTATCTATCACCTACCATATATGCATCAACATATCCATGTGGAGAAATTTTTTAACCTCCAAAACACAATTCTTCATTTTTGGTACGTCTCAAATACCTGAGAATCTACTTCACTACCATCAAATTCTCTTTTCCTGGATTATTCATATATCTACTTAAAACTCCCACTACATGTGAAATATCATGCCTTGTGCAAATAATTTCATATATTAAGCTTCCAAATACTTATGCATATGGAACTTTACACATATAATCCATCTCTTCCTAGGTCTTGCGACACATCTCCTTTCTTAGTTTGAAATGGATAGCCTAAGGTGTACTAGCTAGTTTTTATTTCTACATATTAAATATTTCCAACACATTTTCTATGTACTCACCCTGAGATAGTGTTAATTTGTGATTTTTCCTATCTCCAGTTATTCTCATACAAGGGATTTTTTTAGCAGCCAAATCCTTTATTGAAAATGAGTTTTCTAATTGTCCTTTCACCACATTTATTTCTTGCATGTTATACCCTGCAACAATGATGTCATCTACATAAAATAGCAATATAATATAGCTACCATCATGTTTCCTTTTAAGATAAGCATAATGGTCAGAGTGACATATAGTATAACCTTGTTCAAACATAAACTTGTAAAATTTTAGATACCACTTCCTTAGAGCCTATTTTAAGCCATGCAAGTTCTTCTTCAATTTTCACACTAATTTCTCCTCCCCTTTGACCTCATACACTTATGGCTGCTGCATATATATTTATTCCTCCAATTCCCCATGGAGAAAAGTTGTCTTCACATCTAACTACTCAATATGAAAATCTTCTACTGCTAGTAGACTTAAAATAGTTCTAATTGAAGTCATTTTAAAAAACAAGAGTAAAAAAATCATCAAATTCAATACCTTTATTTTTTAAAATCATCATCAACAAAATTACAGCCTTATACCTATATTTACCTCCATCTTCTTCCTTCAACCTATAAACCCATTTATTCTGTAATGTTTTCCCTAAAAGAAAAAAATTACATTGGTGAGGGTAAAAAAATGCCACCATACGCTCATTGGTGATGGTCGAAAGAGTATTCGTCACCAAAAAATGAATGTCACCAAAGGTGGCATCACTAAAAGTATAGGTGTTGTGGTGGAATTTAAGGTCCGTTACTAATAATTATTTATAATCACGGATAGTGACCATCACCATTTATTATGAGCAACAGTGACGAACCATAGTGTCTGTCACCAAAAAAACTAATGTGACCAAAATTGGCATTGCCAAAAGTATAAGTGTTGTGGTGACATTCAAGGTACATCACAAATAATGATTATAATGACGAATAGTGACTATCACCATTTCATATTAACACCAATGAGTTATTGTGATGAACCATTCATGAGCGTCACTATTGATGCATATATATGGCAACATTCATTGACCATCACCATTTCATATTGTGGTGAGGGTTGAAAAATATCACCATAAGCTCATTGGTGGCAGTCAAAAGAGCCTTCATCACCAAAGGCTGCATCACCAAAAGGATAGGTGTTGTGGGGACATTTAAGGTCTGTCATGAATAATGATTATAATGAAAGATAGTGACTATCACCATTTCATGTGAACAAAATAAATTTATGATGATGGACCTTTCATGGTTGTTACTATTAATGCATATATATGGTGGTGTTCATTGACCACCACCATTTCATATTTTGGTGACGGTTGAAAAATGTCACCATATGCTAATTGGTGATAGTCAAAAGATTAGTTGTCACCAGAAATTGATTTTCGCATTTCCATATAAATATCAAGGAATGACGGAGTCAAACTACCAACCTCCTTCTTGTAAAGCATGTGCTCTTACATTGATCTAGCAAAATTTAAAGAATTATACGTTTAAATATTAGACTTCAAAATTTTATAAATTGTAAATACTACAAATTTTAGTAAATTATAAAAAATTGTGAAGTTAAGTGTATTAAGCGCTTAGGTATAGTGCAATATGGGTTGTTACAAAGTGTGATATGTGCTTAGGTATAGCGTTGCGTTGTATGTGGAGTTTGTTTACAATCATTGCAGTGTTGGTGATTGTGAGCTAGTGAAAATAGAACATTATAATTAATGTTAAGAAATTGGTGTTATGAGTGCCAATATTGGAAATTTTTTATTAATGGAAGCACTTGGTGCAAAAAAACACTATGAGTTAACCAAAAAGAGTTAAAGTACAAAGGATATTATAGAGAACTATTGGACCATTAAAGTATAGAGAATATTATAGAGAACTTTGACCATTGAAGAATAGATCACAAAGGATATTGGTGTCTTTGATAGGTTGGTTCCTACAAATATTTGTTATAAAGGTGTTTTAATTTATATATTGTCTTCCATATATGATGTTGTTTGGTTATAATTCATGAATGCTCAAATAGGTAAGATATTTCCTTATGTCGATTCACCCCCACCCCCAACCTCTAAGTGTAAGTGTGAATCCAATATATTTTTCCTCACCACGCCTTAATAAAATTCATTCTTGGACTAAGAATGATATATTAGAAAAGGAATATATTGTTTTACTATAGGGCTTACTAATTGTGGCTATAATGAGGTCCTATCCTAGTTGTTCTTAATTGTCGAACCCATTTCCTAGACCTTAGCAGCTGATTAGTGGGTCATGGATAGAGGTATATGTGTGTGAATATTATTTGTTAAAGGGGTTTTCATTATTAAATAAATTATATGCATTCCCCTTGACATAGTTCTTCACTAATATTGTTCTCCTTTGATATCATGAAAATATATGGCATTGGAAAGAGTGGATTTAATACACTAGTATCCTTACTTGTCTATTCAACCTCCATGAATGGACCTTGTTACCCATCCACATGCATGGGTTACCATAGGAGAAAAATTTTCTCCTATGATGTATTTTATATGCAAGATCATCACCATGATACATGGATAGTATAGCCTTAGATGCCTCATTCCCGCTATTGTATTAGCTTGTCCGCTTCATATATTATTAATTCGATGAAGGTGGCATCACTAATTGTGAGGTACATTAACCATTTTTGCATGCAAGTTATTTGATATAATGTTTTTGACATTCTAGTATCGATCGTGGGTTGAAACTAAATGATATATCATGATGCTATGGATGTCTACATGTTCCCTTACTTTATCTTGGTGCTTATCATTTTCTTCTAGTCTAGTGTGACGTTCCTTAGGGATTTCTTTCACATTCTAGGAGGGGCAGAAATAGGAGGCTTTGATTTTGATAGTGTTCCATGTTACTCATACTTAACACTTATCATCATTCGATTTTTCATTCCCCATATTTTTATTGGTTAATTTCAGTGACTCATACTAGTTTCCTATATACGCCATCCTATAAGAAAAATAGGTTGGAAATACCCTAGGTTGACACAATTGCAAGAAATAAAAAGAATAATACAAATGTAAAAATGCAAAAGGATGGCAAGGGATGTAACAAAAATAAAAAATCAATAATAGCTTGAGTTCTACCCCCTCTTATATAAACCATCACACATAAATGTGATCCATATTTATGCAGGAATGCAACATAATATGAATATAACCATAATTAAAAAGATACAACGGAAATAACACTTCGTTTCATTAATATCAAATAATTGAAAAATGATTACGGATAGAATGGAAATAAACTAGCTAGGGTGCTGGTAGCTTATCTCTGAGAAGAGATGTGGTGGCTACAAGCCTCTGAACTATGTTATAATGAGGCTAGAATGCCTATTTATTCTTAAGAAACAATGAAAAACCATAAACATAAAAAAACATAACCCTACGAGATGAAGCACCAAGACTATGGGCCCCATTTGGGTAAATTGGTACATCAACTTCCCAAGGATGTATCTTTGGCATACGATCTTCGTTTCACGCACACAATAATTCATTAAAAATGTCTATCTGAGGACTAAAAATTTTGAGTGAGAAACATTGGTTATAAATCATTTTTTCTCTTGCTTTTCCCAAAAAAAGTCGTTTAGGGCCTCAAAATGGCTTTAGATGTCCAGGACCCGAAAAACTGCTAAAAATAGTAAATTGTGTTACAATTACAGAAACTGAAAAACTGAAAGAAACAATGGTGGGGGTCCAACTGGAATAGGTGGGTGTCCACCAATATCCACTGAGTTCATTCCTCCCCCATTATAAATCAATGGTCCCCATTGTGTTGAGTTCCTCCATGATATGAGGAAACTTATGTTAAACTGGGTCCTTGGTGAGTCACTTTCCTTTGTGAAGGAGTTGGCCTACTTTGATAATGCGATATAGCTGGATCCTTCATTTTTGGGTGGTATTGATATTTGTATCCATGATCTTATTAGTGGTGGATTGTTCCATTCAATCTGGGTTAAATTCTATTGGTGTGAGTTGTTCTGCCATTTTGGATGTATCCAGTAGAGGTGGAAATTAGGGCCCAAGGTGGTCCACATTAAAAACTGGGTACAAACCAAGGAATGGTGGAATATTAAGCTCGAAGGCATTGTCCCCTAAAACCTTGGTGATTGTGTATGGCCCATATCAGAGCGGGCGATTCTAGCGGTGGGGTCCAATGAGGTGCTCCGTCTAAAAAAGTAGCCACACTTTGTCACCCACTTGGAAGTTGTGTGGTACTCTATGTCGATTATGTCGTTAGTTGTACTTAGAATTGGCTCTGTCCAATATGTCATGAACCTATTGATGGATGTGTTGAATTTTCTTAATGAATTTTTTCGCCTTGTGAGCTTCAGACTGGAAATGAGTTGAATCTACGTGAGCAGCTACAAATGGCCTGGCTACATCAATGGGACATAGTGGTTGGAATCCCAAGCCCACATGAAAGGGGTTGTGGCTAGTTTAGTTTTGGAGAACCTAGTTATAGCCATGTTGTACATAGGGGAGTCTCTCATCCCATGTTCTTGGATGCTTGGAGTTGTACATATGCATAATGTGTACAATCATCCTATTGATGACCTTTTTCTATCCATCAATTTGGGGATGGAAAGCAATGGACTTGGTGAGCTTGGTGTCCAACATCGACTAAAGGCTAGGCCAAAATGTATTAAGGAAATTACTATCTTGATATGAGATGATAGACTATGGGATCCCAAAGTGTGCCAACACTCGTTCAAATAAGAGCTCAGCAATGGCTTCTACTGTTATATTCTTCTTGCATGTTTTCATAATGGCCATTTTCGAGAATCTGTCGATGACCACAAAAACACAGTCATTGGCATGCTTAGTAGAAGGAAGGCTTGACACGTAATCCATGGAGATGGATTCCCAAGGTCGACTATGGGTAGGAAGAGGAGTATAGATGCCTTGCTTCTTTATAGTCAGTTTGGAAATGGCATAGACAATGCAGGACATGATGTACTTCCCAATAGAAATACTTCTACAGTACTGCTACTCTCTTCTCGACCCTAAAATTTTGAGCAACCTAAATGCAGTGCACTTTCCAAATCATCTTGGCACACTCACTTGAAGGAACACAAAGTTATCCCAGGTGACATAGCGGGGCATCCTAGAGGTGGAAATATAGAACTTTCTTACCCTCTTAGACCATCTTGTATGTATGGTCAAATTCTAAATCACTTTTGTAGAGAAGTGATCAATTGGAAGTCTTGTTCCCACAAGAGTTTAGAACAGTGGTTAGCGCCGTGATTTGTGGTCAGCTGAGGAATTCTACAACATTATTGGTCTCTTCCTTCTTGTACTTGATGTTCAAATGAAATTGTTGCAGGTATGTGGACCACTTCTGATGGCGATCGTTCTGCAACATCGTTTGTCTCTGTATGAACTGCACGGGACAATGGTCTATGTAGATGACCATTTCCTTCCTGTAATATTCCCAATTAGCCTTTAGCTAGATGGAATATTAAATTCTATTTTTTATTCTTAGATATAAGAATAAGAGGGTAGGGAGACCCATAAATCTCCTTAGTAGGAATAAAATCACTTCTAATGTGAATGAGGAGCATCAAATTAGCTGGATAAATCACCCTTAGATGTGAATAGGGGATGACGCATGTGGATGGGTTCAAGTTTGACCAAATAAACAACGCTGGTATGGAGGGAGTGGATAATTAATGAGAGACAATGTAGTTTTGGAGGGAAAGTCTTTGCATGGAAGTAGTGGATTTAATGAGTGGGGACAAGGGTGAGGAAGCTCACCAAGAATATAAGGAAGGGAATGGAAACCATGGAAAATACTTTGAGTATTATTTTTCCTATGTTCTGTTATGACTTGTTTCTCTCTCCAGCTGTTTAGCGGAGACTGTAGTTCTATTTAGCACAAGGGTGTTCCAGAGGGGGAATCCCAACCTCATCCTCGGCGGCCTTAAAGTGCCCAATCAGGGGAGGAAATTGGGCTGCATTTCCACATTCTGACATCATTCCAAGCTACAACTTTCTTATATAGTGCATTTCATGCAAGGATTGTGCTGTGTTGTAAGGTTGTAGCAGTGGAGGGTTTGAAAGGGCCATTTCTGAGTTTTTTCAGTGGAGGAAGCATTATTTCCATTGGGAGGATAGCAAGGAAGGTCCTTGGGCTTGATTTCATATTTTGGCACTAGGCGAAGCCATCACCATCCCCTATAGCGTAGTTTTATTCTTAGACTACATTATTTCAGCGAGTATTTGCAAGCGTTGTTTCATTGCACCATTTGGGGAGTTATATTTCTAGTGAAGGGATCATCCTTTCACATGGAGAATATATTGGGAGGAGATTCTATTATTTCTATATCAACTTCAACCATATATTCCCAACTATTCATTTGCAGTGAATCTTCATCCCTAGGGTTGTAGTTTACCATTTGTATTTTTTTTGTGTTTTCAGAAACCCTTATGGGTTGTCTTGGAAAGCTATTTTAGATCCTATATCTCCACTTCCAGAATTATTTGAGCATTCTATTATCAGATCCATATGTTTATACTATTTAGCTACAGTTACAATCACTGGGATTGTGTTGTATTAGTTCTCTGGCATTTTGTGTAGTAGCCACATTTCATGTTTTGGTGCTTTTATACATTGGAGGCTTCTCTTGCCTAGCTTGAGGGACTTGATCTCCAACATATTGGATTCATTTAATGTTGTTATAATTAATACCATGTATCTATATTTGGCTCATCTTTTTTGTATTTCTATTTCACTAGTAGTTTCCATTATTGTCTTCAATGTTGCTTCTTTTCCTACTTTGAAATATTACAATGGTATTAGAGCATAATCTTGGCTCAGTCTATGCATTTTCAGCTAATATGTCATCAAAAGAGGGATATCCTCTCACAGACAGAGAGAAGAGGTATCTCAGAAGAAACCAGATATATGATTATAGAAATGATAGAGAAGACAAAGGCAAAACTCCATTATGAAGAGGAGACGAGGAGAAGGAGTTTCCCAAGATTCTTCTTCAGGCCATGTAGGATATTGGAAAATAAATCAAGGATATGAGGCTGTACATACACAAGGAATCCCCTAAAGGGTTTCTACATGGAAAATTCTTTGACATTTCACATCACTAGCATGATCAACTAGCGAAGCAGTAGATTTCCCAACGCTCTACTATGCAAACATTTTTAGCAATGGGAAATGGAAGGTTTCATGAGAAAGAAACTCTTGAAGACTATATTTTTGAGTATGAGTCTCAATCTCAGATATTCAAAGATAATTTTAGCTTTCGAGATTTTTGTTAGATCAAGGACAATAAGAGACCCCAGAATCACAATCAAGGTCGAGGATTCATACAGAACAATGATATTCACCGAAATATGGGTAGATTCTTCTTGCCAAATTTTGATGGGTCATTAAAATGCATAGCCAAATATTGGATAGAAAATCTAGACATGTACTTCTAGTTCAACAAAGTACCAGAGATGGAAGCCATCAAAATAGCAACGTTGCAACTTGAGGGTGAGGCACATGATTGGTGGTTTCATGGTATTTATACATTGGGGCATGCCAATGTGACTTCATATTAAAATTTCACCAAGATGTTGGTGGACAGGTTTGATTGAAGAGAACTGGAGGTACCTTTCATTGAGCTAGCTAAGCTCAAACAGTCAGGTAATCCAAAAAATTACATTTTTGAATTTTTAAAACTTTTTGTTATGGTTCCTAATTTTTCTACAGCTAGGAGAGTCTATATGTTTATTGATGGGCTAGGAGAGCCTCTACAGGGGTTTTATAAATCAACGAAACCAAATACCCTTAAAGATTTTGTTCAAAGGGCTAGAGATTGACAAGATGCCTTGCCTAGGGTGAAGGCACCATTTCAAAAAAATACCACTTTTCCATCAAAGGGAAAATATGTGAAGGCTCCACCTTCAAAGGAGAGAAAAAAAAAGTACCTCTTAGTGATGATGTTCGAAGAGAATTGAGAAGAAGGAAGCTTTGCTTCACATGCCAAGAATCATGGGCACCTAGACATAGATGTGCAACAGGGAAGGAACACTATATAGAGGTATTTTCTAATGATGAAGAGGAGGAAGAAGAGGAACCAGAAGGAGGACAAATCATTGGGATAGCACGAGAGGATCCACCAACACCAGGAGGTGGGAATGGATCATTTTCTCCACTTGGAGAGGCCCTTACATCTTTGCGGGGAGTACCCAAGTAATTGAACATGAGGGTTCGAGGTTCCATTTTGGATTAGAAGGTAGCAGTGTTGATTGACAATGGGGCTACCCACAACTTTATTGATTCCTAATTAGAGCAGAGGAAGGCAATACCCACTGATGACTTTAAAGGATTTTTAGTTTTGGTCCCAGGAGCCAGAATCATGCAGTTCATGCAGTATGTTCCAGAATCATCTGTCACCATGGGGACATATACCTTGACTAATCAATTTTTTGTGGTTGACATCCCTGACACCAATGTGATATTGGGTGTGTAGTGGTTGATTAATTTGGGGAAAGTCACCACAGATTGGGAGACTTTACAAATGGAGTGGATAAACAAGAGGAGTAGTAAGCATCAAGTGATTAGAGGCATGCATACTTATCCCTCTCAGATAGCTTCTACATAGAAAACAGTGCTGCATGTGCGTAGTGGAAGCAAGGGCCTAAAATTTGATTCAATTATGCAACTAAATTTTTCCATTGACACATTACTGTTTAGAGGCATTCCACCGGGGAGGCCACCAGACCTAGAGTTGATGAGATATGTCTCACAATAGGTTGCACCACTCAAAGATCCATGATGGGTGAGGAAATTAGGAGGACTTGGTATAGCATAGCGAGTCTTGGGTAGGCTCAAGGAGGAGGGATACATTATCCCAATATCAGTAACACCCACTCTGACCAAACATCTTGTGTTGAGAGAAGATGTTTCAAGAATGGAGTATGGAACCATCATGATGCAAGGAGAAGACTCCATGGCTTTGGAGAACTGGAATATACTTCCACATAGGGAGAAATATTCAACTTATGGTAGAGGATGGTGGTTACTCATGCATACATTGGAAAAACTCAGAAGGTTTTGGATGGGTGATAGATTCTTATCGGAAGGCTAATATCCAAAAGCCTTAACCTTTACTTGGGCATGAGAAGCTACAGGAGGAGCAACAGAGGTAGAATAGAAAAATCCCGGCATGTGACTTTGGCATGGGATATTTCAAAGGAGAAGGCAACAACATGACAGGTGATTCACATTGTAGAGAAGAAGCGTTGTCATTATGGATCATATATCCTTATTGGATATCCCGATTGTTGGTGGAATACTCCAAGGAACTCTTCTGATGTAGGATAATTGATGGCTAGTTGTTATATGGGAGATATACAATGAGAGATGGGGTCATCTAGTATCAGAGTAGGATCTTCTTGACTAGAGCCTCTAAGCTCAAGGAGAGACCACCACATGTAGCATATGAGGATTTTCTCTCCAGCCACACTGATTTCATGAGGGCATATCACACTATCATGGAGGGATTCTCTTGGGAAGGCTTCAAAGATGATAAGCACCAGCATATTATGAGATTCATGGATTTTTTGGATATTGAGGAGAGACATAACTCTTTGGAAAAGTTATCACAACCACTTCCTTTCTCATTGGGAATGAGAGGAGGCCCATTTATGAGTCATTTCACCATCTTGTTCAAGGTACATGGTAAGGGTTGTGCTTATGTGCATCGTGATTCACTCACTATGTATATGTATTTCCTTGTCATCCATGTATAGGTCGTTGCTTAAAGAGGTATCACTCTTTATTATATACTTCGTTATCCATTTGGGGCTATAAGCAGTGATGATTATGGCCACTCCCTAGTATATTTTGGGGAGATGATATCTTATTCAGGGTGTGCTCAATTGGCACCACACATCATTAACCTTCTCCAAGCTTGTGAGAGGATTGAGGCAGCAAGTAAGTGGTTTAGAAACCACTCATCATATCATATTCTGAGGTAGTTAGGAGTACAATTGCACTGGTTCCACTTGAGGGACCATTATATTTCTCCGGTATTACATATGGCAGATAGTATGACTTTGATTATGATCCCATATGTTGATGATGTTCTTATAATTGTGTGGGCATGATTGGAGGGATGACACATGGATTGGATGTGCCCATTGGGAATGATATTCTCCACATTTCTTATGCCTCATGCTTCGAGGAGAACATTGGGCAATACATGGTTGCTACATTAGACCTCTTGTTTCCTTATGGGATGAGCCATTTGGTTAACTAGAGCACTTGGGAGATGCATCTCATGAGCACTTGGGAGGATCATTTCAGGGATGGATTGATTAGAGGACACTTGGTTCATGAGGAGATCTTATCACAGGAGGTGTCACAAGGGAAGGAGGATAAGTTTTGAAGCACTCACCTTTACAGTTTCTTGAGGACAAGAAACATTTAAGAGGGGAGGAATGCAATATTCCAAATTAGCCTTCAACTAGTTGGAATATTAAATTTCGTTTTTGCTTCTTAGATAAAAGAATAAGAGGGTAGAAAGACCCATAAATCTCCTTAG
The DNA here is from genome assembly GCA_034641835.2 of Pinus albicaulis. Lineage (NCBI taxonomy): Eukaryota > Viridiplantae > Streptophyta > Pinopsida > Pinales > Pinaceae > Pinus > Pinus albicaulis. Next base: position 654,793,194 of record CM076583.1, on the reverse strand, counting down.
TAGGAATAAAATCACTCCTAATGTGAATGAGGAGCATCAAAGTAGCTGGATAAAGCACCCTTAGGTGTGAATAGGGAATGAAGCATGTGGATGGGGTTAAGTTTGACGAAATAAACATCGTTGGTATGGATGGAGTGGATAATCAATGAGAGACAATGTAGTTTTGGAAGGAGAGTTTTTCATGGAAGTAGTGGATTTAATGAGTGGGGAAAAGGGTGATGAAGCTCACCAAGAATATAAGGAAGGGAATTGAATCCATGGAAAGGATGTTGAGTATTATTTTGTCTATGGTTTGTTATGACTTGTTTCTCCCTTCAGCTGTTTAGCAGAGACTGCAATGCTATTTAGCACAAGGGTGTTCCCGAGAGGGAATCCCACCCTCATCCTCAGGGGTCTTATATTTCCCACTTAGGAGAGGTAATTGAGCTAAATTTCCAAATTCTGCCATCAGGCCAAGCTACAAATTCCTTCTACAAAGCAGTTTCTGCCAAGGTTGTGCTGTGTTGCAAGGTTGCAGCAGTGGAGGGTTTGACAAGGCCATTTCTAAGCTTCTTTTCTGAGGAGTAAGCATTATTACCATTGGGAGGCCATCAAGGGAGCTCCTTGGGCTTGATTTAATATTTGGCACTAGGCTAATCCATCACTATCCCCTATAGTGTAGTTTCAGTCTCAGACTGTGTTATTTCAGTGAGCAGTTCCAGGGGTAGTTTAAGTGCCACATTTTAGGAGTTAGATTTCCAGTGAAGGGATCAACCTTTCACCTAGAGAATCTATTGGGATGATACTATATTATTTCTACATCAGCTTCAGAAATATCTGCCCAACTATTCGTTTGTAGTGAATCTTCAACCCTAGGGCTATAGTTCACCATTTGTATTTTTTGTGTATTTCTGAAAACCTTTTTGGGTTGTCTTGGAAAGGTGTTTTAGAGCCTAGATCTCCACTTCCAAAATTATTTGAGAATTGTAATATTATATCAATATGTTTATATTATTTAGCTACAATTACAATCACTGGGAATTCATTGTATTAGTTCTTCGAAATTTTTTGTAGAAGTTTCATTTCATGTTTTGGCACTTTTCTACATTGAAGGCTTCTCTTGCCTACCTTGAGGGACTTGATCTCCAAGATATTTTATTCATTTGTTTTTGTTATACTTAATACCATGGATCTATATTCGGCTCATGTTTGATGTAATTCTATTTCAATGCTATTTTGCATTATTGTGTTCAATATTATTGCTTTTCCTAATTTGGAATATTACACTTCCCTAAAATTTAATGCTTCCATTGTCAGAAAGCCTACATAATGGAATACATCTCTTTGTCATAAGTGCACTACTTTCGAATTGTGTCAAAAATTGTCTCACTATGATATGCCACTGCATGCCCTTATTGAGTAATAACTACCCCAATATCATTGTCATAAGCATCTATATCAATCTAAAATGGTTGTTGCAAGTCTGGTAATGTGAGTATTGGTGCAGAACATAGGGGATGTTTCAACTCTATGAACGCTTTTTGGTGATATTCAGTACTGGTGTAGAAGATAGGTGATGTTTCAACTCTATCAATGCTTTTTGGTGATATTCAGACCAAAAAAAAAAAAAAATTCGCTCCTCCCTTAGTGACTTGACTCAAGGGCCAAGTGATATGAGAGAATCCCAACATGAACCTGTGGTAGAAATTGGTAACACCCAGAAATATGTGAAGATCTGTTAGAGTGGTTGGGGCTGGCCAATGCTGAATGAGTTGGATCTTGGATGGATCCCCATCCACTCCTTCTCATCAATAATGTATCCTAGATACTTGTTATCATTGGAAAATCAAACAAGCAATATGACATTATTAAATGTCGGGCTAAAGGATTTACAGGTTGGAGGCAAATTATAGGATCTGAAGAATTTAAGAAATCTCTAAGGTCTAAGAGGAAAATAAAATTGTGCATTGAATAAACCAAGAAAATGCGTCTTTGCGAGAACTTTTCTTTGATAAGCATGCTTTTGCACGACTTTACCTAAAAAGGACATGCAGACCTAAGAGTGGTGGGATTCTCTTTCAATAACCACAAGACACACTCCAGGAAATTGATCCCACACTTGAGGCCACCTAAGGATAGCTACCCAAGCCTCCTTTGGACCTCAAGGGATCACAAAATGGAATAATGTGGTACACAATGGAATCACCCTCCTCTCTTGGGTCACCATCCATCAATGTACCAAGAGAGGGAAGGAGGGTTTGAATTTTCCTATAAAAGGCCACGAGGAGATGAACAATGGGAGAACACATTGTTATGTTGGCCAGAATTGCCCCAAGCAATCCAAAAGTGTGTGATATAGAGCACAAATAGAGGGGAATCACTTGTTGGTCGTCAAAAAAATCTAGTCCTTCAGAGTAGAGAGAGGGATACTATGTGCCTAGGTAGCTTGGAAGTAAAGACATCCTCGTATTGCGTCTTTGAACTCCCTAGTTCTAAGGGCCCCTTGGAAAGTGGGTAAACGTTTCATCCTTTATTCCTACCAGCACACTATGACAGTGGATGTAAGCACCATCGTTTGGATTATTGAAGTTTTTTTACTCTATTTAGAGATTTTGTATTATGTGTTTTAGTTTAGCTTTATTTTTGAATATGCATGCTATCTCACTATTTAATATGTTTATTTCTTAGCATGTTCAGTAACTTTATTAGCTCTCTTGATTTTTTTCATGTGACCAAGAACTTAAGAGGAAAAATCCACTCCTCTTAAGCAGGTGTGATTGTTACATTTGTGCACAAAACACACATACACAGGATTGGCAACTCCACAAATTTTATTTCCAAGTTCATGTGGTTGTGCCTTTTTGCATAAGCCTCATTCCTTGATTTGGAGTTGGGCTAGAACTGCCCCCTTTTTCTCCTTCACTGCCTGATTCACCCTCAGTGAGAGGCTAAAGCTAAAGAGCTCCAAAAATCTCTTTTTAGAAAAATCGTGTGGCTTTTTCACACACATACGTGCTTGACCACCCGCGTTCAACAACAACCTACACATAGTGTTCCCGCATGTTAGAGCCTTTTGCGCGCGGAAACCACAAGTAGTAATTTGCTACTATTTTCATTTAAATCTTGCTTGTAAAGTGACTATAAGCCCATAATAAATATGCCAACATTGGTTGAGGTGTCCCACAAATTGTTAAAGCTCACTTTTATTTGTGTTTGAGTAGTTTACGTGTTACTTCTAAAAAATTCAAGTTGATTTTCTCAAAGTTAACACATAGTTTAAGTAGGGGGCAATAAAATTTTATTCTAAAATAATTTATGTTTTGCGAATTTAGGCACCAAAAAACACTTAGTTAATTATCCAAAGTAAGTGGCCCTAGTCCATGCATTCTTAGCTAAATCTTTCATTTTCCTAGTGTAAAAGTCATTAGTTTTAGTTCAGTTTTTTGCAGTAGGATTTGGGACCAGGATCGAATTATATTTAGAGAGAAAGTAATATCTGCTGCCTTTGCACCTTTGGGTGATCATAGGAAATCGTATGAACACTCTCTATTGATAACTCACTATCTCCCTATAGTTGATCATTTAGATTAACTAGGAAACATTGGAAGCGGCCCATATCTGCACATGTTTTTCTCTTGAGCAAGGAAAAAAAAAACATAGTCTAAATAGGGGATTTTGAAAAGGATAACCACATATACACATGTTCAAACTATGCAATTGTTCACCTTTTTTTCACACACATTCAAATCCTAAGTAAATCAAATCCACCTAAAACTAACTTAGCTAAACTCACTAAACTCTCCCCACAAGGGCCATAAGAGAATTTATAGTCTAAGCTAGGGCAAAGGGGGTAGGCATCCAATAAGCCACCTTGGTCAGTTCACATATTGAAACATATAAGTTGAATATTTAGGGAGCTTTTAAATCTCTCTATCCGCCCATGACAGATAAAACCCGAACACCACAGAGACCCAATTCAGAGGGGGTTAAACTTAAGCCAAGTGCGTGCGGTATTACTCAGGGCTACCTGACTCGTCTAATACTCGGTACTAGTATTTGAATCACCAAGAAGCTTAAGAATATAAAACTCACATGGGACTATGGTAATTAGTGGAAAAAACTAGGGCATCCTTCCCTATAGGTGATGGTGTAGGCAGCACTAGATCCTCTACCCTTACCTTGGTCGATTTTCTTCGGTTGACTAGGGGCGTCGCTAGTTCTTTCAGGATGTTGTTCCAGCATTTGGAAGATATATTTTCAAGGCCCGGTTACATTTGAGTATGTTAGAATGAGTAATTCTTCTAGGATTTGAGTTTCATACGCAAAAAACAAAAACCACATTTTTTTATTGACTAGTCACATAGGTTAATCTAAAGGGAAAAATTATATTTGATTTTTTCTTTTTTATTTTATGTATGCGATTGGATTTCATTTTTTATTATAATCTATATCCTCTCAAATATCTCCAAAACCATACCTAGTCGACACCAGAATGGACCCAGTGGGAACTCATCGATCTAGATATCCTTTGGACCTCCCCCCATTACCAGTAGGGGTTCTAGGTCTTTCGCCATTTAGGCATCAAATATGGAACACTGCCACCCTTATTGGTTCATCTTTTATTGGGGAAACATTAGTTGGGAACCCTATTCAGTCACCCAACGCCACACCAGTGAACACCTCCATAAGGTCACCACATAACACTCCTCCCACAACCCCTAGGGGATAGAGGAGTGCCACCCATTTGGTAAGCCAAGTGAACTCACAACAAGATACGTCACAGAAAAACCCTATACCTAACCATAACTCTGTGTTTTCATAGGGTGCAATGGCTACCAACACACAATCACCTTTCTTAGCTTCGTTAAGTCTACAAGATTTAACCAAGTTAAAAAACGACCTCATTGCGCACAACCCTACATGGCCACCCATGCCCACGAAGCTCCCTTCGTACATTCCAAAGTTTGAAGGGAAGAAAGAAGAAGACCGCATAACTCATGTTATGAATTTCCACCTGTGGTGTTCATCGAACAAAATTGTGGACAATACTATTCGACTAATACTATTTCAATGCACCCTAGCTAGAATAGCTGAAAAATGGTATGTGAAGCAGCCATCTATGACACATGGAACCTTTAGCACCCTTGCTATTGTATTGCTGACCTATTTTCAGTTACCCGTCCACCACAATTCTGGAATGGAATTACTGACCCACTTTAGGCAAACACCCAATGTCCATATCTCGAACCATCTCCACGAATGGTAGCGGCATCGTAGCTTGTGAAAATCAAGACTCAATGATCGAGTATTGTTAGACGTGTTCTTAAAAACTCTCACCATATATATTTCAAAAGATGTGGCACAAAAAAGGCCCATATCCAAAGAGGATGCCATAAGTAAGGCCCAACATATCGAGCTAATATATACAGAGTCAGGATACATTTGCAATATCCTTCCTAACACCCCGCGTCTGCAAAATTACAAAGAATTTCCAAGCACATCGAAATCCATAGATGGTTTGGTTGGGTAATTGACCCAAAATCACATAAGAAGCAGTGTTCCATACCCTAGTTACGCATATGATTCTATCAAGAACATACCGCAACCTGGCTACCAATGTCATAATGCACCTTCACAAAATATCACTAATAGGGCGTCATCTTACCACCATCAGTAGGGAGGACCATATCCTCCTGCTCAAGGGACCCAGTACACCGCTAGACATGCTGACGAAAGAGCTCCCCCCAATAGCCATTCATAAACCAGGGACAAGGACCACAATATGCTGAGTCCCCCACACAAAACCCATGGATGTAGAATAATGCACAGGTAAAATTTATGCAACCTTCCCAAGTCAAACCGCAGCAACAATATGATTAGGAGAATCCAAATTATCCTCCTAACATGGCTAAGAAGAAAGGGAAAAATAAGCCTAAAGGAAATCTTGAATAGGGGTGAAGCAATAAAAAACTCTCTCCATGATCTCAGACTAGAGGAAACTCCAACCGAAATCAGAAAAAGAAGCCAAGCAACCCCCAAAGGTAGAGAAAGAGGGCGAATATGTGGAAAATGTACTTTTTTTCAATCTGTGGTGAGTATGGCCATTATAGTCACCACTATTCGAACCTCCTTGAGTTGAAGAAGCTGCAAGGTAACCGTGGTAGGGGGGTTCCTCATAGTAGATAGCAGTCATGTAGGAACCTTTCCCCCTTCAAGGGAGAGTTGGCATGAAACAACAACAAAAAAATACCCACAATTCTGGGAAAAAAACCATGAAATATACATGACTGGAGAAGAAATGTTTTTTTAGACACAGAACCAAAATTACGATACATGACCAGACACCAATTCATTAGGAGCTAGTACAAGTGCACCAACAACACCTTTGACCATATAAAATATGCCTATTGAACCTTTGCCAAAAATGGCTAAGGGACCAAATAGGTGGATAGGAAACCATTCCAAAGTGGCCCATAGCTATGGCATTGTGGATGATCTAGCTCAATATCCAGCCGATGTGTTAGCTTTGGAGGTATTACAGTCATGCCCAAAGCAAAGGAAATCCTTACTTTCTATATTAGGCACCATCGACCCTGCCGATTCGCACCTAATGCCTTTTGATTTAGAAAAATCCACTTGTAAGCTTCCCTCGATGGTCGCCTTATAGATACCAGTTTCGGTTCAAAAAAACACCATTCGTTGATGTATCATTGAAGAGGGTGCATCCACATGCATCATGTCAAAGAACCTTTGATAGAAGTTAGGGTCTCCCAAACTAAAGCCATCAAAAATCACACCTAGAGCATACGATGGTCACCCTTCAGCTCCCATCGGCCTCTACCAAAATGTCCTAGTCTACTTACCCAGAAAGACAGTCCTTATAGACATTCAGGTCTTGGATGCTCATCTATATTACAATATACTCCTTGGCCTAAGTTATATGTATGCCATGTCAACCATATCATCCTCCGTCTTCCGAATTATGATTTTCTCCCATGAGGACCGTATCATTACTATCGACCAATTGACACACAACAAAAAGAAACCCCTAACAAATGCTGATGCCATTTTACCCTATGTAGACACATTTTTCGAGATGCTTATACGGTATTAGGAATATGGCCTTGGATAGTTTAAACCATTGTTTATCCTAGGGTCATTCCTAGGAGAACCCCCTGTTATAACTGAGTCATCACTGACTGTCACAGAGGCTTCGATGTGCATGATGTCCCCATCAAGCACTGAAGCTAGTCAAGACATGGAGATGAGTAATAATGACACCGAGTCCTCGGCCACAAAAACCTCTCTAGCCTACTTTTCCTCCCAAACACCTTTTCTCTATCCCCCAGCTGGTTTTGTATCCTAGTAGGTCTTGGCAATCGTGGTGTTACCAAATGTATCTTTTGAAATCCTAGTTTGGTACCTAGTCCCACATACTAGGATGGGAGCCACACACACCACCTCTATAGGGTTAGTCCCCCTCAGTCTTGAGGAGGCCCCATCCATTTAGGAGAATGTCGGAAACATCCCTGCGCAGGTAACTCCCACCGCAAAACCGATGATTATGACCAAGAACACCAATAAAAGAGGAAATAAGGTGGAGAGTCTCACCTCACAATGAGAATCACCACCATGCGCCATATGTGATGTAGTAGGCCACCCTACCCACAACTTCCCAAATCTAGATGAATTAAAACTACTCCTTAGCTCTATGGTAGACATCGTGGCAACATGTTCCCATAAAAAGGAACCATCCACCAAAATTAAAGGCAAGGAATTGCCTAAAAATCATGCATGCACTATCTGCAGCAATTATGGGCATTATACCCATCATTACCCAGAGATCTCGTGATGTAGATTTTGGGTCAATTTACTATTTCAAATTAACGCAAGTATTTAATATCAATCCAGATTGGTGAAATTAGAAGCATCACCAAATTATATGGGTTTCAATTATAGTCAAATTTAGAAGATGAACTACTGATGGTTAGTGAAATTCATAATACAAATACCAATATAATAATAATCAAGAGGCTCTATGTTCAGAGATCCTGGTTGTCCTTAATTACTGGTTGCATTATATCATCAATACCATTGTGAAAATAGCGAAGTAGGAAATCTAACACTAAACAATAGATTAAGATATATGAAATAGTAATCAAGAGGCTCTATGTTCAGAGATCACGTTTTTCCTTAATCACTAGTTGCATTATATCTTTAACACTATTGTGAAATCATGAAAGCAGGAAATCTAACACTAAACAATGGATTAAGATATATGAAATAATAATCAAGAGGCTCTATGTTCAGAGATCCCGGTTGTCCTTAATTAATGGTTGCATTATACCATCAATACCATTGTGAAAACATGAAACCAGGAGATCTAACACTAAAAAATAGATTAAGATATATGAAATAGTAATCAAGAGGCTCTATGTTCAGAGATCCCAGTTGTCCTTAATTACTGGTTGGATTATATCTTTAACACTATTGTGAAATCATGAAAGCAGGAAATATAACACTAAAAAATGGATTAAAATATATGAAATAATAATCAAGAGGCTCTATGTTCAGAGATCCTAGTTGTCCTTAATTACTGGTTGCATTATATCATCAATACCATTGTGAAAACATGAAAGCAGGAAATAATAAATCTAAGTAAACTAGTTCACAAATTATAGATATGAAAACTAAGAAGTGCACTTAGCTTGGTGTGGGGGCCCTTCCACCCTTGCCTTTCACACTGTAAGTAAACTTAGCTACTCAAGACTTCAAGAAATCAATCAGCATGTAGAAACATCAAAATATGGTAGAACATATCTTCTATTATGTCTTGAAGTCTCAAAGATAATAATAATAAGTCATACAAGTTCCAATGTCAAAGCCTTCAAAGTGTGAGGCTTACAGAGATGAAATGTCTAAAAAACTGATCTAAAATATCTCAATTAATAATAAATATCCACAACCTATCATATAAAGTCGAATCCATCTACCATATCCATCATAATCTGGAAAAATCCATAAAATAAGAGTGTTGACCTAGTTTCTAGGGATACTCTATAAACACTAGTCCTGTTTGACCGCCTTTGAATGAGCCTATTAAATCTCAATATGACTATACCAATAGGTGTAATATTACTTCTAGTTCCCAAGCTTTCTAGAAACATATCTAGCTTGAGCCCAAGTGTCCTGAAAATATGCAAACCATCATGATGCTACGAGAATTTCTGTTATTGTCCAAAATTGCACTTAAATTCCGATTTTCACAAAAACATCTAGTAATTGAAAAAATAAATTAAAAACATGTATATTAATCTTTAGGTCTATTTGAGGTGAATATTATGGTAAATGGGTGGATAATGTAGAAAAATAAAATTTATTTCTTAAGCAAAAAGAGATAAAAAACAAGGCCCAACATCTCCCCCAAACCGAAGATCAAGCATGTCCTCATGCTTGTTGTTTCCTCTTTGACCTTTGGAGTCCTGATGCTAATCCTATCCCTGATCCTGTAACCTCATGTTTTGCTGTGTACAAAATACAATCCATGTCCTGACCATGTTCTTCTTTATAGATGTTGTGAAACCAGCTCCAAAAATATAAGAAAAGAGATATCAACACCTTAGAAATAAGCCACTTCGAGTGGGAAACATCCAATACATTACATGAATGAAAAATTCTTCGATGATACAAATTACAAAACCTCCTTTCTATATATAGGAGTCCATGGGGCCACAATGTAATTCTAGCTGACCTAACAATAATAATTTAAGGGCACAATAATAACAATATGGGGGTTACAGGGGTACAATAATAATAATAAGGGGGTTACACTAACAACAATAAGGGACTATACTAGTAATATAGGGACCTAACATGCCCCTCTCATTCAAAAAAGTGTTGTCCTCAATGCTTGAGTAGCTCTGGGTGCTTCTGTATAAAATTCTCATCCTCCCATGTAGAATCTTTAGTGGGTAATTTCATCCACTTGATGAGATACTTTGAAATTGTTTGATTTCATAGCTGTCAAGTTCTTGTTTCCGTGACCGCTTCCGGTTCCAATATGATTTTTCCTTCCTCATCAAGTTCTGGCAATATTGTTTGAACTCGAATATTTTCACCTATAACCTTCTTTAAGCATGAAACATGGAAAACTGGATGCACTCGTGAAGAAGCAGGAAACTCCAATTTGTATGCCATAGTACCAATCTTTTGCAACACCTTGTAAGGACCATAGTACTTTGGCGATAATTTATTATCCTTCTTAGCTTGCTTGAGGGACATTTGTTTGTATGGTTGTATTCGTAAAAATACCCAGTCTCCTACATCAAAACTTCTCTCGCTGCGATGTTGATCTGCCTGTTGTTTCATTCGATTTTGTGCCAAATTCAGGTTATCCTTGAAGAGTTGGAGAACTTCTTGCTGATGCTCGATGTGATCTTCCACTGCTTGAACCTTCGAATTTTCCCTTAAAGATGATGTGATGGATGGTGGATGATATCCATAAAGTGCCATAAATGGGGTCATTTTTGCTGCAGTATGGAAGGAAGTGTTAGACCACCATTCAGCGAGAGGTAACCACTTGACCCATTGTGTTTGTTTATCAGATACAAAACAATGAAGATATCCTTCCAAACATTTATTTACTATCTCAGTTTCACCATCAGATTGAGGATGATAAGATGAGCTATGAGCTAATTGAGTACCCAAACAAGAAAATAACTCCATCCAAAAATTTCTAGTAAAAATGGGGTCTCTGTCGCTCACAATAACCCTTAGGTTTCCATGTAGCTTTTGAATTTTGTCCATAAATGTAGTAGCAACTATAATTTCTTTAAATGGATGATATAATGCACAAAAGTGTGCATACTTGGTAATTCTATCAACTACCACCATGATCACACTCTTTCCTTTAGAGTTAGGTAAACCTATGATAAAATCCATTGAAATCTCCTCCCAACATTGACTTGGAATGGATAAATTTTGTAGAATACCCGGGGTCTTAATTGTCTCAACTTTATTTTGCTGACAAATCAAAGATTCAGCCACAAATTTTTGAATATCATATTTAAGGCCATCCCAAAAAAAATTCTTTCTTCACCCTGTGGTAAGTTTTTAAAAATATTGAGTGTCCTCCTAAAGGAGAAGTGTGCAATTCCAAAAGAATATTTTGTCTTATTTGGGAATTATTACAAAGATATAAGCGATCTTTGTACCATAAGGAATCATTTTTCCAACTTAATGTATTAGATGTACTAGGATCTTGCTACAAATTTTGAATGAGTGTCCACACTTCTTCGTCCTTCTTCCATTCATCCCTTGATTCGGTTATCCAATCTGGTTAGATAATAGAAATGGGACAAAGAAATGCTTCCACCTCTTCATTCTTTCTTGAGAGTGTATTTGCAACAACATTTAACTCCCCTTTTTTGTAGATTATTTCAAAGTCATAAACCAACATCTTCGTGACCCATTTTTTTTTCTCTTCTAAAGATAGTCTTTGTTCCAAAAAGTGTTTAAGACTATCATGATCAGTTTTTACCTTGAAGTGTCTTCCCATTAGGTAAGTTCGCCATTAATTTAGTGAATGTAGTATTGCTAACATTTCCTTCTCATAAATAGCTTTCTGTAAATACTTTCCTTTGATTGGACGACTTTCAAAAGTAATGGGTCTTCCTTCTTGCATTAAAACATCACCAATTCCATTTCTTGAGGCATCACATTCCACAATAAAGGTTTTTGTAAAGTCTGGTGTAGCTAAGATCGGTGCTAGGCACATTGACTCTTTAAGATGTTCAAAGGCCTTAATTGCTTCAAGAGTCCATGAAAAGTCATATTTCTTCAATAATGTTGTTAGAGGTGCTATTTTTCTCCCATAATTATTAAAAAACTTGCAATAATACCCTATTAACCCGAGAAATCCTCGCAACTGCTTTATGGTTGTGGGGACTTTCCATTCTTTAATGGCTTTAATTTTGTTAGGGTCTACCTTAACACCCTCATGAGATAAAATATGACCCAGATAGTCCACCTCTTGTACTACAAAGAAACATTTGGATGTTTTTGCATATAATTGTTTCTCCTGCAATAGTTTTAGCACCCTGTCAACATGTTGAACATGATCCTTCCAAAACCTGATGTAAATTGGTATATCATCAAAAAATACAAGCACAAATTTTCTAAGGAAGGGTTTGAAAGTGGAATTCATCAACCCTTGAAATGTAGAAGGTGCATTGGTAAGGCCAAAAGGCATGAACAAAAATTCATAATTACCCTCATGAGTTCAAAATGTTGTTTTCAAAGTATCTTCAGTATTCATTCTAATTTGATGATATCCTGAACGAAGATCCAACTTGGTAAAATAAATTTCTCCATGTAATTCGTCCAATAGTTAATCAATCACAGGAATGTGAAATTTACCTTTAATTGTGAGCTTATTGAGCTCCCTATAATCCATACACATGTGCCATGATCCATCGTTATTGTGCACCAATAGTACAGGAGAAGAGAAAGAAATTTGACTAGGTGGAATTATACCAGCCTCTAACATTTCTGTAATCATACATTCAATTTCACTCTTTTGGACATAAGGATATATGTAAGGCCTGATGTTTGGAGGAAAAATTCCTAGAATGAAATGAATAGTATGTTCATGATCACGAATAGGTGGGAGTCCTTCGGGAGATTCAAAAACCTTGGAATGATTGTCCAAGACTTTTTGGAGATCTATAGAAATAAATGATTTTGATGTTGGAACTTCTAGTGAGCATAATTGTGCAATTACGCCTCGTTGTTCATTCTTTAGTAGATTTGTCATGACATTAGAGCTTATTATCTTTCCCAGCTTCCCTGTAATACCCCGTAATTCGACTTCCTTTCCTTCTGAAAAAATTTCAAGATAATTTTTTAAAATTAAAAACTGTCGTCCCCAAAGATTGTAACCATTATACTCCTAGTACAACATCAACACCTCCCATAGGAATGGAAAGCATTGGACTATTCAATACATATTCCCCCATGGTTATCTTGATATTATGACATTTTCTAGAGCAATTTATAGTTCCTCCATTTCCAATCATCACTTGACATTCTGGTGCTAGGTATAGGAAACAATTCAATTCCTTGGCTACCTTACAATGAATAAAATTATGGGTACTACCTGAATCAATCAAAACTATTACCTTTTTCTTCTTGATATTTCCTTCTATCTTGAGATTTTATGGAGTGGTAATTCTTGCCAATGCATTACACGATATGGTCAGACTCATTTCTTCCTCTTCTAGGGTTGGTTCCTAGTGTATATCCTCTTCTTGTTCATTTTATTCTTCCTCTTAACAATATATGTAAAATAATTTCTTCCTAGCACACTTATGACCTTTAGTGTATTTGATATCACAACTGTAGCAAAGCCCTTTTTCTCTTTCTTCTTCCAATTTTTATGGTGTCAACCTTGTAGTTTGTGGAAATCTAGGAGTAGCAACACTTCCCTCTTTCAGGAAATGAGTGGTAGGCTTCCTTGTCGCCATAATTTTACATTCAATTTTTTTTTTCCAACCTGAATGCCTTCTCCAATGAATCAGGTTCCAAAACGCGAACTTCATGTTGGATGTTATCCTTTAAAGTACCTATGAAGAGATCAATCATGTGTTCCTCTAGAATAACAGTTACCCTTATATTCAATTTTTGGAAGTCCTCAATGTGCTCCCCCACTAAACCCTTTTTTTTGAGATATATAAATTGGCTAAAGAAGGTGTTGCTCTTTGTATCCTCATAATTTTCTATCATTTCCTCCGTAAAAATTGACCAAGTGATAATTTTTTTACGGAAGCAAAGCCATCGATACCATACAAATGTATTTTTTTCTAAATGTAAAGTTTCAATCCGTACCATTTGTGCATTTTGCACATTATTGAAATAAAAATATTGCTCCATCTGTAGTATCCATGTTACAGGATCCTTTACATCAAACTTCCTATCCATTTTTGGAATATGGTGGTTCTTCCCGCCAACATTAGAGTTTATGAAATCATGATTGAAATTTATTTTTTTCTCATCATGAGATTCCTCTACTATATTGTCACCCGTAGGAAACATTTCTTGTATCAACTTTGTCAAACCTTCCATGTCTTCTTTTAGATCATTCTTCATGTTTTCCATTTTTTCATCGATCTTAGCTTCCATGTCATCCATCTTAGATTCCATGCCAACTTACATGCCATCTATCTTAACTTCCATGCCATTCTTCAAACCATCCATCTTAGGTTCCATGCCTTTCTTCAAACCATACATATTAGTTTCCACGCCTTTCTTCAAAACTTGCATGTCATTTTTTGTTGCTCTTTGCGAGAGCGAAATTTGTTGCACTTGCTCTTGTAATTTTGATATGTCATGTTGCCATTCTTCATCTTCATGAGTCATAGTAGAGCCTTCTAAAGGCTTAATTGGAGTTGAATTATTTTTAGTGGCCATTTTACAATCCAATACTGATATCTATTCTACAATATTCCCTTCGAATAAATTCAACTTGATTCTTAAAACAAGACTTATGCAATTTGGGAAAAAAAATACACACATTTTACTTTCTTTTGAGGAGCTTGATATTGAAACTGAATTATCTCTATGATTTTGGATCTTAAATATCTGAAATTTGGCATTGAGGTAGCCCTTTGAATTCTCTTTCGAATTTCATAGGTCAGACTTGATTTGGATTCTTGAAGACAAAGTTGTGCCCAATCTCCTACGATGACCTAATTATGGACTGGTTCAGTAGAGTGAACTTGTACGACTTGACACGTGTCACTATTTACTCCTTTGGCTCTAAAATTTATAGACAAGAAACTACAGTCCGTTTACTTGTGACCACTTTTTACAGCATTCTAATCTAATGCTCAGAGAGGGAGTTATGAATATTTTCCCACAATAACCTATTTGACATGAAATTTGGGAGCCTGAAGAATACCTAACTTCCACATATCATATCTCCGAAAATATTATGAACCAAGCTCTGAAATTTTGCGATGATGTTCCTTAAGATTTCAGCTTCGATCTCTAAAAGGTTTAACTTTTGAATCTTTGTACAAAAAATGTTATAGCAACAATTCCGCGATGACATGTTTTAGGTTAAATTCAGGAGCCTACAAAAAGCCCTAACTTCCACAGATCATATCTCTGACAATATTGTGAACCAAGCTCTGAAATTTTGCGACAATGTTCCTTGTAATTTCAGCTTCGTACTCGCAAAATTTCAGCTTCTGAACATTTTTAGAAAAAAAATTATAGCGAAAATTCCATAATGACTAGTTTGGAGCAGCAAAAATCCTAGAATCCAAAGCTCTGATACCAAATGTTGTGAAACCGTCTCCAAAAATAGAATAAAATAGATATAAATGCCTTATAAATAAGCCAATTCGAGGGGGAAACCTCCAATACATTACATGAATGAACAATTCTTCGATGATACAAATTACAAAACCTCCTTTCTATATATAGGAGTACATGGGGGCACAATGTAATCTTAGTGGGGCCACAATGTAATCCTAACCAACCTAATAATAGTAATTTAAGGGCACAATAATAACAATATGGGGGTTACAGGGGTACAATAATAACAATAAGGGGGTTAAAATAACAAAAAAAAGGGACTATACTACTAATATAGGGACCTAGTGTGGAAGTTTTTACTTTTTGCTTCTCATACTTAGCTTTCCAAGAGTTTTTGTCCTGAAGCCACTTGAAAGCTTGTGTGTAGAGAAGATTGTTTTTATTTTTCATCTTTTCCATCTCCTCACTAATATTCTCATTCTCTTTAACCAATTTTTCATTGGTTAGTTTGTAATTTTCATTCTCTTCTTTCAACTGTCTTTCCATGATTTTGCTTATTTCTAAGCTGTCAGTAAGCTCTTTAACTCTGGCTTCTACTTCATTGTTCTCAAAGCAGGAACCTTTATATGAAGCATCCTCATAGACTTTTTTTTCCAATCTTTCAATAATTTTAGCGGCATGTTTTCTAATAGGATAAGTTTCCAAGATTTTTACCTATAGTTCTACTGAATGTTTTCCTTTTTTCCTCTTGGGAATAGTCAGAAAAGATGTTTATTTTTCTAATACCATTTCTCCATGTTGTTTCTTTGATATTTTAGATGTATAAAGAGATGTATATATCATATTTCTTATCTCTTCTATGGGTTTATTTTTGTTTTCCACAATTTTTTCTACAAACCCATTTTCTGCTAGGAAATCCTCCCAAACTATCCCGTTAATCTTCAATTGATGATCTACAAGAATTTTAATGAGTCCCTCATGAATGAATTGAACTTATTTTGGTTTGGCTTCTGATTTAATGCCTTCTATCATTTTCATCAAACTCCTACAGAAGAAATATGGCAAATTTATCCTTATGTCTCCCTTTATGTGTTGTACTATCCTTACATGGTAAAGATGTACTACACTGAATTTGGTATCACAATTGAAATACTTCTCAATTATTAACACCAATTTAGCCCATGGTTCATTAAACCATTCCCTTGGAATACCTTTTGATCTGTCAAAGGATCCCTTTCTATTTTTATCTAGGAAAAATTTCTAGCCTTTATCTCTAAAATGCAAACCTTTATGATATAACTCTCCCGAAAATGATAAATCTAATGCTTTAGAGATATATTTAGGACTTAAAGAGATATGTATATTTCCCACCATGTTTTAATTTTGTGTGAAGTTATTTACAGATTCTTTTGTCACTCGCTCATTATGGCCTCTGAATTTTTGTAAAAACCCTATCAACCCTGACTGATAAAGTTTTTCCACAATCTCCCTACTCGAGTGTTCTATTTGAAAGTCCTTTGGCTCTGCTCTGGAGGCCATTTGTTCTGAAAACCATTTAATGTGACCATATCTTGTCATTAATTTGTTTTTTCAAATAAAAATTAAACACTGAGTGTAACTGTGGTAGTAGGCTTACCTTTCTGCTTTACTGCTTTTGACAACCAACTAATTCTCTATCTATTTTCTTGTGAAGAATTTACTCTTATTGTAATTAAACAAAAATAATTTGATATAAAAGGTTGCAAGAAAACATAATTTATGTTTCTAATGTTACACCTTTTATTAATTCTCCGTTTTCTCTTTAAAATCAATCTTTGTTTTGCAAAAGAATTGGAAGGTATTCTCTTTAAAAACACTCTCTACTTTGAAAAAGAATTGGACTTTATTCTCTTTAAAAACACTCTCTGTTTTGCAAAAGAATTGGACTGCATGGAAAAAAATTGAATTTTTTTACACACAACAATATTTTCACTCCTTATTTCCTATAAAATTTTCCAAAACACTGCATCCAAATTCAATGTGCATTCATCAAAAGAAACTTCAATCATTTGCATCAAAAATTCATGGTAAACTATCTTCATTTCTCCTTAATTCTGTCTTCTGTCAAAAACACATCTATCTATTCTCCATTTGCTTCATATGTTGTGTTATAGATTTGTAGAATGAGTGTGTTTTTAAAACAAATCTATAATTGAACTTACAATTTTCTCATGCATTTGAATTGTAGTTCCACTTATCTGTTTTTTTATTTGAATTAAAACATTGTGGAGGAGGATGTGTCAACCTTACCTTCTTCTATGCAATTTCTCTTTATGAATTTTCTCTGATATTTTGGTCTTCTTCAGTTGAACTGGAGTTTTAAATCCATAACAAATCCATTAAGATATTATTTTTACAAACTTATTCAAAAGAAATTTCATGATTGAATGATGGAAGAGTATTTTTAAAACTCATCAACATGTTTTTTAAATAGTTTGAATGCGGAATTTGTTACATGACAAACTTGAATTTTGAAATAAATTCATTCCCTCTTTAACTCAGAGCTTGATTGATTGATACAATCCAGAAATTCATCAAAACAATCATATCTTACCTCACTTCAGATAATTCTGCTTTCTGTTGGATGGCACCATTAATTTTTTCAGAATTCTGGCCGTGAATACTTCTTATCACTCCGATTTTATTTTTCTCACTATATCTCTTGATTCTCCTTCTACGTTTTCTCCTCTCGGTCTTATCACAACTTATCTTTCCTTTACTTTATTCACAGTGGTCACAGATACTAGGACGTGCTTGAATACACACTCCCTTTTCCTCACTGAGCCTTCCAATGGTGATGATAGTGAGAACCTTTCTCCAGTACTGTCTCTGAGTTTAAAAATGGACAAAATGGCTTCCTATAGCAGCGAAAATGGATTACAACAGAGCAAAAATGGTTTAGCATAGATGGAAATGCGTTTGTTTTGTTTTACACAGTGTTTTGTTTTTGAATCTTCTACCTGTTCACTAACTCTTTGACCGTCCATGCACGTTCCTCTCTTTCACTATCGTGTATGTCCTTCGACATCCCATTCACATTTTGCATTCATGGTATGTACACTTGATTAGTTGTAATTTCATCGTGCTCGATCATTAACCTTCGCCTCCATCCTTTGCATTTCCCCATTCCTCTTATGCGCTATCATTCTTGCTGACTGCATGCATCCATATGACATCATAACTTGTCTTTCATTTCATGCATGCCATCATTACCATTCATTGTTAGGTTGCATTCATTTCTTTGTATTGTTTTTCCATTGTTCATATACTTAGATAATTGCACTCACTATTTCATTTTGAATTATGCGATATAGTTTTAAACTTTAGTATTGAACTTTTTTATTTTTAATTTTAAAAATTGGCTAATGCAATAGTCAAGTTTTTAAAATTAATCCCTTATGGAGAATGCTAACCTTTGTTTTATGGTTTTTGTAGGTCTCTCAAAATTCTTCTTATGGGTTCAACTTGTGATCTCTTGTTTATCGTCCTTTTTGTTAAGAAATACATAGGGTAGGATATGGGTAGTGATATGAAATATTTCAAATGGTAATATATGGATAGGATTAAATGATATGGTAGTGATATGAAATATTTCAAATGGTAGTGTATGGATAGGGTTAAATGATACGAAGAAGGCTATAAAATATGGGTAAGGAATATGAAATGTGGGTAATACTAGTGATGAAATATAATGTAGGTAAAAGATGCATTAAATAGTATTTAAATTAGTTTATCAATACTAGAATATTTTTGAAAAATATGAAAATTTGAGAGAAAAGTTTTTACTTACTGTACAAATATACTCCCTTGTTGACCTTTGATGATGATTTTCATTGTGTTTTTTTTTAGGACAGCTCTTTTTGACTTGATATAGAATTTATTTCTTCATACATCTTATTTGATTTTGAATTATAGTTTAGGTACCTTTTTTGCAAGTTTATTCTTTGACATCTGTTATGATCTTCTCAGGTTCCTTCTGATATCTTAATTTTTTCAAGTCCCTTTCTAGCGAAATTTCACAACAATGTTCAGGTCCCTACTGAAAAATTGAAATGTTCAGGTCCCTTTTTGCGTAATTTCACAATGATATTCCATAATTAAGAATTTTGTCTGTCACATTTAGGTCCCATTCTGTATAATTCAAATGATGTACCAGGTCCCTTTATGATTGTAGCTCATATTCTTCAATTCAGTTGCTGAAAACTATTTTCATAGTTTTTTATTTCACACCTTCCCCCAAACTAATATTCTGACTTGTCCTCAAGTTTGAAAATTTTGCAGGGTAAATCTGCAAAAATTTAAGTAAAATAAGAGGAAAACAAAAATAGAATTCAGATTGTCCAAACAAGATGGTTTTCCAATAGGAATTCGAGTTTGTATTGTGCCAGTCTCCTGGATTTTCACAACCAATTTTTATTTTTATTTTTTATTATTATTATGGATTGTCTACTGGAGTTTTGGAAAACATATTACTATGCTGTCCCAATATTTCCAGATCAGATTCCATGGAAATTTTTCTTGGAAAATGTTATTTTTCTATAGGCTTATGGTAAATTTTTAGCCTATGTCCATTTACCACAAATGATACAAATGATTCATCAATTGTTTTTATCTTGACCGCTCCATTATCGAATATCTCTTCAATCTCATATGGCCCAAGCCAATGAGTTGCAAATTTGGCTTTGAAATTTCGAGCGAACAAGAGTGCCTAATATCCTTTATTAAATACTTTATTCTTGATAAATCGATCATGCCGTTTAATCCGTTGTTCTTGAACTAGAGTAGTATGTTCAATTTCTTATTGTCGAATCTCATCTAGTTTGTTTAACTACATGATCCTTTCTTGTTGTGCTTGTGACAATTCCATCCCTAACTACTGCTAGCTTGTATGTTTGTATTTGAAACTCAATTGGTAATAGAACTTCCTTTCCATATACTAACTGATATGGATTGAAACCAATATTATTTTTCCAAATTATTCTATATGCCCATAATGCATCTTTCAATTTATCTGACCAATATTTTCTGTTCATGTTCACAGTTTTTGTCATAATACTTTCTAGAACTTTGTTTGTAGATTCCACCTGTCCATTTGCTTGAGGACGATATGGAGTTGATTTTTTGTGTTTTATTTGGAAAGTATTTTTAATTTCATGAAAAAGTTTTGATGTAAATTTTGCACCTTGGTTAGTCACAATTTGTCTAGGAACTCCATACCTGACAAATATTTCTTCATAAAGACGTAACCATTTCTTTTGTTGCCCGTACTACTGCCTTGGCCTCCACCCATTTAGTCACATAATATGTACATACAAGAATGTATTTATTTCCATTGGATGGAGGATTGATTGGTCCCATAAAATCTAAAGCCCACTGTTCAAGTGGTTCAATAAGTACTTGTGGCTTTAATGGCATTTTCTCTGATGCCACTGGTTTACCAATTATTTAGCAATTGTCATATCTTTTGACATAATTCCTAGAGTACTTGAAGATGGATGGCCAATCGCAACCAAGCTTCAACCCTTTGTATGTCGTCCTTTTATCTGAAAAATGGCCACCACAGGGTTCATCATGAAAAGCTTTCAAAATTTAAATTATTTCATCTTCCCTTACACATTTTCTGATAATTAAATCAGGGCCAGTGTAAAATAGATCTCCATTGATCCAGCTATATTTGGCACTATCTCTAATTATTCTTCGCTTTTGTTTGCTTGTGTAATGTGATGGTAAGATATTAGATGATAAATAATTAGTTATATCTGCAAACCAAGGGGTTTTGACATTTATAGCAAATAAATGTTCATCTCGAAAATTGTCTGGTACACGATTAGGATAACGAGGTAAATTTAATCTTGACAAAAATTCAGCAACTTGGTTATCTTTTCCTAGTCGATCTTGCACAGTAATACTAAACACTTGCATCAATAACATCCATTGATTTATTCTTCTATTTGTAATGGATTTTTTCATTAAGTATTTTATAGCAGAATGATCCTTATGAATATAAACTTGATAACCTATTATATAATGTCGAAATTTATTTATTGCATGTACAATAGCTAACATTTCTTTCTTTGTCACAATATAATTCAATTATGCTGGTGTTATGCTTTTACTGATGAAATATATAACCTAATTGAATTGATTATATTTTTTTCCAAGTGATGCTCCAATAGTTGTATCAGATGCATCAGTTGAAATGTGAAATGGAAAAGACCAATCAGGTCCTTGAAGAATGGGTGCAATTGATAAATTTTGTTTTAATTTTTCAAATGCATATTAACATTTATTAATCCATTGGAATTCTACATCTTTTGAAAATAACTTGAATAATGGTAAAGCTATTTTACTGAAATTTTGAATAAATCTCCTATAATAGCTTACATAACCCAAGAAAATTCGAACCTCTTTTTGTGTTGTAGGTGGTGTTAAATCCACAATGACCTAATTTTTTGCTGGGTCCACCTTAATTCCCAAAGAAGAAACATGGTGTCCCAACACTATCCCCTTAGTTAAAATCATAAAAAAAAATTCATTACTGAGTGACAGGTTGTCTCAATGCATCTTTTTAATACTTTTTCAAGATTATTTAAACAATCATCATATGTTGTACCATACACGGTAAAATCATCCATGTAAACTTCTACACACTCATGAATCAAATCAGCAAAAATAGCAAGAACTACTCTTTGAAAGGTAGCATATGCATTACATAAACTAAAGGGTAATACATTTTATGCATATGTCCCCCAAGGGCATGTGAATGTTGTCTTATCTTGATCTTCTAATGCTATTTTTAGTTGATTATATCCACTAAACCCATCCAGAAAGGAGAAAAATTTCTTTCAAGCTAATGAATCTAACACTTGATCAATAAATGGTAAAGGAGAATGATCTTTTAATGTAGCTTTATTAAGCTCTCTATAATAAACACAAATTATCCATTTCCCATTTTTCTTAGGCACCACAACTAAGGGTGAGACCCATTGACTATCTAGAATTGGATAGATAAATATGACTTGTAATAGTTTTTGTAATTCTTCTTTCACTATTTATTTCATCATGGGATTCATTCGTCTTTGTGGTTGCCTAACAGGTTTCATTTCATTATCAGTATAAATGTGATGGATACATGTTTTTGGATGAATTTTAGGCATGTCTTTATAATCCTAGGAAAAAAATTTTGAATAATTTTTGAATAATGTTATTAGCTTTTCCTCTTGTGATTTTTGTAAATTGTTACTAATATTCAAATGTCTTTGAGACTAATTTCAATGATTTTTCTATTTGAATTGGTAATTGAATTTACAGGAAAAATTCTTTCGAATGTATTTTACAATTATTGTATTCTGCAATTTTCTTGAAAAAAATCATTTAGAAGATAACTAGTAGCTTCATATTGAGTCACCCTAAGCTGCTCTGAAAGATTTGCTTCTGAGATGAATAGATCTAATAAGTCCTCATTTTCTTCCTCCTCTCTAAAATTATAAACTTGATTAAGACTAAGAACAGGTTTAAATGTTTGTTGTTCATCTTCTTCAAGTAATGTAAATATATAAGGATATTGAGCAGGAGGATATAATGTGACATGCTTCTGTTCATCTCCATGTGCAATAATCGTGCTTCATCATCTACTGTTGGGAAAAATACTGAGAGGGGGGGGGGGGGGGGGTGAATCAGTATTTAGGGCTGACTGAAAATTTTTTACTTTTACTTTCTCTAAAACCCATACGCTACTTTACTGAAGCCAACTTGCGTATACACACGGATATCCTTAATAAAACTTGTGTATTACCAGAGATCTCATTATGCAGATAATTCTTTACTTAGATCATTGCATCATTCATTCATTAGATGTTTAGTAAGTAGTAAACTTGTGTAGTAAGAACAGAATAAATCATCACACATAAGCAACACACATGAACACCAGGATTTAAGGTGGAAACCCAATTCAGGAGAAAACCACTGTTGTCGTCGTATCTGTCTTCAATATTTATTATAAAGAAAACTTCTTACAACCATGTACTGGTGCAGACTCATACCAGCATGCAGGCACCCACCTGCAGAAGGATACAACCTTCTCTCGTTTAGCAGCCTCTCCTGGAAGGGAGCTACAACCCCCTGCTCTCATTTACCAGCCTCTCCTGGAAGGGAGCTACTACCCCCTGCTCTTGTTTACCAGGCTCTCCTGGAAGGGAGCTACTACCCCCTTCTCTCGTTTACCAGCTACCACTGGAAGGGAGCTACAACCCCCTCATTGAAGGCTTCGACCTTCAGCACCACCATGGACAACGTTTCATCAATTTTCATACTGGATCCATCAGCTTCCATACAACATACCTTGTAGGAAAATTTTTATCAAATTTTCAGACTAGACCCACTCCACACATTTAAGCTCATCATACATCAAACTGAAACTTATAACCCCATCAATTCATTCATTGAATCATCAGCCAATCAACCAACAACTTGATCTTTAATCAACATAATCAGGAGCATAATAAACATTCAAGCAACCCAGATCTGTATGAATACATCATTGACAGATAGCAGTAAAGCAATAGACCAGATCATACATTTCATTCCACACACTTCAGAAAAACACTAGATTTCATACGCGCTTTTACTTCATTGAACCTGCGTATATACGCGCTTTCATAGATACAAACCTACGTATACTTCTGCACATATTTCAGAACTAATCTCAAATCCCATACGCGCTTTTGCTGAAACTAACCTGCTTATGCACGCGCTTTTTTCTTAAGCGATCCTGCGTATAGATCTGTAACTTTTCAGGACTATGCATCTCTTCAGAATAGATAACTCATATCTCCTCCTTTACTTCAACAAAGAATCGCCAGATCATACATCTAAACATTTCATAAATAGATCTAGACAATACATGGTCATTTCAGATCTAGAGATTCCTCTTCATCATTTTCTTCATCCATCATTGTATTCATAGGTGCATTATATGTTCAGATCTATTAATGAACTATAACCCATTCCATGCAGATATCCTTCAGAGTGAAGTATTCATTCAATACCCAGACATATGCTCCCCTTTGCACTTATGATCTTCTTCTCCTTATATAGATTTTGCATTTGTCAATACCATGTGTCAAAACCACTCAACTGCTAATGGTATTCCTGGATGGGATCAAATAGATAATCCAGCGCTCAATACTATGGGCCAATACCATGGTAATGTCTCATGGTTTTATAAATTTAGAGCGCAAATAGTCATATGCTACTTAGTACGTACTTTTCCGCGTACATACGCTACTTCGCCTTTACAAACCCATGTATTCTTTGTGACATACCATTTTAATCATTTCTCTGGCCCTTATAGGAATTCCTTTATCCATTACATCTGCACTTCTCTGTAGATACATCAGATTTACATCATTAACAAATAGGACAAGTCAGTTTCCATCAAGGACAACTTCATAAAGTAGGTTGCCATCAAATTTATCAAGTAGGTTGCCATGAAACATCAGATGTACATCATTAACAAACTCATCAAGTCATTTTCTATCAAGGACAACTTTATCAAGAACTAGGTTGCCATCAAGGACAACACTCTCCATCATATTTCCAACATTTGCATCCAATGTAAGCATCTACAGTGGCTAACCAGGGTCGGCCTAAAATTAAGGGATGCCCTCCCAAGTTTGTTTTTGGCTGCAAAATAAAAAAATCTACAGGATATTCCCAAAAATCCAGTGAAACAATTATATCTTCTAGTATACCTTCTGGAACAACTTGGATCTATCTACAATTTCTAAGACTGAAGTAGTAGGTCTAATGTTGTTCAGATTCAGTTGTTTCATAGTATCTGTTGTCATAACATTGATAGCTACTCCCAAATATATTAAAGTGTTTGGTACTGAAATTTTTTTAATCTAAATAGTAACCATAGGAATTCCTGGATCAACATATTTCTCAATACCCGTATTCTCAGACATGAGAGTTGATAGAATTCCAATTACCTGGATTGTTGGTGGATCCTTTTTTCTTCTACCAATTTTGTTAATGCATAATTCATTTATTGTTTTTGGATATATTGGAATATCTTTAATTGCCTGCAATAAAGGAATTTTAACATATGTGTTTTTCAATTCATCCAGAATACTAAATTCAAGGAGAGATATTGGAATGTTATGTTGTATAAGTCTCTCTGGATATGGTGGAGTTTGTTTCATGATAGCCTTACATTTTTGAATTTGTTTTTCTAGTTGAGATTGTTCATTTTTCTCTTCAACTATTGGAGAATAATATTTTTGTAATACCTTCCCAAACCTTAGGTGGACATCCTCTATAGAAAGAATTCAATATGTAGGATAATATGTTACCTCTTCCACATGATATGCTGGTATATCCACATTATTTCTTGGATTAGCTACTGGTTGAGCTGGTAATTGTGTTTATCTAGGAGGTTATTGGTTATTTGGCAGCTGAAGTTGCTATGGTTGAGTTAGCATTGGTGGATTTTGAGTTGGATATGGCATGGGTTGTTGTTGTTGGAATTGTTGATATTGAGGGAATGATTGTGGAGGATATGGTTGTTGATATTGATACTGTTGGTTATACATTTTTTGTGGGGGTTGGTTTCCATAACCATATCCCCTCCAACCTTGTGAAGGTTGGTTTTGATAATTTTTTTGGTGGCCAAGCCTTCCATGGCATTAGTGTATTCCATATGTTTTGAGGATACTGAAATTTTTTTTGAGGGAATTGTTGAGGCATTCTTGGCTTCCAAGGTCTTCTTGGTGCCATATAATAGAGGGAATCTACTCCTTGTACTTCTTCCCCTTGCAATTCTTTTAACTTTGGACATTTCTCTGTTGTATGATTTTATGTTCATAGTACACATACTTGTATATTTTGCAAAGGACATTCCTTGAGTGGATGTTTTTGTCTACACTTTGGACATAAAATTGCTAAGGCTTCATCTTGCTCTTCTTTTCTCTTCTTAGCTTTTAAAACATCACCTTGTGTACCTAAAGTGCTTAAGGGATATGTTTTAAATTTTTCTAATAGGCTTCCTATCTCTGCTCTTTTTACTGCACTTGCTACAGATTTGGAAGCTTTTGATGAAATATATCTTTTCCCGCTCCTAGCTCTTCCTCTAGAGTATTTTTGACATAAATCAGAAATTTATTCAAATGGTAAATTAAAATATCTCCATTTACCATTACATTAAGAATATCTAAATACTCATCCCTAATACCCTTTAGAAAAATAGTGTGGATAGTATCTGGACTACGAGAATGATGTTTGGATTTTTGAAAATTATACAGGAATCTTTAAAAATATTCTTCCATACTTTCATTTTTCTGTTGGGACATTTTGAAAATGTCCTCTTTCGAGTCTCTAGCCTTGTAGTAAGCTTGATACTTTTTAAGAAATATTTTCTTCATGTCTTCCCAAGAAGCTACAATGTATTCTCCTAATCCCATAAACCATTTTAAGGCTGCAGCTTTTAAAGTAGCAGGAAAAAGTTGAATTTTGTGTGTATCATCAGTATATCTATATGTTTTACACAAGATATCAAACTCAAACATAAATGCATCAGGATATTCTGTTGACATTCCATAGAAATTCGACAATACAGATGGTGGAATATTTTTCATTTTTATTTATTCTAAAATACGAAAGCCAAAAGTAGTCTCCTTATCATTATTATCTTCTTGTTCATTTTCTTGTGTTCTTTGAGTTTGGTTTTCTCTTCTTTCTTCTTCCCCTATTTTTCGAAGTGCTTCTATTCTTCTATCTTCTTCAGACTTTCTTTCCACTTCAATTCTTCTTTCTTCTTCTCTTTGTCTTCGCCATTCCCTTTGTTGTCTTTCATACTCTAATTTTTGTTCAGGAGTCATGTTTATTCTAGTTGATCCTTCTCCTTCTTCAGCCATTTCGTGTTCAAATATTTGCAGTGTTTCAATAGGTTGATTTTGTACTTCTTCCACTACAATTTTCTCAAGGACATGTTATTCTAGTTGTTTGATAGTTGGTTTTGGTGTTTCCTTTTGTTTCCAAACATAAGGACGTTCTTTAGGTTATTTATTTTTATTTACCTCATAATCTAACAAAATTTGTCTTTCAACTAAATTTAATCTTTGTCCTGATCTCTGTTTCTCCTTTAACTCTTCTACAATAGGTTTTCCAAAAACTGGTGTTGTTAATCCTATGGATGAATGTGTCGTTGGGGGTTTTGTTTCACAAATCTACCTTTTTGATCTCTATCTCTAGGCATAAGAAAACATTGCTTAAAATGAAAATTATGTTTTTGTTGTTTTTGGTGATTTTACGTTGTTTTTGTATTTAAAATTTTTTTCTTCCTACTTTGACTATTTTGGAAATATGATTCCCTGGCAATGGTGCCAAAATGTTCGGTCAATTTATTGTTGCAAATTAACACAATTATTTAATATCAATCCAGGCTGGTGAACTTAGAAGCATCCCCAAAGTATATGGGTTTCAATTACAGTAAAATTTAGAAGCTGAACTACTGATGGTTAGTGAAATTCATATTACAAATATAAAAACTAACTTAATTAATTTCTAAACAATGGATTAAGATATATGAAATAATAATCAAGAGGCTCTATGTTTAGAGATCCCGGTTGTCCTTAATTACTGGTTGCATTATTTCATCAATACCATTGTGAAAACATGAAAGCAGGAAATCTAACACTAAACAATATATTAAGATATATGAAATAGTAATCAAGAGGCTCTATGTTCATAGATCCTGGTTGTCCTTAGTTACTGGTTGCATTATAGCTTTAACACTATTGTGAAATCATGAAAGTAGGAAATCTAACACTAAAAAATGGATTAAGATATATGAAATAATAATCAAGAGGCTCTATGTTCAGAGATCTCAGTTGTCCTTAATTACTGGTTGCATTATATCATCGATACCATTGTGAAAACATGAAAGCAAGAAATATAACACTAAACAATATATTAAGATATATTAAATAGTAATCAAGAGGCTCTATGTTCAGATATCCTAATTGTCCTTAATTACTGGTTGCATTATATCTTTAACACTATTTTGAAATCATGAAAGAAGGAAATCTAACACTAAACAATGGATTAAGATATATGAAATAATAATCAAGAGGCTCTATATTCAAATATCCTGGTTTTCCTTAATTACTGGTTTCATTATATCATCAACACCATTGTGAAAACATGAAAACAGGAAATAATAAATCTAAGTAAACTAGTTCACAAATTACAGTTATGAAAACTAAGAAGTGCACATAGCTCGGTGTGGGGGCCCTTCCACCCTTGCCTTGCGCACTGTAAGTAAACTTAGCTACTCAAGGCTTGAATAAATAAATTAGCATGTAGCAGCATCAAAATATGGTAGAATAGATCTTCTATTATCTTTTCAAGTCTCAAAGATAATAATAATAAGTCATACAAGTTCCAATGTCAAAGCCTTCAAAGTGTGAGGCTTAAATAGATGAAATATCTAACAAACAGATCTAAAATATCTCAATTAATCATAAGTATCAATATCCTATCATATCAAGTAAAATCCATCTATCATATCATTCATAATCAGGAAAAATCCCATAAAATAATAGTGTTGACCTAGTTTCTAGGGATCCTCCATAAAGACCAGTCCTGTTTGACCACCTTTGACTGAGCCTATTGAAGCTCAATCTGACTATACCAACAATTTTATTGTTACTCCTAGTTCCTGAGCTTTCTAGAAATATATCAAGCTCAAGCCCAAGTGTGTGCACATATGCAAACCATCATGCTATTATGGGAATTTTTGCTGTTGTCCAAAATTGCACTTAAATTCCAATTTTCACAAAAACATCTAATATTTGAAAAACATAAATTAAATACTTGTATATTCATCTTTAGGTCTATGTGAGGTGAATATGATGGTAAATGGATGGATAATGTAGCAAAATAAAATGTATTTCTTAAGAAAAAAGAGATAAAAAACAAGGCCCAACAATAGGGAGTTTTTACACACCATTGAGCAATCCTATCAAGAGGATCCCTCCATCCAGTATGTCAAAGATGAAACTCATATTATTCTATTCCTGCAGGAGGAATGAAACTCACCAGAAAGACTCCCATTCATATTCCCCCCTCCTGTCATACGTTGTGCATTGTGTGATGAACATGGTCACTTCATCGAGGAATGCGCACCCCTGGAACTCATCCATGGGTGGTATCCAATAGAGCATGTTTACTATTTCGGTTGCGGGAATCACAATTCACTTATCCTTTTTGTGCTGACAACCACATTTTATAAGAGTGTCATTATATCACCCAATTTCAATTAGTACTCACTAGTTTGCACTCATCCATAGTCCGCCTCTCCCAAGAATATGGCTTTGACTCTGAATCCATGAACAACTTGAAAAATCAAGAAGATGTGGTGAGTAGATCCATCCTCTTTATTTCAACTGAAAAATGACCAATTGGGGATACCTTAGTCACCCCCAACCACCCTCTGTAGAGAATACCAACATGAATGTTGTGTAAAACACCCAATAATGTGGTTGCCACTTACCCATACTTAGAAGTGCTATGCCGCTGGTACCTAGTCACGCCACCAAGAGAGCAGGATGAGAACCCCATATCTAGGATGTTTTGCCTAGTATGTTGGGGAAATCACCATGATCAGAGCTATACTTCTATCCCATGATTTTGTCCTCTTATTGGCATGATAAATATATTAGAGACAACACAAGGATCTCCTCAACCAATATAGAAGGAAGAACACCCCCAGGAAATCTACTCCATACCCACATCTCCATAATAGGAAATATGTGAAGGCACACAAACCAAGCATGACCCAGGTTCAACCTAGGATAACATGTGGACTATGTGACCTGATCAGCCACTGGGTTAATCAGTCCAAAGAATTTAAGCATCTCACAAACAGTTTTCACATAGTCTCCTCACAAACATTTTTCGCGGCATTATGTCTACACTCCTCAAGAGTGCAAGACATACCCACGCCAAAAACTGGGAAATGGAATCTGAAGACCTCCTCTTGTACGTCTAATCCCTTCCGAGCATCCACTTCCAAGATGAGGAGTAGTGTTGATTCCCACACAATATACTGAGTTGGCATAGTGGTACCATGCACCATATGCATTGGGCATAACCATGAACCAGAGGCATGCCCACTAATGGAAACATTTAGGCACCTCTGTACCAGGCACAACTTCCACCTGGCGAAAATTTCCCATTCTAACGAAGGATATAGCCTTGTGCTCACACAAACTCCCATCTCATAATTTCTTCCCCCACCAAATTCCAATGACATGATACACCATATATGATTCATATAATCATGTATCAGAACTAGGGCTCAGGCTGCCTGCATGTCTTGTGGTTCCAACCCTGTTCCCATTGTAAAAAATCAAGGCACCTTACACTTTTGTATTGATTTCCATGAGATCCTGAATTTACATACCACCATTAAAATCCTAGATGATACCCATCCTCTAGAATAATGTTTAGTAGAACTAGATTTCATCGAAGAAAGCTGATGGAAGTTGCTACAATAGAACGATGTCCACAAGAATTGAGTAAAAGCATCATTCAAATGCCACATCAACCCTCGTTAATTCACTGAGAGAGAGTTAGTCCTATGCTATGATGTCACAAAAGAAGCCTTGGGGCCAGGAAAGTTTGAAACTTTTTGGAAAGAACCCTACATCATAAAAAATTTCCTCTTCAAGTGGGCATACATCTTGACTGAGCTTAATGGAACATTCCTCAAAAACCCTGTCAATGGCCTTTACCTCAAGAAATTTTACCCATAAGGGCCAAGAAGGCCCACCCTTATAGTCAACAGGCACAGACCCAAAAATTTTAAAAGAGTTTTCACTAAATGCGCTTTAGTGTCATGATGGATTATCGACTTGACCATTACATTGGATTTTCCAATGGAGCATCATGATGGTCTCAAAGTTTAGCAGTAGCCGCCTGGGTCATCTACCATTGATACCTATCACCATTTTTCACGAATGGTATATGCATCTGTTCAACAAAAAAACAATCAGGAAGAATATGAAATTGTCATTAGACTTATGTGTGATGCCCTCAATCAGGGCATACACCACATGCATATCTACCTCAATTCCAAATTAGTAGTGTCGCAGTTAAACTGAGAATTTGAGATACGGGATTCACATCTGTTTAGAAAATACTTGCGTGAAAAAATTTTAAGATGATAATTTGACCACATTACATTAACACATGTACTAAGAAGTCAAAACCAAACAACTAATTTCATAACTAAAAATATTCTAAACTAGAATGCATCTCGGATAAACCATCATACATAAAAAATAAAAAATATAGAAAATACAGATATCCATCTGCATAGCATAATCCATAAAAAAAACAGGGGGCACACCATGAAGAGCCACAAAAAATATCTCTCTCATATATACCAAAAAATATATGTGCCTAAGTACAAACAATAATGTATATGACCCATAAGTCAACCCAAAATATACAAATATACATGTCAAAAAAATAGGGCAAGCATCCGCATTACGGGTGCTTTCCCCATGTATAATAAAAATCTAGGGTGGTGCTCCCTCAGGGGGCACCTGGACCCACATCCATTCCACGTACCAATACTGAAGCCGTTGTCAAAATGGATATCACCATTCAACGTAAAACCAATCGATAGCCCCTCTCCTGGGCCATCAATGTCTCCAGCCATGAATCCTCGAGGTCATTCATAAAACCTCGAGTAGGTCTCCCTAGGTCAAGTAGTACACTCAACCCCATGCATCATCTAGCACCTAAGCTCTGACCTCTAGAGCAACCACTTGTTATGTCAACTCAGCTACATGAGCCTCTACCACATCAACACGAGCTCCCTTAGCAGCAGTCTTGGTAGCAGCCAAGCTGTACACTGCCCCGAGGGACTAGTCCCCCTGCTAGGTGCTCCACCCAGAGGCTGCACTAGAGCTCCTCCCTGTCCCCCACGAAGAGCACCTCGAGGTCACCGAATCGGATGGTGTCCCACCAACTGAGCCACAGGAAATCCGATCTCACCAACATCTACAAGAGTAATGAAACTATGTCAGTGCAATCATAATACACATACAAAACATAAATACTCACGTAAATGCAGAAAACACAAACATATACCTGTTGGCCCCCAAGCATATCCATCGGGTAGACCCATGTCTGGGTCTCCCCGGAAGTCCATGCCCACATAAGGGAATGACAGAAACATCTAAGGATTGGCATCAAATAAAGCCTCTGTGGTGGCATTCCAATAACTCCCCACCCTACCTCCCCCTCCGCAAGGCATCACACAGGCCCACCACCTCATATCAGGCTCCTGTGGCACCCCAGCTGGCACAGCCACTGTAGGCCTCTACAGCACCACCCGCTTATACATAATGCAACATAGAATGCTAGTGTACGTGAACAAATTTTATCCATTTTGGTTCATGAAAATCTAAGCTAGCAACCCGTCATAGAAAAAATGGGCGAAATCAAAAAAGTGTCCATCCCTCAGCCAGCGAAAAACACCTATATGTGGCCCCGACGCCCGATGAGGCACAGATGACCTCACAAGTCATACAATAGCATCCAGAGAACACTACTTAGCTAAGTCAATCATAGTAGCAATCACTATGCACCCCTCCATAAGGGGTACCCCGCCACAATGGCCTGTTGAAAATTGCTCAAGATCCACTCACCCAAGAGGAAGTGGATAAGGAAGAGCCTCACCTTGAGGCAGCAACCCAATCAAAAAATAGATATCCATCTCGGGATGGATAACAAGTTTTCACCCCCTTATCACCATCACCTTGGGTCGCATGTTCCAGCATCAGATTAGGCAATGCAGAAGACGACCCTGTGATCGTAGAAGTTCATTCTCCATAAACGTGAGAAGACTCCAACGCACTAACTATTGGCGCGTGTGACCACAAGAAGCCAAAGCAACCCAGATATTAGGACAATCCCTCTCCCTCCACAATATTCTGTCATTAAGCAGGCACACATCTATCACACTAAAAAAAAACAAAATTTCCCAAAATTTTACAAAAATAGCTTTGATCATCCACGCGCCTATTCCTTAGACAGGCATGAGGACAGCACATCAGTTCCTCTCACAGACGCGACAAAGGTGCACTGGAAGGTAGTATAAGCATGATAAGTGCACACAAAGCCTTAGTTTCACGTGACAGTCGCGCGCCTGTGCCTAGATTGCCCACGCAGTAAAGGAAAAATCTAACCTAATATTGGTACAAACCAGTCCTCTACGAACCCTAAAACCAACACGGAAAAAAAATTAAAATGCAGGACGTCATGGGGCTTACCTGGCTAAAAAAACGCTAGTCTGAGGTACTAAGGCTAACCAAAATGGAAATAACAACTCCGTAGAAGCCTTTGACCTCTCAAAACCTCAAATGCTCAACTGACACAAATGAACTGAATTGAGCCACATTCATCTATATGTCACCATTTTTGGTAACTTTGGAAGACCATAACGAGAAATAAGAAGGCCCAATTATAGGACTGAAAGTAACACTATGATCAACACTCCATAACACCCAAGGGTGGTGCTACACATTCACACCCCTGCAAAAATAAATTTTGAGTGCCGATGGGTATGCCCTCTCTCATATTATTTTTTTAGCACATTTATTTCAATAATATTTGAATAAAGAAGATGCTTTCACTTGGGATATTTTTTTTTTTGCAGGTATTGTGCAAGCCATCCATCGCTCCATCCACCAAAAGTTCCAGAGCAGGGATCATTCTATCCTTAGCATGATAGAGTCCTAGAAAAAATCTGCATATCCCAACATCATTTCTCCATCAGAAATTAACCATAGGTTCCAAGCACTTGACCATGTTTATCATCACCCCACCTCATACATGATAAAAATACTCATTGGTCGGTAAAGCCTACCCACCACGGTGCCCATCACCCAAAGTATACCATATATTGCAAAATTCATGATGCCATGGCCATACCACTTACTTCACGAAGCACCTCATGCCCATATCACTCACCACCATCAGGTCAAGTTTTACTATATCAAATTAAAACCCCTTTCCTAAACTACCAGGTTTTGAAAGAATATCGAAAGTGCACTACAACACCTCACATTTGGCCTACCATCCCTCCATCAGTATAGCCCATCTGCGACACTTTCCATTTGCTTCATCAACCCCACACATGAGACCAGCCAATGGGGCCCCCACCCTAAGCAAAAACACCTTCCTCACATCATTAGTGAGTGAAAAAATTCATGTTTTTGGGCCCGCATCTCTGTGTTTTGTACAATCGAAACCCCATTATTTCATTCTTTTGGTAAGTGTACAAAGACTGCAAATGGTGCACTATGTCCCCCATCCATCCATCCATTTCTTTTTCTCCCATGGAAACAGTCCCTAGTCACCCTTGGTCAGAGTATCACACCGTTCATGCATAAGCCACCATGACATTCATAACCAATATATACCTACCATGGACGTCCTACCTTCTCTAGGGATTTCCCCATCATAAATAGTTATGACTACCACCAAGCTGCCTTTTATACTCTGACCTTAGGCCACTGAATCCCCATCATCAGTTTTTAGTACCCTTGACAATCATGCCTATGTTAAACATATCACATCCAGGATCTTGATCCCTTGCATCAACGACTCTCTCGTTTGGTTGAGACTTCCTTTTTGTCGACGTCAACTCCTATTTTCCAAAAAGGAAGCAGTACCTTGGATCATCCCTCTCCACAAAAGGGACATCCTCGGATATCACTATGGGAGACATCATTTCCCACAGATGTCAGTGATCCTCCTCACATTCGACTACAACAAAATCTTTCATGTCCAGATGGTATCGTACCTTACAACCATTGCACTTTGATCAAATTCGTAGAAGACCCATGCCTGTATAAACGTCTCTTTCAACAATGCTTACACGGGAAGGTCCCAGCCATACACTTATGCGTACAATGTTCATTTATATACCATGACAATTTTACACATATGGGTACCACATTCCACCTATTTTCAAAGAAAAAATGCCCCTAAGGGCGTCAACAGTCATCGTCATCAACCAACAGATCATTACCATACTAATGACACAAACATAATTTATATCTGCCAAATATATTTTTTTAGCTAGCCAAAGCGTCATGAGCATGGGACATGCCCACCTCATAGAAAATTTGTAATTATTGTATTATACCATTTCTTATAGGGTTCCCACAGGACATGGTCACTCTTCGACTCGGTGTAAGTGTTGAGCCCCAAAGATGTCCTTTTCTTTCACCAAATTTCACTTCATTTCCTTTGTCCTTTATCAATTATAGGCTTAAAATATCAATAGGATTGATTAAATTCACTTTAAGAATGCATACAATAACTGACTTACTAAAATTTTGTGGTCTTGTTGTT
Organism: Pinus albicaulis; assembly: GCA_034641835.2. Lineage (NCBI taxonomy): Eukaryota > Viridiplantae > Streptophyta > Pinopsida > Pinales > Pinaceae > Pinus > Pinus albicaulis. The sequence goes on along the minus strand of CM076583.1, from coordinate 654,757,422 downwards.
GTAGTGATTTTTTACTAGACTTAGCTACATAATACAACCATTTTGTAGCTAGTCACATATTCCGCAGCTATCTTTATGTTCACACAGGTTACAGGTGTCACTTAATTGAAAAATGCATATGGTTGAATTCCAGAACTCACCTACATCATTCCTTGCCCTCTATGAAGTCTGAGAAAAAATCTGTAAGTGGTTATGCACGTGGTGGAAACCCAAATTAAGAAGTAGACTTCTACTAGGACAAGGACTCTGCAGGTGTCTTCAGCAAAGTACGAGGCCTCAACAGGAGTTCTAAATCAATTTTGACTGAAAAAGACACCTATCCCTATTTCTTCTCAATGACAGGTATGTATTTTGTTTATAAAAATAACTTGGTGAACCGAGAGACAGTTAGTTAGTTGATGTTTCGTTGTTAAGTTGTCCAAGACTATAATACTCTATTTTTGAAGCGTTTTCCTTTAATGAAATAAGTACAACTTTAATACATGATCTAAATCAATCTTGAGGAGATTCGCGTGCCAATCCGATGGTAGAGGGCCCCTACTATCCGAAAGGCTTTGTGCATATTTTTTTTAGATAAGTAACTTTAGCTCTGTTTCGTTCCTAATTTAGGTAGTTTTCTAAACTTCATGTTTTATGCTTACTTACATCGAATAGTGCAATCAATATTGTTCTCATGAATTGTTCCAAACTATCACTAACACTAAATGAGATAGAGTTGTAGTATTTCGAAGGCTAATTGCGTATTAGTTCAGTTCTATTCATTGCATTTCAAGTTTTATTAGCTAGTTGTATTCTAGTTCTATCAAATTCGACTTAAAGGCCTTCATTATTTACAAACTACTCTTGTTCTTAGTCTCTTCTAACACATTATTATCATATGGAAAAGAATTAGTAATATCATTTTGAGGTCTTGAATGTTTTGCAATTTCTCATAATTTTACAAACAACCTTTTTCGAAAGCTATTCCAAGAGACCTCTAACCCTTGAATGAGGCTTAATAGTAATATTTTGAGTTGCAGAATGGGTTTATTTTAGTGTCATAAGTTAAATTCGCATAGATTTCCTTACTATGTTTTAGATAATATTTTCTCAACGTGTTCCAACAAATTTCTAACTATGGATGAGATTTTATCTGTGATATTGTAAGTTGTTGTTTACTTAAAATAACCTCATTGCATAAAACTTATCCTTTTCTCAAGTTGTTCCAACATACCTCTAATGAAATGAATTGGACTGAGTTAATGCTATGAGTTACTTTCCTTATCAAGCTTTGCAATTGGTGACTCAACATTTTCTGTTCTTAGGTGCCATACATAGTTTAGAGTATATTTTGCTATTTTTTAGTGTGACCAATAACTTTTCTTTGCCAACAATTTAGTTCTTTTCCTCTTAGCACAAAAACAAAAAACCAAAAAAATTAGAAAAACACTAAACACAACGAAGTAGGAAGAAGATATCTAGGCACATATAGTGCACTTCACTTCAACAGTTTACTATCCTTGGTTGACAATTTATGACATCAATTTAGGAACACTAAGTTGAGCAGACATTTTGGCGTCATTGCCCGGGAAGTGTAACTAGGTATCCTTTTTTATTACCTCCCAAAAACAATGATATGCGTAGAGAAAGAGACTCAAGGGGTAGATTCATAAGAATCAGAAGCTTGATTCCTAGAACACCACTTGTTCCACCAAGACCAAGAGGCAGCATACCTCCAACTCAAACCCACATCCCATCCTATACTGATCACAGAATTCTAGAAGGCTTAAGATCAGATATTCCATTAGAGAGACCTTCCACTTCATCCACTGAATCTATCCTAGAAGAAGATTCAAGAATCCTTGCTAGAGACATAAACTTTTCCACTTCCACAGGAGAATCAACCATGGCAGAAGAAGGGGGAGGAGGAGTCTTTAATGGAGAAAATACACTATTTGGAAGGGGTATAGGTATAGGTAGAGGAGAAGGAGGTATAGGTATAGAAGGAGAAGGAGGTAGAGGTGAAGAAGGAGGCAAAGGAAGAGGTAGAATGGAAATGGGAAGCTCTTTTGGGTTTCCTATAGTAAATGAAGAAACCAATGCAACTATGAAAAAAATTTCACCCTCTGTCCTTCCAAACTTTTATGGACTCAAAAGTGAAGATCCTGAAACCTTCCTATTTGAATTTGAAGTCCTATGTAGAACCTATGATTACTTACAAGATGCCCAAAAACTTAAACTATTCCCTTCAACATTGAAAGGAGCAGCATTAAAATGGTTTATGAGTTTGATCAACAGCTCTATCAGGACATGGGAAGACATGAAACATGCATTTCTAGAGAGGTATTTGGATTACTATATGCCATTCAACCATAAGGAGGAAGTGTTTAAAATGCTACAAAAAGAGGATGAAAATCTAGAAGATTTGTTGGAGAGGTTTAACTATAGCATCAAGAGGGAAAAAATGGAAAACTTAGACCAAGATACTTTGAAAGCTCTCTTGTTGAAGAAAATTATGGATGAATGGTTAGATATCCTTAATATGATGGGAAAAGGGGATATATCTTAGCTCACATTACCTGAAATAGCTGAATTATGTATCAACCTTTCAAGAGGTAAATCTAAAACTATAAAAGGACCAAGAGACCCTACTTTTGCAAGGGCAAGTAAGTCTGCTTCTCGGATAGTAAGTAGGGCAGAAATAAGACATATGCTTGATGAATTTAAATCTGACATTTTAGGGAGTCTTCGTGAGCAAATAGACACCCTCAAGTTACAAAACAAGCAAAAAGATGAATCTGATGCCTTAGCAATCCTTTGTCCCAAATTTAGAAAGAAGCATGCCTTGAGAGAGTGCCCTTTGGATGCAAAAGTAGTAGAGACTTGTGTAATTTTTTCATAAAAACATGAGACCAAGAGTTGTCCTTCACTTCCTAGTCTTAAAGCTGTCTTTCAAGAAGAAACCCCTACAAATTCCACAGAATCTCTCAATTTTGTCTCTAGGATGCCTTGGCAAGGACCTCAAACACAAGGATTCCATGATCAGCTGTATAATCAACCCCCACCAAATTGGAATTCTTGGCAGCAACCTTGGCCCCAATTTCAAAATAAATCTCAAACCTGGGCACAAGGAGCACAAAATCCCTATGGAAGATACTCTCAGTACTATCAATATCCACCATCCTATCCACCATATCCACATTTCCCTCCTCAACAAAATCCTCAACATCAAAATCCACCACTTCCATTACCATTTCCTCAGAAAACAAATCAGTTACCTACCCAACCCATAGAAAACCCTAACAATAAAAATCCCTAGAACACATACATGATAGAAGGCCAATAGTTTCCAACCTATTTGATTACTCCTTTAGACCTTAATGATGTTCAACTTAGGTCTGGAAGAATACTTGAAAAGAGGAAACCTTCTGTAATCATACAAGAGAAAAACAATTATGAGGAAGATTCTCTATGGGTAAATAAAAGTATTGAAGAGAACACATCTTTTCAAGCCCCAAACATTGAAAAATCAAAACAAAAAGAACCAATAATTTCAACTCCTATATTAGAGCAGCCATCAGCATCCACCTCTACACCTCCCTTTCCAGAAAGATTACAAATTGATAGGGGTGTAGAAAAACAAATTATGATGCCTAATTATGATTTCCTAGATGAGCTAAGGAATGTTTGTATTAATATCCCATTATTACAAGATATCAAGGAAATTCCAATCTTAGAAAAAACAATAAAGGAGTTGAGCATGAAAAAAATAGGAAAAAGAATCAAAGAGATAAAGAAAATTCAGCTAGCAGGAAAAATAGTAGATATCATGATGGGTAAGATTGCCATTCCAAACTATCTAGACCCAGGAAATCCAGTTGTTAAAATACACATCAATGTAACTGAGATCCAAAACACACTTATTGATTTAGGAGCTCAATTCACATCAAGGCTAGTGGAACAAATGATGAAGAGGTACAAAATCAGACACAGAAAATCTACTCCCTATCATCCACAAGCAAATGGTCAAGCGGAATCTACTAATAAGGTCATTGAAGGG